>JAVIWB010005887.1:0-600000 GCA_031893035.1 Dermolepida albohirtum | reverse complement strand
ATAAAAAACTTGAAGCGTTCTTATTTGTCGAAAATCTCGATTTTTCTCAGAAGGTAGATTAATAAATGCTCTCGAACTGACATTTTAGAAAGCCCTAACTTTGTTAGCTTAATCCTGACAGAATATAAAACTTGAAAAATTATGTCAAAATGTGAGCTTTTGAATGCTTAAATAGATTATTTATAAAGTTTAAGTGATTTAACTGTAGAAAGTAGTGAGTATGTGTTCTGTTTATTAAATGTACCCAATGTAATCCAATCTTTAAAAGGGTATTATAAATTAACAAAGAGACAAGAAAATATGAGCTTTCGAATGTGTTGGTCGATTATCTCCAAGTTTTTAATGGTTTTGATATAAACTGAAAGATAATATTATCTTAATTCCGAACGTTCTTCCCTTAATCACCAAGGTTAATATATAACCCCTTTCCACATTAACTTTCGTAATTCTGTATACGTATTTCGACAACTAAGTTGTCATCATCAGTAGCTAATTAAGCAGTGTTGCACCTGGAGAACTACGGCAATAAATACCCGTACGAAACAGTTAATCTCGCACACGATCCGTACCGTTGAAAGGCAAGACGCACACTCTTTCCTAACAATCCCTCAATTTGAATGTGAATGTATGCTTTTGGTATTTAAAAAATAAGCCGATATAAAGCAATAAATTTATTTTTAACAAATTTCGTTTAACATCAAAAATATTATTGGCAGAAATTTAAAACATTTTATTTTGATGAAAATCTCAATTATTTCCTAAAATTACTAAAAAAAATGGATACATTTTCAGTGTTCAGAATTCAACTTTTTGGATTAATAATGTAATAGTAATAAAATAATAAAACTTTTGAATGGTAAAAATTGATTCGTGCTTGATGTTCAGGTTTATCAATTTCTCCATCAAAAGAACTTTCTTACGGATGACATTCTTGAATACTTCAGTTCACTATGATGTTTGAAGATATTGTAATAGAATGAAGTTTGCTATTTTAAATTCGCACAAATAATTTAAATTTTATTAAGGTTGTTCCACATTAGCAGTACATTTAACACAATGCCTAGCAATCCTTAAGAAACTATTCATGTTCGCAATTTGTGCAAAATAGAATTCATGAATTATTTTTATCTAATAGTTTTTTTCAAAATTCAAATACTTATTCAGCCAAGAAAAATTCTTATCCAGGCGCCTCCGCCAAAACGATTTCCGAAATGTAAATGCTGTTTTAATTTTGTATAAAATACTCAATTATTTCTCCTCGTTTTAATAAAATTTTAGTTAACAATTACCAGACGTAAATACTACCTCGTTTTTCTAGGATAAACATGGATAACAAACCTAAAACATCTCGACCCCGACTACAAAGATCAGAAAGAGTTTTTAGCGAGTCCCATCTAACTTCTTGGGAAGTATTCGTCAGAGATTCGCTGCTAACACTCGCCTGGCCAGATCTACTTAACGTCGTCTCGGGGTAAGTGTTTCTTTTGTGTGCAGCAAATAAGTTGAGCGACCAAAAATTGAACGGTAACCATGTTGACATTTTCTGTGAGATAATACCTTTAGTCTCTAACACGCTAGAGATAAAACTTTTCCAGCTCGTTACTGTTTGCCGTTTTTGTCGATTACGTACTCGTAGTCTGTTCTATCTGTTTTTCCAGTTACGGAATGAGAGGGCGAAGATCACATAAAGTACGTATATTACCCGTGTATAGCTCGTTGACTGTAAAAGAACGTTTAAATTTATGGAACGTGAAATGTTTATCGTACCCGCATCGTGTATCTTCCGATTAATAACGATCTATCAAAATAAAACGAATTCGTTTCGTATTAACCCCTCTACTTGTCAATACTAGCGTAGTTAATTTTACAAGCAATAGAACTTAAGATCTATGGTTTTGAGAACAATTAGTTATATTCAATGTAATACAATTGAAAATTCTTTCGATCCTTTTTAATTAAATTATTTATGTGATTCCTGATGAAAAATAAGCAAAACCTGGTGTGAGGACAACAGGATAATATATGTACCAAGATAGTTCCATATATCAAAGATCAAAAGAATATGTAACAAACACAAGATCAGAGCAGCAATGAATACCATGAATACCAACAAGTCCATTTTAACAAAAATAAACTCAGACAACGACCAGAAAAGGCGAAGGGCTCTACATACTACGTCAATATGAAGAAAAACATATCGGAAAGACAGGTACCTTCATGGAAGTCAAAATCGATGGCAAGGAACAAACATGTCGCAACTTGTACATGTTTGGAAGCAAAAGGAAAGAATTTCATGACACCAAACATCCATCATAGCAAAGGACGATAATTAGATCAAAATAAAGTTGAAGGAAGCAAAAACAAGGTATGTGGATATAATATTAAATGCTATTCCGGATTAGAGTTTGTGTTAGCAGAAGATCGGTAACTACACTAACAAGAGTTAGAGGATGTACCACTGAGAAAGAACATCATATCCACATTGATAATTAAAAAGGCGATTGGTGTTGAGGTTATAGAAAAATAATTTCAAGCCTCTTTAGGAGCTTAGTAATTCAGTGTGTAATAGTTAAATTTTCACCATTTTTTTTTTATTAATTCCCTTTATATATACAATCTGTTCATTTATAATGAACAATAAGTACTCTATATGATATACATATATACACATACATATGTTTATATTCAAATGGCGGTTGAAGATGGCATGTAGATTTAAGCTACAATAAGCAACTCATAAATTTTCACCCTGCGTATGTTTTATTTTACTGTTAATTTTAATTTCGAAAGTCTTGCATAGATTATGTATTTATTTTATGTATGTATATTTGCTTATCTTTATTGTAACGTTTTATTCCGATTTCGCTGCTTCATCACTGAATACGATGCGTTGTGCAAAAGTGTTATCATTGCCAATAGCATCATGAATCTCATAATCACTAAGGTTGATATATAACCCCTTTCCACATTAACTTTCGTAATTCTGTATACGCATTTCGACAACTAAGTTGTCATCATCAGCAGATAATTGAAAAGTGTCGCACCTGGTAAATCACGGTGTACATTTTGTGTACATTTTGGTTCTCAACAGTATAGATCGCGTACGGAATTTGTTTTCGTACGGGTATTTTTCGCTGTGGTTTACCAGGTGCGACACTTTGCAATTATCTGTTGATGATGACAACTTAGTTGTCGAAATGCGTATACAGAATTACGAAAGTTAATGTGGAAAGGGGTTATATATCAACCTTAGTGATTAAGTTAATCAACCACAGGCTCCATCAAATTCAACATCATGAATCTCGTTACAAAATGTCACACGTTTTCGTTTGTCATCAGGACGCAGAGCTTGTAACAAATGTAATTTGTACGATTTCATAACTAACCGACATCTCAAAACACGTCAAATTGTTGTTATAGGCAGTTGTAACGCACGACTGGCACGACGAGTTGATTTTAAAGGATTACTTTGGAAAGCAGTTTGAATTCGTGCAACATTTTCTTTAGAAAAACCAGGCGCGCAACCTGAAACGTTTTAGTACTATAATTACGGAATTGCACTTCGCAAACTCGAGAACCCAAAATGATTTCTGCTACGGAGTAGCCATTTTAAACATATGACGGTTACTAAGAACAACAGGAAACAACTAACATCTAGCGGTTCTTAAGTAAACTAGACTATGTATTCGTTTCTCCAATAGCCGAGCCGAGACGCAGCGATTGATAATTTGGACGAAATAATATTTTGTAATACGTATATTCTTTTTGAAACACGCTGTATATATATGTTTCTTACAGATATTTAAAGATTTTATTTAGATTACTCTTCATCTCAGGAAGATTCGTACTCCACTCTGATGATGGTTATTCAAAAATAAGCATATAAAAAATCAATATAACTTCCGGCTCTATTATTTAATAAACCCATTTTGTAATGATCTTTAAATAAACTTTATACCTCTGTTCAATGGTAGATTTAATACTAAAATAAAAATAATTTAAATGAAACAAAATTTAAACGTATTATATATATTTCACATCTTTCAGGTTTGTTTTAGTATTTGCAAATTGCTTATTTAATTTTTCTATTTTCGATAAAATAAAACCTTATTTACATGATCAAACAATATAATATTAATTTTTATACATTAAATTTAATTAAGCAATATAGTAACAAACATCATATTCGTTTGTTTTCTTGTAGTTAAAAGAAAATTACTTACTTAAACTGATATAAATTAACCCTTTTAAATAATTTTGGCCATTCTAATTATAGTTGTATTTACGTTTTTTGGTTCTTTATTATCTTTCCCGCTATAATTTAAGTACATTCATCCACTTTCATTAGTTCTCTATCTGATTCATTATTGATGTCATTTCCAGCTTATGTTGAAGTCGCACCTGTGCACCATCCATTGCCTTTCCAACATACTATTTATTGGTTTGTCTTTGTTTAAACAAATTATGTTTTAATTTAATAGTATTACTATGTTTATTTCTAACGTTTTCCTTTTGTTTTTTTACCAGTTTATTGCACGTTTACTGGGCAAATAATTATATTGGTTATCTTCTATTCTTAAATGCTAGTCTTATTTATAAGGTCCTAGGAGATTTTTGAATAAACCAGTAGGAACAGAACAAAAAGAGATATTTCCTTTTTATTCTTGTAAATCAATAATAAATTAAATTTATAATAAATTTTTAAATTACATTCATATTTTAATATATTATTACTTTTACTTGTATAAAATATTTAAACTTTCAACTAAATATGCTTTTAAAATGTAAACATTAACATAACCTTATTTTTTCTCATGAATTTAATTTGTTATTTACAATACATAACAATTGAAACGTTTATCATTTTATATTCCTCAAAATTTCGCACTTTATATACATTGTTATCTCTTATCTTCTTTTCCTTTTAATTTACAAAAATCAATTGTATATTTTATACATCTAAACATAAAAATTTCTATATTTTTCCATTACCTTCCGAACGAATTAATATTTGCATTAGATATTAAACCCCTTTTTTCTAATATGTTTTTTGATCAATTTAAATCTCAGTTTAAATGATCTTTTGATTGTTGTTTTGTACTAAAGGTTATAATGATCATTGTAAAGACTGTTTAAGCATTCGTGTCAAAATAGTTTACATTTATATATTTTACTGACACTTTTCTTTATTGTATACGTATTCAAATTTAATCACTTTTCTTAGTAACGGTTTTACGTTTAACTTATTTCACCGTTATCATATGTATTGCTATTTTCTTGCCAATTTGCATTTAATAAGGAGTTAGTTTATTATACTGGGTGTTCTTATGTCTTACTCAACATCTTTAGGGGAAATCTCAGGAAACTTAGTGGGTTAATAGAGCTTCGATCTGCTGCACAGCATTCTTGTAACTACCTACAAGACAGCAGGTGTACGCGATTATGTTTGCAATTTCGAGAAGGAGTTCATAATTGGAAAGACATACATTTTCCAGATAAATTCACGAAGGAAGTGATTTTGGTAAGAAACAATGATATAATGCTATTCTTGTGGCAGCGCGGTGTACGTAAATCCTTTAAACGTTGAAAAATAGTATAAATAACAGGGATATAATCTTAGAAATGTTTTTTCCGTTATTCCAGGGAAATAGTTGCACATCTATTTGGTAAAAAAGACCCTTACCACATTAACATTTGTATCCTAGACACGTATTTCGATATCTAAGCTGTCATCTTCGTTAGAAAAAATAAATAGAGTATCGAAACATCGGCTCATAGTAAGACTACCCAAAAAAATCTCGAAATGCGATGTCCACATAGACCCTATTCGATGTCCACATAAACATTGAACTTCACAAAAATATACCTTCTTCTCTTAGAAACTAATACTCACTTTCCTAATCTCTTATACACATCCGTGTTCGCCGCTACATCTTTTTGACTAGTGGCATCTGTTCTTCTGTCTTCGTTGAACATATTATTTTTGGTTTTCACTATAAAGATGCTCTTATAGGAACTAAAGGCTCTACAGTTGTTATCACTTTTTGTATTTTAGGCAATCAGCAGTTATATTATGGTTCGCTTCTAAAACATGTCTGGAATTTTCGGATCTATTAAATTTAATGTGTGATATATGTTTTTCAAGACTAATTCTTCTTGAACGTTAATTTGACCAGAATATTTCAAAATATTACAGCAGGTTACCAGGTTTCTAACTTACCTTAACTTTGTCTATCGTGTTTTCTAGTAGAGGCTTGATAAAATTTCCGGACCGAAAAGTAATCCGAAGCCCGTTAAAACATAATTTTTTGTCAAAAAAATTGTTTATCGTAACATATTACAGCTGCGAAAATTTAAAGAGAGAAATTGCCTCGCTTCCTACAAGTTGTTCCGAATGCATCGATATATAAAATTCGTCAGATTTTATGAGTAAGAATTGATCCAGCCAAACGAGTAACACATGATGCTAGAGATTGTAGACACATTAAACATCGCGAGCTCGATTGAAGTCCTTTCGAAGTCAAAGAAGTTGCTTTATCGCCGTGTACACATATCTGCGATGTGTTCCTTAAAACTGATAACAAATGATAAGAAATGAATTATTTACGATGTGGTGCAAAAACGATCTACCTAAAGATTCTTCTCAAAGGTCAATGAATGTAAACATTGGTTAAAGGAAGGTTATATATGTATAATAATATATACTCTCAGTGTGATGGTATTTTAAAGGTTTTGTGTATTTCTAACTCCTGCCGAGAAATGATACCGTTAATTCAAGTATGTACTGTCCGTAATTTCACATTTTAATCAAATTGATCATCCAGAGCGCATTAATTGCGATGGAGTAGTATTTCATCATGATAACGCGAAGATACATAAGTTTGATCGTCCTTCAAGAATTGTTGGATTTTGGAGGAGACGAGCTACTACGACAATTATATTTGAAGGGAGTTGTTCTTTTAGGTCTCTAATTGTCTCGCTTTCTTCAGAACTCCTTGCGTGGTGTAATGTTCGACTAAGATGAGGCAGTGATTCTTCACTTTATAAAGTTTTTCATCGATAAAAACAGGTCGTTCTATCAGCAATGAACTGTAAGGGTTGGTGCAAGATAGCTAATGATATACAATTGTTTTTTTATATTAATAAATAATGTCGAAAAATCTCCCGGGTAATCAGCGACAAGAACCATGTGGGGCGGACACGCCTGCAGATAACTTACTTCATGTCAATGACGCGAAAATACCACGCAAAAGCGAATGTCCGTAAGTCACACCTTTTCTCACACCCTTTCGCATAAGATCGCAGCAAGCAGATGTGTAGCTATATTCTTTCTTAATATATTCCCTAACTATTTTTGATATATACACATTATTGTAGAACATACATTTTTCTTAAATTTGTCTGAAAGGGGTTATTTACAAATACAACCTCATTACAAATGAACCTGTATTTACCTAATTGAACATTCGTGATTTAGCCACCAGAGCAAAGGGAATCGAATCTCGTAGAACGCATAAATTTGCGGTGAAATAATTAGTATCCGCCATTTTAGTTTTCGAACATAATTAGTCTCACTTTACCAACATTGAAGTTAAAATTACGTTTTCAGAAAGGGGCAATCGGAGCAACCTACAAAAGTGTTCGCACGGCAGCATATAAACGGCAATTTGCGTAATTTCACGTTATTTAAAGAAAGAAACAGACAGAGAGAGAACGAGAAAGATAGCGAAAAATACATTCATCGTCCTTTAAATTACGAGACAGGTGCGATGATTACGATTTATGTTATTGTAGTTTAAAGAGTTTCTTTCGAATTTAGTAGTGTGGTCTTGTTCATTAAAGCTCGGAATGTACTTTGTACATACACCAACCTTTATTATGACTTGGTGTATTCATTAAAGTTCAAAGTTCCCAGTTTGCTCGTTTGATTTCCTCTTGAAATCGCTACCGTCAAATGAATGAATGAATTAATTGCCATGTTAGGAGCAAGTTATATAAGATATTGTTTTCGGCTGAATTAAGGGAATATAAACGACTCCCAGTCAAGTAAAATTTGGATAATTATTATACGTTCGAGATTATATATGGTAAGCTTGAAATCCCAATAAATTTCTATGTATACAGCGATATATTTTGGAAAAGGCGTATTTCTATGTTGAAGGTTCGTATAGAAAAACTAAGAAATTTCAATTCAAGTCTTTAATTAACTGAATTTGCATTTAAGACTATATTCATTATAACATTTCATTAGGGTGCTATATAGAAGGATAATCTAGAATCATTAAAATTAGCTAAAGTATTGCCAATATGTAGGACCGGTAATACAAATGTCTGCAACAATTACAGATCAATTACTGAAAAAACAATTCCTCTCTCTGCTGTTCAAATATATGAATGAGCGAAAGGAAGACCAAGGGCGTGTTCGTTTAGCTAAAATCGGTTACCAGTGCGTGTATAGACGAAGACTTTAAAATCTCGGCGAATTGTCAGTAGATGAATGTTAAAAGAATCATTCAAATGTGAATAACACCATGGATTCAAGGAATTCACCTATCGTCAGACAAACATGTTTTATTAAGGAACGGTTCTTTGTGGGCTGCTTATCGTACCATTTTTATACAGAAAATAATGAAAAAACAATACCTTCCTCTGTCGTTCAAACATACGAATGTACGAACAAAAGAATAAGGGCGTGTTCATCTCGTTAAAATCGGTAACAAAATTACCAGTTCGTATATAGACAATTACTTTAAAATCTCGGCGAATTGCTAATAGGTGAATGTTAAAAAAATCATTTAAATGTTAATAATATTCTATTTACCACACGTTTCAAGGAATTCATCTATCGTCAGGGAAACTTCTGTTATTAACGAACGATTCTTTGTGCGCTGCTTATCGTACCTTTTCAATACAGACAAATAATGAAACAACAAGCCTTCCTCTGTAAGTCTCCGTCCACATACGCAGCAGTAACCTTGTTACCGATTTGAACGAAACGAGTACGTCCTTGTTCTTTCGCTCGCATATTTGTATGTTTGATTGACAGAGGGAAGTACCGTTTTTTCATTATTTTTCTTTATCGAAAAGATACGATAGCTGAGAATTATTAGTTAATAACACAAGTATTCCTGACGATAAGTGAGTTCCTTGAAACGCATAGTAAACAGGGAGTTATTAACATTTAAATGATTCTTTTAGCATTAGATGAATTAGTGTATTATCGAATCCATTGAAGAGGTATTTGAACAAGTGATAGCTACGTGACGGCACTTCTTTGTTTCACGTGGTTTATTTTCGAATAAGCAACATGAAGGGAGTAAATCGATAGTGGGTGTAGTCAGTTGTATACATATCTCACATGATCCAAAAAAGTGCGTGCATAAGGTACTTTATATTATAGCTTACTATTCTTTGCATTAATAATTTAATAATAATTTATGTATATATAGTAAGTTTATAGAGAGTGAGTTTTGTTACAGGAACCAGACGATTTCGCAATCCATTAGTATCCTGTTACAGCTCATTTCAACTGTGGTATTTATAAAGAATCTTCTCCTTTACTCAGTACGTGATACATTATTATATCCATTGTTAAAGACAATGTTCAAATGAAAATATTTTATTTTTATTTGGAATGTGCTTTATGGATATTATTGATTTATGTATATTATATAGCAATTATATTTATTTTTCTTGTATACGTACATATATTAATGCACACATACCGGTCGGCAACTTTTGTCGTCGTGTACACATTGTACGTCAGGGGATCGAGATCGGCGGCCTGAACATATGCGCCACTATTGCTGCCGGGTAGTTGCACGATACTTTCCTAATAGGTTCAAAGTAGTAGTGTTAAATATTTCCACTTTATTGGAGCTGCATTGCTACATCGATGTGTTGAAAGCGAAGTGAAATATTTTGAACTATTTCATTACATACGTATTTGAACTGATTCATACGTCCAGAACAATTTAGGCTGTTTCTTTTCTATTTAGTGTTTGAACTGCTACATTTATACTTGTAGAATTATATGCTCATGTATCTCCATATACTGAACAGTAAGCTGTTCAAAATGAAATTTAAAGCATTTGTATTTTATTTCAATTACATAGGGTTTCCAAAACAGAGGGTTACCTTAACAACCACCTCGCTTTCTTTGCGTGTCAAGCAACTAAGAACCCAATGCTGAAGCAGCGTAACAACCTATACTACTTCTTTACATAGTCCTATAACATTTCATACGCATTTGTATGCGAGGTTATTGAACTAATTAGTAAGGACATTTTTCAGTCCGAAGTGACTAACTGTTATGATATGTGGTGAGGAAACTTTGGGATTTAGTCTGCAGATAGTAATTGGGTTTGTAATTATTCAAATGAGTGGCATTTCTATCCTATAAATGAGTGATTAATATTTTCTATATGTCATAAAAGCAATTATTTGGAAGGAATCAGAAGATCGTCTCACCGATTTTTATTTTGTAAAACACAAATATTTAGATTTTCTTCAAAATTACAACGATCGATTATCCTAATCCTTGCGATTAGGCCTGTACATCATAACGGTACTTGGCCAAAATCTGAACAATCAGAGACGCGAACTTTAGAAAAATTCCAAGAATCAGGTAAGCATTCCGACGATCAGTTTTTGTTAAAAACCACTCATATTTATAAAGTTCTTAAACCAAAAAAACTTAGAAAAAAAGTAGTTTCCAAATATCAAAAATGCATCTACACAAATTTATTATAAAATATATGTAAGCAAAATATATAAATAAATCGAAATTTTCTAGAGATTAATGACTTCTGGTAGAATTTGCATTAGATATTAAAATAACACTGGCGAAACCATTGTTTGAAATATATAAGCAGATATCGAACAAAATATATCCCTGAAGCTCACAATGATTACAAAACGCTTTGTTTGACGTGTTGTCTCTCTAAACTTGTGACGATAAAACTTAATTGAATGCTCAAATACACACGCACACACTAGATTGAACTGAGTGAAATGAAAATCTCCCGCTAAAATATACATAGTTTCAAAATGGATTTAACGTTTTTACCTCGTGATGGCCACCTGTATTTTAGAGCCATTTATACGTTAAAATAGATGAGAGAGAGATTTACTTCATGTATAGAACTCACGTACTACATACAAATATCGTGTTTTATCCTATGGCAATTTGTTTCAGGGAGAAAACGTGTTTTAGTATATTACCTTTGTTAATTAATAGACCTGATTATGACTCAAATTGAATAAAAATACATTTGCATTGAATTTCGTGCACAAAATCGTAAAGATAGAATCGTAGTATGTAATAAAATGTTTGAATGAACATGTCATGAACACGATATAGTAATAATAATAATAATAACAATAATAATAATAAAGTATTTATTGCCCGACAGTATACATATACCTAGAACACAGGCCAACCATGAAAAAACCTTTTTTTAAAATTTGGCTACCCTTTATGTTTTTTTGATGTGCTGAATCCGAAAATGAACTTTAAAATACCACATGTTCACTTTACGTTATTTATGCATTGGAAGTATATAATAATACCTTGGTCTCTACACCTAATTAGTAGTAAATGCTCAAAGTGCACATTTGAGTATCTGCGTGAATACAAAGAACATCACGAAGGCATGTACTTTCTAATCTGCAGGTGCACTTTTTACGCAAACATTTAAATTTTGTCCCTGACAATCTTGGAGCTGTAAGTGAAGAACTAGGGGAGCGTTTCCAAAAAGATATAAAGGAGATGGAGAAACAGTATCAGGGTCGTTGGAATGTCAACATGATGGGAGATTACTGTTGGACTCTTCTACGAGCAACTCCAGAAGCATCATATAAAAGGAAAAGCAACACTCGAACTTTTGCAGTGAAGAGGTTGAGGAAATACAAAACTTTAGATTAATAAGTGAAAAACTGTTCATATTCAAACTTACACTACCATTGTAATAACAAAATATTAAATTTTTTAATTATAGTCTGTTAATAAATTACGTACCCTTAAATCTTAAGTATATATAATATTTTAATACTATCATACCCAAAAAAAGATAAAATTTGCGAAAAATTGGTAGGTGGTAGAAAAAAACTGATTCAAAATTTGTATTCAGCATACCAAAATATGTAAGAAACACGTTGAACTTTTAAAAAAGTTTTTAAAAAATATTTATTGGTTGGCCTGTGTAATAGGACAATGTATAACAAAGAACTACAAATATCGAAATCATTAATATACATAACAAGAAGCTTACATCTAAAAAATTAATTATTAATCCCTGTACTTAACCATTACAAAATTCAACAAACATACATACATTGCGGCACACCAAAAATATTTTGCAAATCCTTAGCGGAGCAACTGAATATATTAGTCGAGGAAAGTGCTCTTTTAGGCAGTATTTGTTTTCGAAAACTAGAATGTATGATATGAAGTTGTAGGCCGTCATTGACAGCAATACAGTATTTGCGTGGAAATTAGATATACATATAGTCAAGAAGGAAGAAAGAGATAAATAAAATCAAGCTGGAAATGTAGCAAAGCGACTAGTAAAAGAACTAGAGAACTCTGGTCTTAATATTACATCTGACAATTTTTTTTACATCACATTCTTTAATCGAAAATTAACTTTCGACATACTTACTACGATAGAATCTACTCGCAAAATTAAACCAAAACTGCCAGTTTCTTTTACGATACATAAGCACAGAGCTGTATATTCGTCATTATTTAGCTTCCAATGCCGAACAACCATTGCGTGTTATTGCTCAAAAAATGGTAGAGTGGTTATGTTACTCAGTACCAAGCACCACAATAAGGTCGACACTAATCAAAAAAGAAGTCACAAATAAATCTAGATGTCGATATAATGGACAAGATGACCAGAAACCATATCGTCAAAAGAATGACAGGCAGATGGCCACTTGTTATTTTTTATACAAGCTTGACGTAAGAGTTGTGAACACATTCTTATTATGGCTGTCCCTGAATCAAAATTGTAACCAAGGAGTTAAGGAAAAAGAAGAATTTTGTTAGTGAACTTTAAAAACGGCTAGAAGACCCCCTAAAAAATACAGGAAATCAAAGCATAACGAGCGATGTAAACGAATTACCAGAACCTTCAAGAAAAAAGGCCAGATATAATCAGGAAAGATATGAATCACAGATTGTTGATATATGACCCCTTTCCACATTAATTTTCGAGTTTCGTGTACGTGTTTCGACAACTAAGTTGTCTTCGTCAGCAGATAATTAAACAGCGTCGCACCTGGAAAACTACGGCAAAATATCCGTACGAAAACACATTTCGCACACGATCTGTACCGTTGAAAGCGAAAACGCATACTGTATAATATAATATTTAAAAAAGATTGTGTTTTCGTCTTAAATTAAGATAAAATAAATATAACAGAAAAAAGGGAAAGGAGGGAAAGAAAAGACAAATACCTACATGCGATTTATTGTACTCTCCTTTTTCTGTCATTTAAGAGACCGAAGAGATATGAATTATGGTTTGGGCCCGGGTCAGTGTTCAACACAAGGCCTTTATTCTTCAAAATGTACATACTTTCATACGTATCTAATTCGCGATAATTACACACGTTCTTTATCAAATGTAAGCAATCCGCGTTGACACTATGATTACTTTCCAATACATGTTTTGCTAAACCGGACTTTTTGGCCGATTGAATTTTATGTACGCCATATGTTCTTTATACCGGGTTTCTATCGATCGTTTTGTTTGGCCGATGTGTTGTTTATTGCAATTTAGACATTAATGCCGTAAAATTCTGATTTTTTGTTATTCTCGACTTTGTCTTTTGCATTTCCTAAAAAGGCTTTGATGGAGTTAGTGGACCGAAATGTGACTTGAAAACCGCGCTCTTTAAAGTTAACATACAAACTGCTTGTCCCGATTGTTTTGAGGTGACAGACATGTGGTATCCCGGATTGTTCTTCCTATGTTAGCCTTACTAATTAATCCATTGATTATTAATGTGAAAAGGGGTTATATATCAACCTTCAGTGATTAAGTTAATCAACCACAGGCTCCATCAAAATTAACTTGAAGGGTAGGAAGACAAAAACAGTGTGTCCCACATGCAAAGATACGAATGTAAGGAACATTCAGTATGTACATACATTGTGCATATAACATTATATGCGATTTCATTGTATTAGATACAAATACAATATTATGTAATATGTTTACTATATGTTTACTTCAAAGATTTTGTGTTTTGTTTACTTTCTGGTCTATTTTTGTTTACTTTTGTTTTTAATTGTAATAAAAGCCTACATTTCTATATACGAGTCCAATGGACTCACCTGGCAGTTAGTGCGACTTCTGATATCTAATAGACTGAATGTTAACGTAAGCAAGTTCAAGCTGGAGTTATAGACGCGACTGTTATATAGAAAGGAGTAAGTAGGAACAGCAAGAGAGTAGTAAAGTAAAAATATGATAAATCTTTCATGCTTATTAAAGATATAAAATTCAATTTAAAATTTTTATGTAGAAAGATTAATACGTAATTATTTGTTACATCATCAGATTTTACCCAAAACGCTACATATTATCAGCGAATAACACCAATAAATGATGCAAAATTTGGATAAATTAAACGATATATGGTAATATTCAAAATATTATGGAATTTCTTTATTAATTTTTGTCTTAATCTGGTGTTGTTAATTATAGGTGAATTTAATTTATCTGTTTTTCGTTCTGATAAAAACAACGGTTAAGTTATCGTATTGAATATTCTTTGTCAATACTATAATATAATAAATGTCCACCAATTTAATGTACCGAATTTTAAAGGTAATGCGCTGGATTTTGTGCTCGCTAATTCTCAATGTAATACCGAACGGGATACTGTGCCGCTCGTGGAAGAGGATATACCCTTTTGTCCGGCTTTATCTATCTCCTTCATTGCTTTTTGTGATGATGAACAAAGAGTATACAATTTTCCGAGTTGATTTCAGTAATTTGTATCAAGTTATGGCTAGGACCGACTGGACATTTTTGGAAACTTACGTTGACATTGGTGAAGCGTGCGACGAGTGTTGTCCTACTTTGTATAACGTTTTCGATAAACACGTCCCTGTTTATAATCGACGATATTCTAAATGCATTTATCCTAAATTGTATTCAATCATTCATAATATTAAACTAACGAACAAAATGCATAAAAAGCATAAAAACACTCTCTCAATCAGATTTACGTAATTTTAGAGATTTACGTACTTTGATTAAACAACAAATAAAGGAAGCTTATTGACGTTATGTAATTAGTATTGAAGAGAGGATACAGAGGGGTTCTATGGATTTTTGTGTTTGTTGGTTCCAAGAGAGGTTTCAGCACTATTTCAGGCATTATGAATAGAAATGATTCATCTCATGACAATCCGAATTTGTGAATAAACGTTTCCACGGACCATTTTTATAATGTATTCACTGATTGTACATAGTTTGTAATGAATAAGAACAATTTTTATAATGTGCCACTATTTAGTACAGTATATTTTCCCTTAACGGACTCCCGAGGATCTCCCGACACAATGGAAATCTCTAATCAATGGACAGCTTCTGATGCACCGACAGTCAGTATACCATTTGCTATATAACAATATCTCTCACCAAAGGACATTCTTAAAAATGGACACGGACAGTAATACACATCCACTACATTAAATTTAAATGACAATTTATTTCTTTACAATGGACATTAGTACTTTATTGCAATTCCTATAATTTTAAACATAATTATTTTAATACATACAATAAGTGCTGTAATGATTGCCTATAGAGGAATTAAACCTAGGTACATAATAAATTTATTGCAATTTCTATCATTTCTAAACATAATTACATATTTTAATATAATAAATGCTGTAATGATTGTGTTTCGGTTTAGTATATCTAATTACATACATATAAATGTATAATAGTTATGACCGCTGTAACATTCTTAACAATGGACATGAACAACATATACATAAGACAGCCAAGTACAACTGTAATGATGGTCTTATATAAAACGGCTATAGCTTTTATAGCATTTACTTGATATTTGGTGCTCTAATAAGTTAAATATATTTTATTATATTTTTTTATTATATTTATATTCAATGTGCAAAGAAGAATAAACTTGCTGCGAGACTGCTTGCGCAAAGATTCTGTATCAGTAAAAGTCAAGTGGGCCATATTTTGAAAAATAAAGTTGATATTAAAAGATGGTTTGCTGAAAATGGAAACTCACAGCAAAAGAAGAAATTTGTGAAAACAAAAGTAGCTGCACTGAACCAAATAATGTATGACTTGTTTTGCAAAGTGCGCGCTAGGAATATTCCATTGTCCGGTAAAATAATAAGGAAAAAAGCTATCGAAGTTGCACAAGAGCTAAATTATGAATTCAAAGCTTCAAGTAGGTGGTTTGACAAGCTTTCTCAGCGACACAACATATCTCTTAGAATAATATTTGGCGAAGCCGCCGCAAACAAAACCTTTGCATTAAAATTCGAAAAATTTTCGGGCGGCCAACTGCTAAGAAAAGATTAACTATTCTTTCGTATGCGAATATGGTTGGAAAAAAGGAAAGACGTTTAGTAATTGAGAAAAGTAAGAATCCACGATGCTTTAGAGGAGTAAACGCTAAGAAGTTGCCAGTGGAGTGGTATTCGAATAAAAAAGCGTGGATGATGAGGGATATTATGATAATTTAGTTAACCAAATTTGATAGAAACATTCAACAGTGGAATAGAAAAGTTCTCTTATTTTTAGACAACTTCACGTTACATCCCAAACTTGAGTTACGAAATGTTAAACTAATATGCCGAATGCCGAAGATATTTGCGAGGATATAGACTTCAGTGCCACGTGAAGACGATGTGCCACTGTTAGAACTATCCTGACACATTATCGTATGCACCAATTGATGATAATTTACATACCGAGAATCCCCATATTAGAGTACAAGTGTGTGTCCGTGAATTTCAAAACAGTGTCAGTGTACGTGATAGCGACAGTGAGGATGATGATATTATTTCAAAAACTAAAAATATTAACGAAGCTTACGAAAAGCTAAAGGATATTCAAAACTTCTTTCTCTTGTTTGGCGACATTACTCAAGGAGAAAAAGTCGCTGAGATAGTATGCAATGTTGAAATACAAATTGTAAAATGAAGAATTGAAAATCTAGAATTTCAGATTTTTCTTAAATAAGTTAGTTTTAGGTATGTTGTAAGAATAAATTAATTAAAAATTATTTATACCCTTTTCTTTTTTCTCCAACCAATGGACATCTCTGAACAATGGATAGTTTTATATACACCGCTACTGTCCGTTATACAAAGAATCTACTGTATTGCTTACTTTTCTGAAGCAGATATTTGTATGGCAATTCAAGCACTAAAAGGCAAATTAACAGTTGGCCTCACAAAATATATTCTTTCTTGCGTTTTGATTTGTCAAAACATTTACAATGTCTATTTAATTAAATTTTACAAACATTTACGGTTCCATCAGTGTGAAAGTTAGTTAGCGTATGCAAATAAAGCAAATTTCCGAAAATTATTCACTTCCGTTAGATACTATTTCCAAATTAGAGAATACCAAGCTGCCATTACTTGAAGCGCTAGATATAGTATTTTACCTCAAAGCTTCGTTAGGAAATCTAACAGATAGCATAGGAAGATTAATAACCGATAAATTGTGTGAGGTTATAAATAAGAATCCCGATTTTCAAACTATAATGCCTATAGGCAAGAGTTTAATTGAAAAACAAGAGCGCGAATATGATGCGAACATCTTTTTAAATTCACGAACATCATATCATTAGACGCAGAACGCTCCTTTTCCAAATACACCAACATATTTTCACCTCGCCGTAGGAGTATGATTGAGTCAGCACTGGAAGGCATACTAATGATACAATACTACAGCGAATTTTTGCATAACTTTACATCCACAACACAAGAAAAGCTAAAGGAGTAAGTAATTATATTTATTTTTTTAAATATTGATAGTAACTGAGACGTACGCTATTGCGAAAGTATTCGTTTCTATAGCCTTAGTCCTTAGTCAATTAGTACATAAATGAAAGTTAATTTTAAAGTCAGCAACGTAACTCGAAATATCTTTTAATAATTTACTTGCATACTGATATTAATGGTAAAGAACAATATGATTAAAAAATCTGGTATTATTCATGCAATTATACCGAGCAAATATGTGCTCGTTTTTTACTCCAATAACTTGAGCCCTCACTCCGCGGCATTTGAAATTAAAATTACAAAAAGTTTAAAACAATTTCCACTCTACAATGGTCACATCTCTCAACACTTTGTAACTTTTCTTTTATATCTATACGTTTTTAGTTTTTTTGTTATCTGCAGTTGTACATAAGTGTATTCTATTTCTATTTTTTTTGCTTCTCTACAAATATACACAGGTCTAATTTAGGTCACCCTTATTGTCCATGTTAAGTGTTTTCCGCCACGCGTTTTCTCATTTAACAGCTTGGCAGCATTACTAAATGTTACTTTCAATTACATCGCTAGTTATTTTCTGTTGTATCCTTATTTTCCTCTCCGTTAATAACTACGAAATGGCAATTAGACAGTTTCGTAGAAAGAAAACAGGTTATTTACAATTTGTCCGGAAATTTTAATTAAATAGTATCCTATGGGACTTGTTGAGAATTACCTATTTCCGGGATACATTGTTAACCAATGAATCGAGTTTAGCTAGAATTGTTTTTAGAACATTATTTCAGGCTATTTTAAAAAACTAAAGCTTATACTACAAAAACGAAGAAAGAGACTCTTTACTAGTATTCATTATCTTATTTTGCTGTTTCACTATTTTTTCTGAAAATTTTGTGGTAAGATAAAGGCCCATGTTCTATTCAAAGAAAATATGTTCGTGATGGCTGTACTTCCGGTTATGTCGACAGTCAAATATACTTTTATTGCGTATTTGAATCTCACAGGACATTTTAAGAAGACCCTTAAATTCAACAATTTTACAGATATTGAATTTATTTGAAAATATTTCTTTTGCATTATTATTATTTGCTGAAGCCATTTTGGTACCGGAAATGATATTTGTAACGTAAGTAGAAGCCCTTCTGGCTTTACTGTGATGCTTTTATACTATATTGTAGAGTCTTCATGAAACATTTTCGAGTAAGTGCAAATTTAAACAACAAATTTCTTTTCCTTAAATACAGCGCCCAATATTATTTTTTGTATTGACTTCTATATTAGTATAACATTCTCCATATCTATCTTCAATCCTTTTCGTATTACAAAGAAAGAGCTTTTTTTTGATTTTAGTAGAATACGTTACAAATTACAATGACTGTTAAATAATAGGTAATGTCAAAATTTTTAAGTCAGATGTATAGAAACCTGTATATATATATATTCATTAGTATGCTGTTTTTCTTTTTTCCTCTTTTGCCGTTTCTTATTAGTAGTATAAGGTTTTTTTTTGTGTTTTTTTTTTGGGACAGTGATAATTAATTAATTATTCAATTTTTTTTAACATTTCGACAATATACATACTACCTTCTATTAAATCTATCTAAATATCTATTAAATGTCTGCCTCACCAAAATCCAAATATCTCCAATATTGTCTTAAAGTATGTCATCTACATAAAACAAATTTTTCCTTTCTTTTTTGGTTTTGGAGGTAATCAATTATATCATATTATTGTCTATATTTTATATGTATTTTAGTTGTGCACATCGCTGAAGTCAGGTGGTGTTTGCACGGGCAGTTATTCTGTGGGTTTCTACATTGCAAATCGCGTATATTCGACGGTAAAATACTGCACGTCCACCTGGCTACGCGACTCATACAGTCGATTGTGTTTTCAAACATACCATGCGCCTTGTTTCCGAAACAGTAGAATCTACTCCAAAGCTGTGGTTTCCCGCTTTTAGCCACATTGGCCCACAACACATTCGGTGACATAGGAGTTTATTTCGAGAGTATGATAAGATTACTGAAATCCCGACCCTACCAATGCATGAAGATGTCGATGATACCGCATTTGATCGCCTTAAATCGAGAAGAATACCTTTAAAAACTATTCAACAGCTCTCGGAAGTAGTGAGCCTGCTCTTCGAAGGAGTGACAAACTTTAGTGAATATCCAACAGCATCCACACGAATCCTGGATACGACTGTGGCGCGGAGAACCAAACAATTAGGCACAAATGTGGTGATGGAGCGTTCCCTGGCATACAAGAAGATTTCGTAAAAGCTACACCTGAAGTCGTTCGGTGGCTCAAAAATCTTGATTTAAAGCTGTGCTGTTCGAAAAAGCTGTCTTGATAAGTACTTTGCCATAGGCTGAATAAATAAATAAAGTACAACCGCTTCCCTTATTTTCTGGATCAAATTATTATTTAAGAATATTTAATTTAATAGACTATAAAATTAATTTGTTAATTTGTAATTTGTATTGCTGTATTTTCCTTTCTCGAATTCATTTTACATTACATTACACAATGTATAATTTAGACATTTAATTTGGAGATAACATACAGTAAAAAAGTGAACCAATATTTCATCTTTATTTGGAAAATATGAAGAATTGGATGAAAACTAATTTTCCTAATACAGAAATATTTTTCGATTAAACAAAAATCTATTGTGTAATATCTCGTAGCGCACAGGCAAAACACGAAAATACGGAAAACCATTAGAAAAAGAGGTAATTATCAAAAAAAGAAAATGAAAAAACCATCCCCGCCTGTCCAAATTTCACGTGAACCGCGTAATCACGAAAAATTATCCCACACTGCTCCCCAACATTTATGTTTCTCCCATTGTCGGTTTTTTTGATAGGGGGAGGCCGGATGGTGCAACGAGAGCGCACACTACCGTTGTAAAAATAAACTTCACAAAACCTTTTGATGTCGGCCACAGGAGAGAATATCAGAGCTTTGTTATGAAATAGCGCATGACACTATCATCATCAACCACCGTGTGTTTTTCAAACATGTTCAACGAGCTTGACGCGCACTGGCCTAGTAATTCCCGGTAATTCGTATAACAAGCATTTAAGGAAAACGCTAACTACTCGCTAAAATACATTGTGTTCGTTTTCCCAAAAAAGAAAGTGTACTTATGTACTGTTCTCGTGAGAAGTTGGTGAACCGAGGGAATTAAATTGAGTCCTGGTAACACGGCGATATGTTTTTAATTCATTTTCATGCATCGCATTTCCGATATTTTCACTGATGATGTCGTGCGAAAGAAAATGTGCAAAGAGAACACGCACCGTTGCGAGCGTTTAATTTTTTTTAGCTTTTGGCGTCATGGAAAATAAGTGAGAAATTTTCGGTCAGTGAACGGGTAGAAATGAAAATTCGATATCTGAATTTTAAATTGGTTTTGTCGAAAAAATATAATTATATTCGTAAAAAATTTAAGCTTTATTCTTACTGGAATGTTTACTTTTGAACATTTTAGATTTGTTTTGATTATTTCTCATAATATTTTGTTGCGTAAAAACGGAACAAAACACTAAAAATATTTTACGAAATTTCCAAATAATTGTTACATTTTAAAGAACACAAAAGAATTATAATTCTGAACGAAACATGTGTATTTCTTGTATGTACAGACTGTCGAAGATAATGCGCTCACTATTGAGACCTCGTAAGTGGTAAGAAATAGAGTGTTAAATGAGAAAAAATGTGCCTAAAGTCAGAGCCTACTCGTTTAAACAAAAAAATTTTTTAAATTAAACGCTATAAGCGCTATAGGGCCAAAAAGATGGTACCGAAATGGCATTTTAAGATTATGAAGGCACATTTTTTCACAGACTTGAAATATGTTATTGAGATCTCTGATATTTACGCGCTTTTATACAAATTCTTCTATTTTAAATACAAATCTTAGATGGTCTTGACTCTATAAAAAAATATAATTTTCTGAATTGAATAACGCATTGAGTCTAGTTGCAGTAGTAACATGGTTATATTCATGTTTGTGCAATTTTGACTATTTTTGGGTGTCATCAGAGGAAGTAATGAACTACTAAAACAATAAATAATAATGTTCTCTATTTGCAAGTTATGTGGCCGTAATTTTTTGTATTACTTTGTTCTTATTTGTTGTTCTGGTTCGTTCCATTTTTGCAGGTTCCTTTATTTCTTTATTACGTTATGGAGAAATTTAACAATGAGAAGTAAGAAAACAGCTAATCATTATTTGGAATTGTACTCAGAGCGATGACAATCACACCAAAGGCAAAGGAAATTACAAAAACCAAATGAACGAATCCAAGAAATTATATTAAATTAGGTGCGGAAAAATCCCAAGCTTTCAACAAGAAAAATAGAAAATAACACTGAAATTCCTAGGACATAAGCCCACAAAATATTAAAAAAGCTTCACTATCATCCTTACAAAATTTATTTATTGTCCAACGACTCCAAACAGAAGATGCAGAGAGACGGATGCATTTCTTTCACTATGACAATAGTCACAATAACGACAATTTTCTTTCGGTTTAGTTTACTGTTGTTTTATGAACCTCGATCTTCGAACAAAATTATAAAACAAAAATAAACATCAAGAACTTGATGGAGTATTATTGGCAGAAGAGTAATCGAATCTATTATATTTAATAACAATTTAGCGAGTGAACTCTATTAGAATTTACTTTAAGGTGACAGACCTATTAGATGATATTTCAGTGAACCAAATAGGAAACATGACTCAAACAGGATGGACCACATTATACGTAAGTTATTACGAAGAACCTAAATAATAGGTTTGGTAATCTGTGAAACATGGTCACATTTTATGGCTTGCACATCTTTAGACTTAACCCCAATGGATGCCTTCCTTTCAGGTTGCATAAAAAAGTAACACGTAGAAAGCATACTATAATAATATGGAAGAACATCAAGGTTGTATTTTTTGAGAATTTTGCCAGACAAATGATGTACTTTGCAAAACGTTCTTAATTCGATATTAGGAAGAACATAGCTCATATATCCACAATAATGGATGAAAATTTGAGCATTTGGTGAAATTTATGTTGGTAATGTACATTACCATAGTAAATAATTACCTACATTAGTTGTTTGAGTTACTTTTAATCATTTCATTATTGCGTTTTCACTGATAGGTAGGTGCAAAACAAGCAAATTGGCGAATTATCTTACCACTGGTCAGAAAATTACACTTTCTCTCATATAACCCAATCCACATATGACATTGTATTTGAAAATTTGTACAAAAATTTCGAAAAGATTAAACGTTACAGAAGTTTCAATAACATATTTGAAATCTGCGTACAAATGTATGTTCATAATATCAAATTGCTATTTCGCTCTCTTTTACGTAAAATAAGTTAGACAATAAAATTTAAATTTGAGTCTTTCCTCTATAGCGCGCATATTATTAAATTTTTTTAAAATTTAATGTCCTTCGCAATTTGCACCGTTTAACAAACAACCTATCTCTTACCGTTTGCGAGATCTAAATGATAAGCACACTATCTGGGATAATTTGTGTAGTCTATGCTAGTTTCTATTTCCTAAATCTTTTTCTGAGGAACACAAATGAGATCCAAAAAAAATGTAACTTGTACATCCTGTGGTAAATTACTTACTTGTCACGCCGGAGTTTCGGGTTCAAATCCAAGACCGCTACACAGGAAGGTTTTCGTGCTTTTTCTTCTAATTTAAAGTGAATGCCGTCAGGCAATAATCTAAAGTTGCATCACGAATACGGAAATAGTAATAATCTACGGCCTGCAATCCCCCCGTCGTTGGCATTAAGCTGTTTGGGGATGGGCATGGATTATTACTAAATTTATACAAACCACGAAAACATGTAGCTCGATGATGTATATTAACAAACAAATGTATAAAGTTCTAAAAATTGAATGCAATTTCTCATGCTCTCGCGTTCACACAGTAAAAATAATTAAGCTAAGAGAAATAAAGGCATTCACAATACAAATCACTATTTACAAACTCTTATTCCAATTTTATTAAAATAATAGTGCGCTTATTAAAATCTTGACAGATCGGAATAGCGGCGCATACTTTGAAGAACTTAAAACGTCGATAACGTATCGTAATTCATTTAATATTTGACCAACACGAACCCTCGATCTTTTACTTAATTCGGATTAAACAATGAGTGTCAGATATCCGCGTAGTAAAACGGAACATCGCGACAGAGGCCGTGGAAGCAGACGGATGGCCATTACCTCTACAGGTCAACAGAAATTGAAAGTGCGAAGTGCCAGTTTAGAAACTTGGAGTACCAGCCCGCCAAGTGGTAACAGGTATTTAATAGTTAGCCATTTCAGTTGAATTAGGGAATTCAATGCACACAGTCTGTCACAGAGAAAATTGAACTTTTTTAAAGTTGTAATTCTTACTGGCACTATATATTAAAAAAATATGTGTAGGTAAGGTAGATCTTTCACCAATGTTATTTCAAAATATCATGACAGTTGCATCATCGAAGCAGCAAAATTGTGCATAAAGTAACAAACAGTGTGTAATTGGCATTCGTCGAAAAATTAATTTTGAACAAGAAGCAAATATCAACTTCTGTTTTAAACTTGCTAAATCGTTTACTGAAACGCTTAATTTGATGAAACAAGTTAATAGTGATGCGTGTTTACCACGTGCAAGTTTGTGCGAGTACATAAATAGCGACGAACTTGCTGATATAAAAAAAAACTGTGGTTACGGAAATTAACATCGAACTTTTGCGTGAATTTAACAAAAATGAGCCGAAATCCTCATTGCGATATGTGGGAATGGAATTAAATATTTCCAAAGATTCAATTCATCGCATTTTGACAGAGCATTTGGACTAAAAAAAATTTGTGCAAGGTTTCGACCACACAAGCTCACTGAATTCAACATTGTACAGACTTTGAGTAAAGACTCAAAAAAGGTGAAAACTTCAGATATTCTATTGTAACTGGCGATGAGACGTGGTGTTTTCAATATGATTTAGAGGCCAAGCGTCCAAGCTCTGAATGGAAACATCCAACCAAGAAAGACCGAAAAAAAGTTGTTTGGAGAAGTCAGAAGTAAAGACAATGTTGATTTGTTTTTATGATTCGAAACTGGTCAAACAGTCAATGCTTTATATTATCTTGGTATTATGAAGCATCTATTGGCGCGTATTCGTCGTGTGCGCCCTCAATATTGTGAAAATGGTAGCTGGCGTTTGGTACATGATAATGCACCATCTCATCACTCTACGCTTATCACTAATTTTCTAACTACAAATGGCATTTTAACCATCAATCATTCACCGTATTCGGATTTGGCCCTCTGTGATTTCTTTCTATTCGCCAAACTACATTTGCCGATGACAGGACGGCGTTATGCCGACGTCGAAGCCATTAAAAAGGCGTCGGCAGCAATCTTGAAGGACATCTCTAAAGATGAACTTAAAAACCCTTTCGACATGTTAATTGAGTATGCGAAACGTCGTATTGAAGCTGAAGACAACTACTTTGAATAAAATAAATGAATTTTACCAAAATAGTAATCTTTTGTTCCTTTTTAAAAAAGTTCAGTTTTATCTGCGACAGACTGTGTACATATATTGACTACAAATAGGAGATTAATTAAAGAGACTAGACTCCTGTTATAACCATCAATCCTGGAACATATATTACTAGTGAATAAATAAACTTTAACACACGAGGACGTGTAACTGATTATAAATAATTAACGCTACTAGTTATCCTTTTGTAGTATTCTGTATTAAGTTTAAAATTAAAAAGGTTATATGTATTTGTTATAATATTGTATTTAGGGAACAGGTTCCTGTATATAATTATGCGCTTTGACGATGCGAAACTTAAAAACTCTAATTTTAGTTGCTTTTTGCGTCGTACACATAATTTAGAATTTCTTCTAATTCCTTGCCTTCATCCTTAAACAACGGCCAACGATAAATTCGAGTTTTCTAACCTGCCATAAATTGAATTATGAAAACATATTAAATGAAAATCCACGGTGGCTTCGTAATGCATTAAAATGACATTACCAATTCATCTTCAAACTGTGATAAAAACAACTAATTGTGTGATGCCCAGAGAGAATAGTGACATTTTCCTTTGCGCTTTATAAAATGTTTTGAAACAAAGTTCTGTGAGATTAAAAATTGCAGCATTATCAAATTTTTGGCAAAGGAATAAAATTCTTTTAAAACTACTCTAGAACAAATGATTGCTGTGTATGATGAATGGTTATATTGGTTTCGATGGAATCGTGAATTTGATGACGGTAACCTAATAAGCGGAAATCATTCGGACGCAACTAATCTGAAATGAAAGTTGGAACAACGATTCTCAATTATTGTCCTTTTAATGCTTTTACTACTGCTAAAGCGCTAAATAGGCATATCTGATTTGATAGTTCTACACGATAAACTAAAAATGAATAAAGTTTCAGAAATGTGAGTGATGGTTGATGTAGGCACACCACTGGGATCTAGGAACAAAATTGGAATTCACGCAATGAGTTAGTAATTGCTTAGCGCCTTCATGGCCACCATCTGTTGGGACTAAGCATCTGACCTTTCCTAATACATCAATAAAATTACGTACAGCTATTGATCAAATGCGTTCAGATTTACGTTACAAAAAGACTTTCTTTCATCAAAAAGCCAAAGTGCAACATATCGTCGGCAAGTGTAACTTCTTTTAGTTGGACTACTCAGCATATAGTCCATATTTAGCGAAGTTTCACAGCAACAAAACAGAATTTTTGCGCCGTTTCATAACCATGGATAAAACATGGGTCAATGACTTCACACCCGAGACAAAAGAACAATCAAAGCAGTGGACCCAAAAGGGAGAACCGGCTCCAAAGAAGCGAAGACCGTTTCATCTGCAGGCAAGATCATGGCATCTGCTTGACTATCTTGAAAAAGGAAAAACTATCAACGGCGAGTATTATGCAAATCTCTAGCAACGTTTTAGTGAAGAAATCAAGCAAAAATGGCCGTATTTGGCTAAGAAGAATGTGTCGTTTCATTGAGACAATGCATCAGCTCACAAATCCGTTATTGCAATGGCCAAAATTAATGAACTAAAGTCTGAATTGCTACTTTATGCACCCCAATCGTCAAATTTAGCCCTCTCGGATTATATTCTGTTCCCAAACTTTAAGTTAATGGCTATTTTGAGGAGCAAGACAGTTCTTATTATAAAAAGGGTATCGAACTTATTGAACATTGCTGGGAAAAGTGTATAGATCTGAAAGGAGATTATGTTGAAAAATAAGTATATTTCTTTCCAAAATTTTTGTGTTTTCTTTGTTTGGTCGGGTACTTCTGAAACCACCCTCGTACCTTCACAATATTGGCATTCAATTTGTTATAATTGTTTTCTATTTCGAGGATTTAAGTACTGCTAAAGTTGAATTGATATTTTTTTGTGAAGCATGTTTATATAAAGCTGTTGCATTTATTTTACTACAATTCAAACCGTATTTGTGTTCATAAAACCTTTTACGTAAATATTGTTTTGTTTGTGCTGCGTATGTACCTTCTAAACATTGGCATTTAATTTTATTTTTACTGTGTGCTTCTTTTCTCTAGGTGTTTGATATTTAATTTTTGTAAGAATGAATTTGTTGGTATTTTGATCAATCCCCTGGTCGAAAAACTGAAATACAAAGAAATAAAAATTATAGTTAGAATAGGACGACCAGCAATAAAAAGGCAAGAATACATTATTTTAAATTTTTAGGGATAATTGCGTTTATAATTGCATTTAATGTAAACAATTAGAATAGAATTAATTACATATTATGTTTTAACAGTCAGAGCTGAAACCATTTTCATGTGTGTGTGTGTGTGTGTGTGTGTGTGTATAATTGTGTATGTGTCAGTACGATTATTTAGGGATTTGTTTAAATAAAATTAAAATTAGGTAAAAGTTATTTTTACGTAAAAAAGTATTTACATTAATCTCGCAATCCCATCATATAATCATTTCAAAATGCAAATTGCACGAAATGAATATTTAATTGAAACAGAAGTAAATGCCGTACAAGTAATGCTATGGTCGGCGAATGCAAATTAAAATCCCTATTTATATTCATTGGACGTATTCGGAAATTCTTGGCAGTCTTACACATACATACATATACGTATACGTATCAGCATGTTTGAGTTTTCTCGGTTTCATTTCGGTAAATAAATATGAGATTTCTTGAATAATTTTCCGTACATCTGTCTGTATATACGGGCTAGTGAAACTTGCTGAAGACTCATTTGTATGTACGTGTAACAGTTGGGAAGATTAAACAGTTAATATAGACTTAATACGAGGACTGCCGGCAAATTTTCAGGATAGAAGAAGACAAGAATATTAGGAATTGAAAAATACATTTATAGCGTTTCCCAGTACTGTTTTTCCTACAAAAATGTATTCACTTAATTATTTCATAGGAGAAAAGTATCTGATGAATACTAAATTAATATGGTTTGTATTTAAATTAGTTAAAGTTTTAAATACAACACTTGGATATGTTTAGCTAACTAAACTGTTCAGCTATTAAACGTAAGGATGAAATGGGATTTTCCTCAGCATAACACAATACTTAATTTTACTTCTTCAGGAAGAACAGAACGAAAATGAATTCCTTTTCTACGTTCATTTATACAGCTTTCAATGTTGAATGTTTAATAATAATGTTATAAATAGTTCCGGTGGGTGGTATCATTCTATCAGTGTAATTAAAAGCAAATATATTGTGTACTTGTTTCAAACTACTGTGGCTTTTATACCTTAAAATGCATATTTTTTCTTCCATACAATACATACTTTCTAAGTATAACATAAACCACAATTCTTCAGATAACACTTTTATTTATTACTAAATAACTGTACAGTCCTTTATTTTCTTTCATAATCTGAAAGTAAGTTAACGTACACAAATATCATTCACATCAAACGAAATTTGCTTGCATATTTAGCAATATATTGACATGTTTTTTTATCTGAACGTAGAGATATTTAAGTTATATTGAGAAATATAAAAAAACTCGCAGTATATATCGAGTGTTTTTTAAGAGCTTGAGAAATTAAAATAATACAAAACAGAAATATCGTTGGAATGAAATTTTTTTTATTATAATCTGGTAGACAATTTCATGGCATTTATTCTAAAATATGATTTCCGGCATGTGCCCACCGCGGCTACGAGTTACATGGTCCAATTGATCAGTCCAATTTTTGACTACTTTTACCAATAAATCTGGTCGTATGGCGTCAATAGTGGCTAGAATATCTTGTTGGAACCACATGTCGTCGATGCTTAGCTGATTAATTTTTGGAAACAAACATTCAGTCAGCATGGCTCGATAGCGCTCGCCATTCACCGTAACGGCAGCTCCTGCCTCATTTTGAAAGAAATAAGGACCGATGATGCCGCCAGCGTGTAAACTGCACCAAACAGTCAATTTTAATGGATGTAATGGTGATTCGTTAACGGCTTGAGGATTGTCTTCGTAGCCATTTAACCAGAAATGAGCTTCATCACTAAACACAATTCATTAATAAAAATGCTCATCTTCGGTCCATTTCAAATGAGTCCAATCAGCAAAACTGCGACGCAAACTGTGTTTGGCTTCAATTCTTGCACGAGCTGCATTTTATAGGCACGTAAGCCAAGATCCTTACGTAAAATTTTCCATATAGTCGAAGGACAAAGGCCAACAAGTTGAGAACAGCGACGAATCGACACTTCGGCGTCTTCTTCAATACCTCGCGCTGTCGCAGCGATATTCTCTTCGGTAGGCAAATTTCTTTGTCTTGTTGATGGTTTGAATCAAGAAGAGTAAAATTAGTGCGAAAATTATAACTGCACGAACTGCTTGCTCACTAGACCGATTATATTGACCGTAAAATGGACTAAGTGCTCTATGAAGTTCGCGAAAATATTTATTTTTTTCAAAGTAAATTTCCACAATTTGGAAGCGTCGTTCTAGCGTCAAACGATCCATGATGACTTGCCAAACCTTACTGAACAGAAATGTCAACACAGTTTGAGATTATCAGGTATCAAACCATAGTTATCGATATCGATAGTTCTCATGCAGCTTAAAAAACACTTACATATATGCAGTATTACCTCTTAAGTTCGTTTCTGGGGTGCTAAAATTCTTAACTGTTAATGATTTAATAAAAATTTGATTACGCGTGGAGGGCAACAAATTTATTACAAGCGCTACTCTATTAAACGGGTTTCTGGCTAGCTCTAACACCACAATAAATGTAAAAAAAGAGTTAATAACTAATAACGGTTTGATTTACGACGATGCATCAGAGGTCCAGGACGTGTGTTAAGCTGAAATAAAATTTATTATGAATAAAATAACAAGATTGCCTTTGAAATTTTATTTACTAATATAAACGAAACGAATTCTTAAGAAAATTAATCAAAAGCAATAGATAAAGCAATTAGAAATGCCAATAATAATTAATCGAGTAATAAAGCTGTAGAGTAAAATATACAAGGATTGGAATAAAAGTAGGTATCACACAATAAGGTGTACGTGCATGTGTGTGTCTGTATGTATCTATCCTTGGTCAAGATGTTTTATAATGGCTAATTCATTATGATGTACTTTTTTCAATGACGATCTTTTGACAGATAAAGCGTGAGTCCTGTCAAACTTTCAAGCTATTTTAGTTAAGTATTATGACATTTTATTATGGAAAGACAGCCCGGCACAGTCTCTACAAATTCTTCAGCTGTAAAACGAAAATAAACTTTCCAGAAAGATGTGTTTCGTGTGTATTCTGTGTGAAAAAGAATTAATGTTTGAATTTCTAATTGTACTTAGAAATTAGATAAAGTAAAAATAATAATTAATATAAGTGGAATATTACCGAGAATATTCCTAGAATTGATCTAAATATACAAGTATTAATTCTAGGATATAACGACAATTGCTTTATTACAACATTCTCATTGTATGTGATTTGAACAGAAGAATTTTCTTATTCGAATCTTCGTAGCACATACAAATTGCATTTAAATTAAATAATTAAAAATAATAATACAAAAATGAATATAAGATCTGTACGGTTTAAGTGAATCGTCTTACTGAAACTCCAACTGTTTTCTAAGATCCAGAATTGAAGAGTCGGGTCCCTTTAATGAATCGTATCGTCTAACACTCGATTGAAACTGCAGAATTATCACCATCCACCATATTTACCACATTTATGAAATCACAAATCATCATTTTCTTAAACATCTGGGCAGTTTCTTGAAGAGAAAAGAAATTGTTAATGAAAAGAAATTGAAGGGGGAATGGGGGAAACCTGGTCCAGATTTTATTAATTGATATTTATGGCTTTTTAGTCATTAGTATTACTGTTTTAAAACGAATGGGAATTATTTTGATTAATGTTTTTAAATGTTAAATTGTGTTAAATTTTACTCATTGAATCTGACATATAATACCCATCAACATAAAATATTTAATAACAAAGTATCCGGAAGCACTTTAAGAGTATTGTAGAGCTCGACTACTTAAGAGTTTTTTATCACCACATTAAGTTGAATACATTTTTTAATATGAGCGTCGTCATAAAAAGCGTTGTTCTAGTTTTTCTCCTCTTTCAGTCCTCGTTATGACACCGTGAACCGCTGAAAGCTTTCAGCTCTAGCAGTGCAATACACTATAAATTGACGAATTACGTAAATGGAGTGTAACGATTTCATGCAAGGGAGCATGAGCTTTATATCTAAAACAAAAAAGTCCCGCGCTGATTTGGTCTAATATGTATCATGCGGCTTATCAATTTATTAGTTCTGCACTAGTTACTTTTAAACATATATATATAATCCACATTAAGTGACAAAAGTGGAGAGGACATTTTGATAATTGAATTTTGACAACAAAAATTAAATTGATTTTTAATACATATACTATTGCAATGGAAAAAACGTTTTCGAGCAGACAAATGATTAAATGAAATTATATATTTATTAATAATTAATATAAATCAGAGCCAAATAGCTTCTTAATAGCATATACGAGGGTGGTCCCAGAAGTACTCGACCCAACATAGAAAGCACAAAAATTTTGCAAAGAAGTATATTTACTTTTCAACATAATCGTCTTTCAGCTCTGTACATTTTTCCCAGCAATGTTCAACAAGTTCGATACCCTTTTTATAAAAAGACATGTCTTGCTCCCCAAAATAGACATTAACTGCCGACATCACTTTTTCATCGTTAGAAGATCTTTGACCACTGAGCCATTTCTTCAAGTTTTGGAACAGAAAATAATCCGATGGGGCTAAATCTGGCGAATAGTGAGTTGGTGCATTACATTTATTAAACAACACTTTTTTCTTAGCAAAATGCGGCCGTTTTTGCTTGATTTCTTTACTCGAACGTTGCAATAAGTTCGCATAATACTCGCCGTTGATATTTTCCCTTTTTCAAGATAGTCAACGAAAATTATTCCACGCGCATCCTAGAAAACCGATGTCATGATCTTGCCTGTAGATGAAACGGTCTTCGCCTTCTTTGGAGCCCATTGTTTTGATTGTTCATTTTGTCTCGGGTGTGAAGTGATGGACCCATGTTTCATCCATGGTTATGAAACGACGCAAAAATCCTGCTTTCTTGCTATGAAACTTCGCTAAACACTCAATTGAAACATCTTCACGACACTGTTTTTGCTCGAGTGCGTGCAAACGCGGCACCCATCTTGCACACAGCTTTCTCATGTCCAAATTTTCAGATAATATGCGATATATCGCCCTTTTTGAAAAGCCTACTATGTCTGCTAGCTCGCGCACTTTCAGTCGACAATCATCTAGTACCGCTTTGTGGATTTTTTTCACCATTTCTGAAGTCGTCACCTCATTTGGTCGACCACTGTGGTGCTCGTCTTAGCAGCACGTACGGCCTCGTTTAAACTCTGCTACCCAATATTTCACTATTCTAAACGAAGGAGCAGACTCACCTAGAATAGAATCGAGTTCAGTTTTTATATCGGTTGGGCTGAGGCCTTTCAAGCAAAAGTATTGTATCGCGTAACGATGACCAATTTTCTCCATTTTTACAAATTCACTGAAAACGTTCGCTATTGATGGCTGTCAAACAAATACTAGACAACGTGGCGTCTTCAAACTTGAAACATATGATTTACATGTTGTATACTTTCTAATATAGTGATATTTTTCAAAAAACTACCTCCATCTCTAGGTCAGGCCGGGTATTTATTGGACCACCCTCGTACAATGTAGTCACAAAGGTCTCTAACTATAGCAAAAAAAAAACCAAGATAATGAGATGAAATTATTAAATAAAATTAGGCAAAGCAAAGCGTAGTATTGTTGATGAGACGATTAAATGTTTAGAGTTAAAAAAAATTATTAATCCAATCGACTAATGAATGTAAAATTTAAAACTGAAACCATCCGATAGAATTGAGGAACAGTAATAATTACATCAATTTATAAGAATGTAGACAAAAGGTAACGTAAAAAAGCGCAAGCAAAGAAAACTCTGGTGTTTACAAGATTCCATACTCGTATGAGAATGTGTATTACAGTGAAACAAAGCGTTTGATGAATATGCGTGTTGCTGAATATATTGGTAAAAACTGGACACCAAATTTTATTCTGCGAAGATTTCTACAGCCCTATTATTACAGTTGCAAAATCCTAGAATTCATAGAAATATTAAAGCACGCTAATAATCTCCAACTCGACTACTGATATCTTTTGCAAATTTTTCTATCAATACCACTTTACCATAGGCAGAATGTTTCAGAGAACAGCTTCCACATATCCATGTCTCGAAGTGATGAACATGGATGTGAATCAACTGAAGAGCAATAGCAATGCTGAGGATGTTCAGTAAAAGGGGTACGAACATCAGCAAGTGAAGTAGAAATATCGAAGACGCAGTTCCAATTCGGAAAACGAAAATAATGGAAAAACTAGTAAGAAATAATACTATTTCATGTTTCAGAAAAACTACTAGAAAGACTGGTACAGAAAAGACGAAATTATACTATATAAGAGCGAATCAATGAGAAATTAAAGTAAGAGCAAGAAAATTCACATATGCTACATAGACTTAGAAAAAGAGGGTAGAAGAACGTTAGAAAAAGAAGATGTAATCATAGAAGCTTTGAAAGCAATATCGGGCGTTCTATCACTAATCTAGTCACTTTTTGAGAGTTGGGTAGTGAAGTTGAATGCGATTGAAAGCAGGTATATACAACACATATAGTTTTTTTAAAGTTTCTGTAAGTCGCAAGAATTGAGGAAGTTAGATTTTTCCGATTTATTCTCTTGTTAAATCTATATCATCATGTTTGAACTGTATAAGCAACTGCATTTCCTATAACATTTATAGATCCTTTGATTTTTTAAAATTTTTAGTGTACTTTAATGCTCAACCTAAGTACTTTATTTTTGAGTTTATTCCTTAATGATTATACCTTAGGTCCTTTATCGCATCTGTCTCTTACTTAATTGATTAAACTATTGTAATTTATATGGATAATTTAATGTTGGACTTAAATTTCTATATATGTATATTAACCCGACATTTCCTTGATGAGGTGAAGCAAACCTAAATGAACTTTGAAAATAAAACTATAATATATACAGTACTTTCAGTGACTTTTAGTACATAATAACTTACTGTTTCACTATAGATTATGGTTAGAGTTGGAATTCTGAGCATTCGGTCAGTAGTGCATTTCGTAGTGCAAGGGGTTTAGTGGGTAATAAATGTAAATAAACGTTTACCCTTTTAAAGATTGTTTTCAGTAAATACAGTTTTGATATGAAGCTTATAGAAAACGCTTTGTTGGGACGATCATTTTGAATCTCTCATCATACTTCTATACGAAGTGATTATAAATAATTGAAAATAGATTGAACTTGTCGCCATGTAAAATTTGTCGAATGTTAATGACACTTGGATTGTAAATGCTTCTCTGTTTTTCTTTCTTCGATCAGATTTAAAAGAAGACCTAGGGCATAATTTTAAAAAAAGATTCTAATTTTTATATTAATACTAATTTGTTCTCAGAAATGAATGATATATAATAAATAAGGTAATAATTATGCCGTTTTTGAAGTAAAATAAACTGAGTTTAATAGAAAGAAAACAGTATCACTATTTGCTAAAAAACTTGTTCTTTTAGGAAACAAAATACAATATATAATATTCTCCTGTATTATCTACTTTTGCCTCTCAAAGATCTGACAATTTTTCGATTTCGCGCCTGAAGTCCGATGGTTTTCTTATATGCTAAGAATTGTTTATTTCAAAATGTTGAACTGCTGAACTCAAATAAACGTATATATTGCAAATGCTCGGTTTTCCTACTTGACATTCCATTTTCTTTTGTCAATAAATAATACAATCTTCGCACAAATTCAAAAAAATATTGGATTAAACAATATTACAATAAAATAACGCTACGAATATATGCATCGACACTTTATATGACATAATGTGATCAAAAGTTTTATTAAATTGCTTCAATGCAGAGAATATATCTACTCACTGTTCTCTCCACAAATATCACTCCACTAATACGCTTCTAAAGTAAAGACGTTTTTCTCAATCGTAAAAGATATATTACAGAATTTTTATTAACATTTTAATATCAATTTAAAATTTTGATAAACTCATATAAACAAAGAAATAATACTATAGTACATTTTAATTTAAATAAAAATAAAATGGATAATGGAAAAAATAGTGAAACCACTAGAACACACGACAATTAAATAATCTATGATCGCAATATATTAACGGGTTGTCATTCACATTTGACAATTAACATTAAATATTTGATCATAATAGCCACTCTGAAAATGAAAAATACACTAAAAACTATGGCGACAAATAACTATTCTAAACCCTTTAAAATCACACTGTACAGGCGAACATTTCAATGAATTTTAATTTATATATTCTCTTTGGTTATTACAACCTCTATACTTTGCATACATACTTTTTTGGATGTGTTAGTTTTGTACTTAAGCAATAAATGCATTTAATATCGTTACATATTATTATTATTACTGTTATTATTACTGATTATTATTATTTTATTAATTAATAGTATTAAATTTTTTCAGTACTGTCTTATTATTCTTTATTAAATATTTTTGAATAAATATGTATCCTAAAGAAACTGAAATAATGTATAGATTTCTTTACAGCCCAAGTTACAGATTTCATCGCGAAGCATTCAGCGCCATCTATTACGCCTCTCTAACAGTTCAACTGTAGTCAGAAGCTTCGACCACTGCCCAACAGATGTCGACACGATATCTAAAAACGCAACATTTCAAACTCCTTATCACGTTATAGTAAAACGTGCCCGTCAATGGGCGCTTGCGTCGATCTTTTAACGTTCTAATCAAAGTTGTGAAAGACGATACTTGAAAGCGCGCCAAAGCTTCAATAAACTCAGTCCAAGCTCAGCTTTACGGGTTAAAGGTCGATACCCTAAAAAATATTAAAGTGCCGTTGTTGTTGATTGTAGTTTTCGTACGCGGGCATAGTCCCCCAACTAACGGTAGACGTGCTTAACGATTAACTGTCCTTTTGCGTTCTTTATTTATTCACTCATTAATTTTATTTTTGGTGGCGAGAAGTTTACAGGCAATTGGATAAATCTTCGTAAGATACCAAAAACACATGTTCTATAATTTTTTTTTAAATATACTTATCAAGTTTTTAATGCGTAAGATTTTTTATAAATTTAACATTTTGAAAAGAACAAAGTTCCATATTACAAACAATTGTAGTTTACAACTTCTATTATGGTGACTTTTTTAAGAATAGTAACAGTCAATGAGTTCAAGTACTTATTAATGTTAAATTAATGATTTTGTCTTTAGGAAAGTTTTATAGACGTCTTAGGCTTGAAATAATTTTTAAATTTGGGACTGGGGGAGATATAAAATTAGTAAGTACGAAATAGAATTTTATATTATATTTCCTAATTCATTATATTAAAATTTAAAAAAAAATAAAATTAGAAATGTCCCTCGCCAGCTGCAATGTTATCACCCATTATTTTAAGGAATAAAATAAAAGTCCAAAGAAAAAGTTTATTCTCCAGCAGTAACATTATTTAATTACTCTTTATTTGATGAAAATCCATAATAAAATTAAATACAAAGGTATACTTGAGCGATTTCACAATTGCTTATTTTATTTTAGAAATAGAAGCAATTGTTTTATCACCACTGTGTCTTCTTCAGAATAACAGGCATTTACGACGAGAGAAATATATTGTTATTCTTAATTTTAAATCAAACACTGTGATATTTAATGTCATTACTTTCCATCCATCAAAATAAAAAGCAGGTTACAAAACAAACTTTAATCGCCTTTAACGTCACTATTTTTTACACACATAGACTACATTTTTTTTTAAATAAAAGAGTGCCTGACGGAAGGAAATAATTTTTCACAATCGATTTCATTTTTAAAATAAACAATATCTCATAAAACCTGCGACTGTATAATATAATGCTTAAAACTTTAAAACGTTTCTTTGCACCTTTATAAGAACGCGTCTTGCAAATAAAGCGTTAGACTTTCTGAAAGTCATATACATTATTCAATTAAAATCTCGAAAGCAAAATGAACTAAGTGAATAACACTTTTTAAAACATTGCTGATTGCTTTCATGTAAAGAATTTATAATTTTTCTGACATTTGTTGGGGTTTTCGGATTTAAATAAGGCTTTTTACTTTAGTGTTTGTGAGAGTTTGTTGCACGTTCGCTTTGAAAGTAATTTTTTCTGTTATTACCATTCGTTAAACTTTAGGTCCTTTCACATTTTCAAGTATTTTACACTAAAGTTGCATGCTTTGACACTCCTTATTTAGTCAGTTCTTTTCATAATGGTTACTTCCCCGCCAACATTTTTGTTCTTAGAAAATAAGGTAACATATTAACCCTGCACCATAGTTCAAAATAAAATCACATAATTTAGATTTATGGAAAATAGTGAAATCGAAATAACTACAATGTAAAAATAACAAAACAACAAATTAAAAATTTTAATTCCAGAGATAAATTTGCAGTTTTATTTATTAGATCTTTCAATGTCATTACGTTTTTATTTTTATATGATTTTTTTTCTGTTTTTAAATTTATTTAGTTTTTGATGTTATGAATATTAGGCGTCCTACGTGGTGCGCCAGTTAAAAAATTATTGATCGTTAACATTAAATCCTTGTCATATTTTATAGTAGATCATGTTAAAGTTAATTTATGGACTTGCCCTAGAAATATATAAAACAAAGAGACTAATATTTAAGTTAAATTTCGTCACTTCCTTATTTTTACGCGACCTAGCATCATTACGTCAGTTTTGAAATAAGAATTGCTTCATGTTCTGTTACCTCTTCGACTTACATTAAAGCAACGAGTTATATGGATTACTCGCTTATATTTATTCAGAAAATTACAACTAAATTAAAGAATTTGCTTTAGATCTTGGTGTTTCAGGTTGCAATATCACCCAAATTGTTTACGGAATTTTAAAAGCACAGAATCTTGACGACCGATTACTAAATTGTAGAGCAAAATTCTGTTTCATCACTGATACATCAAACAATTGTGAAAGCAGATGGTAGACATTACTCGAAACATTAGAACTGATTCTTTTGATCAAAATGTCATCGAAATAAGCGAACTTTAATTAATTATATGTAAGAGCATTCCAGTATTATATGGTATAACCAAGCAATATATTGAAGCATAAACATTGGGAACTAACAAATTCGAAATAGATTTGACTTCATCTTCTCCAATGCATATATTTTGCCAGGGTAGCCATTTATATTTCGGGAACCGGCAACACTGTTAGTGTTGCTTTCGATTTGATGATTGCATCGTGAAGTTTGTCATTTTTGACAATATATTTACCTTTACAGTTTTATTATCCAGTCGCTATTTCTATTGTTGACAGTAACTTGAAAATTTTATGTCAGCGAAAAAATGGAATTAACTCGGACATTTTCGTGCAATTATTTTTCATAACCTTCGGCGTGGATTAATTCAACTAGAATGCATCGACGAGCTGAATTCTTTATATGGTGATGAAGCACCATCAAAAACTACACTATATCATTGGTATAGTGAATTATAACCTGGGCAGCGTTCTTTGACGATAAATTTCGGGAAGGTCGTCCCACAAATGTCGGAAAACATTAATGCAGTGTCTAAATTGATAATGCAAGACCGTAATGTGACTTACCGTGAGATCGAGACATCTCTAGGTCTTAGTAACACCAGCGTACATAGGATCCTACATATTTTGACAACCGCTCAAAAAAGACTGGCGCCGATTAGTGTCAAGAAATGCACAAAAAAATACAATGGCGGTACTTAAAAGAACATTTATAAAGTCATCATAGCTGATTAATCTTGCATCTATAAGTGTGAGCTCGATAGTAAACAGTAGTCGACTGTGTGGGAATTCCAAGATGAGTCAAAACCAACAAAAGTTGTTCGCGCTCGAAGCACATCAAAACGAAAATTCTGCTTCGTTACTGTGAAACTTCGCTAAACGCCCAATTGAAACATCTTTACGATACTGTTTTTGCTCGAGTGTGAGCAAACGCCGCACCCATCTTGCACACAGCTGTCTCATCTCCAAATTTTCAGATAATACGCGATGTATCGCACTTTTTGAAATGCCTACTATGTCTGCTACTTCACGCACTTTCAATCGACGATTATCCAGTACCACTTTGTGGATATTCTTCACCATTTTAGAAGTTGTCACCTCATTTGATCGACAACTGCAATCCTTGTCTTTGCACCCCGTACGCCTTCGTTTAAACTCAACAATATTTCACTGTAAACGAAGGAGCAGACTCATCCAGAGTAGAATCCAGTTTAGCTTTTATCGGTTGGGCTGAGGTCTTTCAAATAAATGTATTGTATCACATAACGATGACCAATTTTCTCCATTTTTACAAATTCACCGAAAATGTTCACTATTGATGGCTGCGAAACAAATACTAAACAACGTGGCTTCTTCAAACTTGAAACGTATGCTTTATAGATGGTGTACTTTCTAATATAGTGATATTTTTCAAACGACTACCTCCATCTCTAGGTCAGGCCGGGTACTTTTGTGACCACCCTCGTAATTACATCCTCATATGCCACCAATTATTTTAACAAGGTGGCCAATCGCGCAGGCTAATGAATTTAAAACCGTCAGACTTACCAATCCGTTTCAATAAGTCTTAATTTTACCTATTTTATCTATAAAATAAGTCACAGCGTGCCCATTAAAACACAAAACACTCCATATTAGAAACTAATTATCGTTGAAGACAAGTTGCTAATAAATGGAGTTAAATGTATGGTTGACTACATCTAAATTCAATGATTAGAGAAGAGTCTTTGATAATGGTGCGATTTTTAATAAATTTTGTTTAATTCCTCTTTGATTTTGACAGTTGTTAACTTTTTTAGATAAAAATATTTCCTGTCTACTTTGTAACTCGTATTGAACCACTTTTACAATGACTGCTGAATTGTTCTTTTTAATTTCTTGTATAAGTGAAAAATCTATTGCTTCTGTATAAAATTTGAATTAATTTGCTCATGTTTTTTACAACACAATTTCATTGTACAAACCCAGTTCTTTTACATGTCTAAAGCCGTATTTAGACAGAAACACTCTGTATATATTTTCTACTTATCTTTGCACTAAATAAAAAAAATAACTTCTTAATATGAGTACGTTTCATTTTTTCTATACATATTAATACTTCTTTACTCAAGTGCGTATAAAAGATATATACAGGGTGTTTTAGTCCAAAAGTATCTTTTTAATTAAGAAACTACTGTATGAAGCGAATTAATAGAAGAGAAAAGGAGACTTAGTTTAAAGCAATCATGTGCTGTAAAATACGTAGATACTTTTAGATTAAAACGTCCTGTATATACTTCATATATTTACTAGCACTAAATTAAAAAAGTAGTATCTTATAATGAGTGAAAAAAAATAAACATTAAATGAATATAGGACACAAAAACACTGTTGTTATGCACTTATTATTTACAACGATATATCCCTAACAATCTAGACAATTAACATGCCACCGTGTTCGTTTTTTTCTACTTGTATATTCAATTCTCGGAATTAAACGCTTGTTTCACGGAATATACGATTACAACAGGGCCACCTACTCATTTAACCGTTCTAGGCGTTGACCTAGAAACTACGCGAGCTTTGAAGTTTTTAAATTCGATTCACACCAAAATAGATGACGCTTAATCATTGAAAGCACGTTGATTGAAAGCAAGTCTACTTTAATTTTTGTATCCCTCATTGCCCTTTCATTTTCTTAAACGTTAGAATTTACTTTTATTTTCTTAGATTAAATACATAGTTAAGTGTTACACGTAAACAAGAAAAAAGTTTTGGTAAGGAGTCTAGACTTGAGTGTCTACCGTTAGACAGAATTAATTGCTAGATTGCGTTTCTACCACATATTTTTTGCTTAGCAATGTATGCTATGTAATTATTTCAATAGAAACACGTCCTTTGTAAATTTTCTATAATTAAATTACTTAATTCTAACGCTTTTTACCCTCTTGCTCGTGCGGTCTGTCGGGATAAGTAATTATGTTTCTTTTCTAAACCCTTTTCCGCCAATTTTTGTCCTACCCATTGTACAGGGTTATTCTAAAAGAATGAACCAATACCATGACGCGATGTTTGCGTTTTCAAAACTATCAGAGAATTTTTTCAAAAAGGCTATTTCTAAGTTTTGAATGTCTGTCACTCATGTGCTGTAGGATCATTGGTCTCATAGCAGCTCCCACTTGTTTACCCCCAAAATGACAATAGGATAGTAAAAGGGTTTAGTGTTCTGAAATTTGTAAAAACAGCTTCCATTGTACGGTGCAGCTTACTTGAAAGGCAATTGGATATTACGTCGTCCTCCTCGAACGACATACGACGGTGGTTTAGATATTTCACAGAAATAATGACGTAATGATCAAAAACTTTATTTACAAATGAATAATAATTGTTTTAGTACACCGTAGCATCATCAGATTAAAAAAAAATTACTAAAGTACATTTACAAATATGTATAATGTTACTGAAATTTACATTATTTGGGTTTAAAATTTTAAATTAAAGTTTTTTATAAGAGGAAGTAATTTAACTATATATATCCATTAAGTAACACAATATGTGAACCTTTTTCTCGCTTATTAATTTAAATTATCTCTAAATAGTTTAGCTTAGGACGTTTATCAAATCAATGCATATAGCACTTTGCTATCAAGTTAGAAATTGTGTTCAGATCCTCTAAGGTGACTAGCGTATCTATAATCCCGTTTTTTCCAGCCTTAAACTTCTAAAATGTTTCTGTAGTCTTGTATTGAAATGTCTTTCTGTTTGTCCTACGTATACTGATGTGCAACCTCCGCATTTAAGTTCATATATGCCACATTGTTTTAATCCAGGTATGGGCAACCTTTGACATGTTGTGGGCCAAACTTTAATGTGCAAATACGTTCGCGAGCCGCGTTTAAAAATAACGCATTTTAAAGTAGTGTTCATAATTTTTAGCGATAGATATCAGACTTGAAATAATACGACAATCTCTCGCGGGCCGGATCAAGTCTTACAGCGGGCCGGTTGTTGCCCACATATGTTTTAATCTATTTGTTGTCAATTTATTGTTGTTTATTGTATCTTTTAGAGCCTTATTTATTTTAAAGCTTATTTATGTAGTTGGGATGTTTATTGACCTAGTATCGTTTAAAGTTGATGTACCGTAATACCCAAAACAACAGTATTGTTTTTGTTCTGGTATTACTTCTAGGGTAGACAGAATTGTTATTTGTTTATACTGTTCGTGCTTACACATCCTGTCAATTAAATTAATCAATAATCCATTAAATGCACTATATACATTGTTGATTGGAATTTGTTTAATATTTAATTCCGTGATACAAACATTCTTCTAACATAGATATATTCGTGAGCCTATGGATCATTGAGTGAAAAGCTGCAAGCCTGTGTAGCTTTCGATAAAAATGCAACGTAATTAGTTTCAATAACAAAAATATCTTCCTTTAAACACCGGAGTATATACATTTTTCTGATACCATATATTATTTTACTTATCTGTATACACAAACGACAACGAAAACTAATTTTAAAAAACATTATTTTACTATTAATAAACTAATGCAAGTCATTTATGTACAAGGAAAATTATGCGTCCTTCAGAAACATTTAAATATATGTATATATAGTTCCAACACAAGATTGCTAGTCGTTAAAATATTTCAAAAATTCTTGAACATATAATATACAGTATGTTTGGTGTTTCATTTATTTCTAGAATTGAAATAAAATCGTAATTAATAACTTTTTAAAAACACTTGGATTTAAGCTTTGTATAAAAACGAAAACTTCTATTTAAAAAAAATTATGAAGTCGAACAGTTGGAATATAAAACTAGTATTTCAAGAATCCCGTCTAAATATAAAAATCAAATCAAAATAACCATATATATATATATATATATATATATAATTAAATTTTGCAGAACAATTACAATCTAAGCTAAACAAAAATTTTGATTTTTAGTGGTTTTTAAAATCAAGTAAGAGATAATATTAGACACATGAGTTGTTTGGTACACACATTTGCCGAATAGTGCACGTCCACAACTAGATATTTAATTAAGATTCAAAAAAGAGATATTAACATGAAATGCATTATTGAAAAATCGACCTAAGAATGGCCGATGCCGTATGGCCATCGTCAACCTAGTCGGTTCAGTGCTGTATATCTTAAATAATAAAACAGTATTGAAATCGATGAACAAGAAACAACAAATCAATTTAAACATTCCAAATTTAAAATATTAAATTAATTTAAAATAAATACCTTTAAACCATTACTAGTACCTTAAATGAAGCATAAGGGTCTTTGACATTTTAACAAATTATAACAGAACAAATTTGTATAAAAATCTCCCAATACCGTGTCTTCGTTTTATATGTCAAAAATTTTCACTTCTTCAAAATGTTTAAGTTAAATTCTAAATTCAATGATGTCATCTATCAAATATTTTTTTACTATAGTCATTGTCATTTAATTTATAAACAACTAATTACTTACAAAATTGTATTAATGGGTTTAAACTTTAGTTTGTCGATGCACGGCATTATTTAGAATACGCTATATTCTTTTATCGTTTGGTATATTACTACCTCCTTATAATTAATTATAGCTCTATTTAATTTTAGGAGATGTGGAAGTATGACCTCTTAATTAATTTAATAACATTGATAGCAATAATAATATTTGCAAGTGGTTAATAAATTTATTATGACGTTATCGTATCTGGCTAGCTCAAACGCTGCAATAAATGCAAATAAGAAAAGAAGAAGAAGAGTCAGTAACTAATAATAGTTTGATATAAGATGCATCAAAAGTCCAGGACGTGTGTCAAGCCGAAAGAAAGAGTATTGGTGGAAATGATACAACAGGATTACCCTTAAAAGTTTATTTACCAATTTAAATAAAACGAATTCTTAAAATTTGAACATACTAAATAAAAATAATTAATAAGTGAAAGCAGTCACGCCAAAAAAGAAAGAATGAAGTAAAAGGCACGATATTTTCAATATATTTACCAGACATACAGATAGATAATTGTACAGAATAATAAATATTTATTCTATATAATATTAAATGTGAGTGAAAGATTACCGAGCATATTCCAAAATTTGTCTTAGAAAAAAAAGTACCAGTTTTAGGAAAATATCGACCGTTGATTTAATGCAGTAGCCCGACTGTAATACGTGACTCTAACAAATATATTTTCCATCCGAATATTAGCAAGACAAACGATGTCTTGATAATAATAATTTCATATATAAAATCGAATCGTATTTAAAGTAAACAAATAATTATAAACGTGCTAGGAAAAAATTATTATATATGCGAAGGTAATTTTGATAGAGCCTGCGGTTGATTAACTAGATCACTGAAGGTTTATATATAACCCCTTGCCACATTAATTTTCGTATTCTGTATACGTATTTCGACAACTAAGTTGTCATCATCAGCAGATAATTAAACAGTATCGCACCTAGAAAACTACGGCGAAAAATAGCCGTACGAAAACAAACTCCGTACGCGATCCGTACCGTTGAGAATCAAAATGTACATGAGTGTACATTTTGATACGGATGTACGCTCGAAATGTACACTTACTGTTACATATAGTTATATTTTCATGTATGTACATATATATTTACTTTTAAATTGTTCTTGAAACATACTAAAATAAGTAAGGAATACTAAGGAAATCAAGTGCTAACAAAAATATCAGAATGCATTTTTCAAAAATTAAATTAAGTTTTTCTATGGCATAATGTCCATCTCGGCGTAGTGTTTTTACTAAGAATTCTAGAGCTTTTACATAGCGAATTATTGTATATAAACTTATTTCGCGTGATTTTGATATCGCGCCACATTTGAGTGTTGTTAGATACGAGGGTGGTCCCAGAAGTATCCGACCCAACAAAGAATACACAAAAATTTTGGAAAGAGATATATTTACTTTTGAACATAATCTACATTCAGCTCTATATACTTATCCCAGCGATGTTCAATAAGTTCGATACCATTTTTATAATAAGAACGGTCCTACTCCTCAAAATAGCTAATAACTGCCGACATCGCTTCTTCATCGTTGGAAAATCTTTGACCACTGAGCCATATTTTCAAGTTTGGGAAAAGAAAATAATCCGAGGGGGCTAAATCGGGTGAATAGGGTGCATGAAGTAGCAGTTCGAACTTTAATAAATTAATTTTGGCCACTGCAACAATAGATTTGTGAGCCGGCGCATTGTCATGTTGAAGCAAATGGTGAAGCATTTTTACAAATTCATTGGAAACGTTCACTATTGATGGCTGCCAAACAAATACTAAACAACATGGCGTCTTCAAACTTGAGACATATGCTTTATAGATTGTGTACTTTCTAATACTGTGATATTTTTCAAACAACTACCTCCATCTCTAGGTCAGGCCGGGTACTTATAGGTCCACCCTCGTAATGCATGTTTTTATTTACCTAAATTCTTAATTTAAAAAACACAACAATGTGTTAACAAAATTACTTGATTAAATTTACATAACAAAAATTGTTATTTGTGGAAGTTATATACATCGTTATTTTCAGTGCAGTCTGTCAATACTTCTGCATTACTATTTATCTCTGTTTAATTATATTTACTCTTAAGTCTAATATTTATATTTACCTAACTGATTACAATTTGTATATAGTAGTAGTTTTAGTTAAGACACTGTAAAAATAGTGCTTCATGTTACAATATTATCATATTTTTCGTTTTACGAAAATATATTACTTGCACACTTCTGAAGATAAAATAAAAAAGAAATTACATTACGACTTTTCGTGTTTAACAGACTAAGCATAGATATATTGGGTCTGGGAAAAAGTTCGTGGCGTTTTTTCAGTAAAATTCAACTGGTCCCCGCATGGCGCGTGGACGAATTCATTTAAACCGAATATGCTCCATTATTATCGACAATGTTTCGCCATTTTTTTGGTAGATCCATGATCCCATCGGTGAAAAACTTCTGTGGTTTCTGGTCGAAAAACTGAATCAAGTAGTTTTCACAGGCTTCTTTTGAAACCAACTTAATTCCATTGAGAGAGTTCTGCAGAGATCGAAACAGATGATAGTCAGAGGGTGCTATATCCGGACTGTAAGGTGGGTGCATCAAAACTTCCCAACCAAACTCTCTCAATTTTTGACGGGTCATCAAAGAAGTGTGTGGTCGGGCGTTGTCATGATGGAAGACAACACCTTTCCTATTAATCAATTCGGGCCGTTTTCTTTCAATCGCCTGGCGTAATCTCTCTAGTTGTGCACAGTAGAGTTGAGAATCAATCGTCTGACCAGTTGGAAGTAGCTCGTAGTGGACAATTCCCCTCCAGTCCCACCATACACACAGCATCACTTTTTTTGGCGTCAATGTTGGCTTAGCGAACGCTTGTGACGGCTCACCATCCTTTATCCACGATCTTTTACGCTTCCGATTATCGTACGTAATCCATTTTTCATCTCCGGTTATTAAACGTTTCAGAAACGGCTCGATTTCATTCCGTTTCAGCAGCGCATCGCAGATGTTAATTCGGTCCATCATGTTTTTCACGCTCAACTCATGAGGAACCCATACGTCAAGCTTTTTTTTTGTAACCAGCTTTGTGTAAATGGTTCAAAACAGTTTTGTGGTCAATGCCTAGCTCCATGCCAATATCGACACTGCTGATATGCTTATCTTGTTGGACTTTTTCAAGAATTTCATCAGATTTTTCAGTGATTGGACGACCGGAGCGTGACTCATCTTTCACATTGAAATTTCCAGAACGAAAGCGAGCGAACCATTTCCGCGCAACAGATTTCGATAAAGTACCTTCACCGTACACAGCACAAATTTTATCACAAGTCTGCGCAGCGTTCTTCCCCTTATCATAATAATATTGCAGAATATAGCGAAATTTCTCATTATTCTTCTCCATTTTCAAGTGCGAATAACTTTCCAACCACTGCACCGATTACAATGTTTCTATGCTCAAACTAACGTTCGGAAGGTCATCTAAAAAACGAGCCATCGGTGGTGTCGCTGTGACTTGTTGTTCTTTAGTTATCGGCAACCAATGCCATCTATCGGAAAAAACGCCACGAACTTTTTCCCAGACCCAATATTAACTCATTCATCTAGCTTGCTAAATTGGTCTAGTTCCGTGCACTCTTATCTTTAATACACATAAAATGCCTCAATAAATTAGTCCAACTTGAAAGATTATCTCGCATAAATTTTCCCCAAAACCAATTTAAACTTATATTACCGTCGGTGCAATGCTTCGCTTTATCTTCGAGTGCAATTCCTATGAGTGACAAATTTATCATAATAAAAGACAAGGGGGAAAGGTGAACAGGTGTTTACCAAAACGAGCATTGAGTTACATAAACACACAAACACACGTAATATTTATTTTAATTAATTTGCCAATTGAGATTCGCCCGCACCTAATAATAACGTTATTTATCAAAGTTAATTTAGACGATGTTGGTTTGTGTATGGCAGATGTTGTGTATGTGCTTTTGTATTAATACTATATCCGTGGCAGAAGATCGACCATACGTGTCTGATATGATTGGTATTCCGCACAAAAGCTGATAAGGTTCGAGTACATATCAAAGTCTCTAGCGAAATTTGTTAAACTCTAAAGGGGGAACTAAAAAATAATATCGTTTTATAGTTTTCGTAATTGTTATGTATACAGTGACAGATACAAGAATTCGTACATAGGAGTCTTATGAAAAATATTTAATTATAAAAGAATTAATTCATTAAAAACAATTACTAAAATATAATTATATTTTTGTATTGAATAACCACTCCCAATTTATTTCAATTCAATTGCTAATAAAGGTCTGGTTCATATTCTAATAATATTAACAATTTATTTTGACATGTTTTTCCAAAATTCTTATTCTGTCAGTTTTAAGTCAATGGAATTAGATAGAGGTTGATATCAAAATCGTTTTTAGGACCATCGAAAATGTCAGAAAGCGAACATTTATAAATGTAAAGGGTGTTTCAAATTGCGCGGTTTTTCTTAAGAATAAATAAAATATATATGGCGCACTGAATTTGTCTGGGTATGTGGGCATTTAAAAAGTGTGATGTATGACATTTATAAAAATGGCTTCGAACACGGTACAACAACGCGTTTAAATTGCTGAATTATTTAATGAAAATCAGCGTTCTGTGAAAAGAGTTTTTAGAAAATTACGTGAATTTTATGGTTTACATAATCGTCCATCTGAAAGCACTATTGGTCGAATTATTAACCGGTTCCGTGGAAGATCAAAAAAGTGAAAAATATAGTCGTAGTAGTCGTTCACAAAAAATGTTGATTTGGTTCGTGAAAGTGTTTCTGCAGATCCTGAAATGTCCATTAGACGACGTTCACAACAACTTGGACTTGGTAGACCAACAACATGGCGTATTTTGCACAAAGATTGAGCTCTGAAGGCATATAAGGTTCAAATAACAAAAGAACTGAAGCCTTTAGATTATTTAAAACATCGTTCATTTGTTAATCTTAATCAATGAACAACCAGCTGATTTTTCTCAAAAAATAATGTTTTCCGATGAGGTACATTTTAGACTTGGTGGCTATGTTAATAAACAAAATTGCGGTATCTGAGGTGAGGAAAATCCATGAATTATTCATGAGAAACCTATGCATCCTAAACGAGTTACTGTTTGGTGTACATTATGATCAGGTGCCGTAATTGGACCTTACTTCCTTGAAAATGCTGCTGGTGAAGCTGTAACTGTCAATGGTGATTGATATTGTTGCATGATAACTGAATTTTGTGGCCTAAATTAAAGAATATTGATCTAGAGGATATGTAGTTTCAACAGGATGACGCTACACCTCACTTTACACATGAAGCAATTGATTTATTCAGAGAAAAAATTCCTGGAAGTGTAATCTCAAGAAACGGTGATGTTAATTGGCCACCAAGATCATGTGATTTGACACCGTTAGACTATTTTCTTCGGGGTTATGTGAAAAGTCAGGTTTATAAAAACAATCAACAATCAATTCCTACTTTGAAAGATGAAATTATTCGTGTCATTGGTGAGGTAGAGCCCCAATTATGTCAAAATGTCATTGAAAATTTTAACAGAAGAGTGGGCGTCTGCGGAGCTGCAACAGGAGGCCATTTCGCAGATATTATTTTTCGCATATAAATGTCATAACTGATACTTCAATTACCAATAAAAAGTTTTTGAAAGTGAATGCAAATTATGTGTTTTATTTATTATTTAAAGAAAACGCGAAATTTGAAACACCCTTTATAATAACTTTTTAAAAATACCAACATTTACAAATCGAAATAAAAAGTTTATAGATAATTCGCTTACACATTTAAAAGTTCAGTCTTTTCCATGGTTCTTATGTTTTTCATTCCCTCAGAATTCAGCCAGCACACCTAGCCAGATTTTGAAATCAAATTCGTTTATAGAACTTTCGAAACTATCAGTATGCGAACATTTCTTGATGTGCAAGTTTTCAAAAATATCAATTTTTGAAAAAATCGAGGTTCTGTCCAAACCCAGAAGTTTTTTAAGATAGTTGTTCTGTACTTGTAGCATACAAACTTATATTTTCTATAACAAATTCATTCAAACTTTGGCAATAATTCGTTTGAATCAGTTTTTTTTAGAAACCACATTTGTTCAATATTTTCCAAAATGGTTTATCTGTATAATTTGGTATTTATAGTATTCCGAATTTTCTTATATGAGACTGCACAATTATTACTTTCTAACAATACTGTGTAACTAAGCATTAAAGACGTCAGAATTTCCCGAAACATAGAAGATATCTATGATGTGTTCCACAAAGTGTTCTCCTTCTGATATTAAAAATTACAGACCCACTTTAATTTTTTCCAACTTTTCTAAGGTGCTTGAAAGAATTATTTATTCACAAATTTAACTCGCAGTTAGATGCTATATGTACGTACAATATATCACCATTTCACAGTCTTTTTATGGAGAAAAGATCTACAGTATTCAATTTTTCTACTTCTCACAATTTACTGCTAATATTCTAAATTGTAAAACTCAAGTTGGTGTATATAGGGATATGTCAAAAGTTTTTGGTTGAAAAATAACCATATGTTGCTAAATAAATTAAGTTTTCGGTTTTTCTGAGTCACTATTAGCATTATTTCGGACACATTTTTCGAACACACACCACAGTATGTAAAATGCAATAGGTTCTCGTTATGCAATTTTTAAACATATTCAGATATACTTTACGAATTTCCAAAGAATTACAAAAAATAAATATATTGTACAATAAAAGAGAATGAAATAAATGTTTTAATAATGGTCTTTATTCTAACATGTGCAATTATTTGTTAAATAGCATCTAAAAAACATTCCTAAACTAGAATGCGTGGAAAGTAATTAAGAACGAGAATTTTGGAGTCTGTGCTCGCATCCTTGCTTCCAGGAAGGTTCAGTAGTGGTTGTATAGCCACTATGATGGTACCTCTTTTTGCCTACGAAATGTCAAGATAAGCACCTTACTTAATTTTTCCACCGTTGTAGGTTGGAGTATTTTCATCCACCACACCAGAGATGCTTATCTGAGAGTTAGTTTCACCAACATTGTATACAACCTCTTCTTTGCAGTTTATTCGAGCTAGGGCTCTGCCCTTTTGCTATCAGTCGTCGGTGTGATTAATCCTCACATTGATAGTGTATACAACCAGTGGACTATTGATGGTTTTAACCACTATTTTTTTGTCGTGCGCGTACTTGACCACCATAAGAAGATCCTACGCCTTCATTAACATTCTGTGAACATGTTGGTTTCAAGTAAATTTTGTTTCCAGACTTACATGGAAATACTTTACTTCCATTGAAATTGTCAACTCTATTCTTTAAGATTTTAGAGATTCTAGTCTCTCTAGTTTCCTAATTACTATAAGAAATATTTAAATTCTAGGAATTTATAAATTATTTTCTTTTTTTTTAATATGTTGGTTGTTTTGTTCTGTACTTATGTAAGAACTGACGTTCATTAGTTCCATGCATAAGTACAGAAACACCATATATGTAATATTATTAATTTAAAATATTTATCTTCTTGTATATTTACAGTTTAGTTTTAGGAAAAAAATGTTATAAGAGGAAAAGAATTAAATAAGTGTCATGATAAAGAGGGAAACCCTCCAAAAACGTCGTTAATATTAACTGTTTTATTATTCTGAATGGTCGAAAAACCCAAGCAAAAAAGAATAAAAGTTATAGGTGTTTATATAATTGCATAATTCAGAAAAATAATTTTTTTTTATCTCCTTTATATATACAATCTGTTCATTTACAATGAACAATAAGTATTCTGCATGATATATATACACATACATATGTTTACACGTACCACAATAGATTCAAATGGCGGTTGAAGATGGCATGTAGAGTTAAGCTACAATAAGCAACCAATAGAAAAATAAATTAAATTACAGTCTTTAGCTACATATAACCTCGCAAATTATTTGTGTTGGAAGTAAAGAAAACATTACATTGAAATAAATTGATTATATGTGTTCATTAAAAAATTAGAAGAAGGTAGTAGGTTTGCTAGCTTTCACTTAGCTGATGGAGTGTTTATTCTCTTCAAGAAAATTGCTGGATCAAATCCTTTCTTTTTTCTAAGTTCTTTAAATAAAATACCTAATTAGAGAGTAATGTCAGGATAGCATTAACATAAGCTGACTAATCTTAATGTTGACTTAGAACACGGGAACGTATCGTATAAAAGCGAAAATCTATAAATGAGGGATTTTGAACTCGAACCATGAAAGCGGCCCAAGAGAATTAGAAAATTTACATAAATTAAATACACAGTGTAACACAATAATAACGAAAAACTGTACAATTAAACTTCAACCTAATAATTATTATAGTTGCGATAAAACTTCTAAAATCCCCTTCCTAGTTCAAACAAAGAGAGTACTTGTACTTAACCTTCGCTATTTTCAACGATTATTAATTTCCTTGAATATATATGCTACATTCAAAGGAAAAGCAAATAGACTAAAAAAGACTAAGAAACAAAGCTGTGAATCTAAGAAGGCGTAAATGCAATCTTTGCTGTGCGGAGAAAATGACATTAAATTAAAAAGAAGATTTTTAAGAGTACTAGAATAAAATGTTCTATGGAAACGAAATATACAGTATGTAGCAGGACTTGTAGTACAATAAAGGGAGTTAATTAATGGAAAATGACAATGAAACTGTAACAATCCAAATTTTCGGTTTAATTCGAAGTAAATTCAAATCTTTCGTTCTTCATTTATTTTTTCCCTTGACTCGTTACGTTTGCCATGTTGTTTTCTATGTTTCTAATTTCTTTAGATAGTGATTATACTTTTATCTAAATACTTTCTGAACATTATATGCCCTTATTGTTCGATTGTGATACAATATGTGATAACATGGCCTCATATCAGCTGGTTCTCCTATATAACAGATAACATTTCCAGTATCGTTTATTAGAAAAGATATAGTTTTGCTTAAATAAAAAACTTTCCCTAATAATAAAATATTTTTCAGTTTCCAAATTTCCATGTATTTCACGAGTTAATATCATAGAAAAGCAAAATGTCAAATTTTTTCTCTTTGTAACAAATTTTTGCTCGTAATAGGTACATATTTTTTATTTGCACTTTCTTTTTCATTTTTTAATTTTAACTCCTAAATTAAATTTTTCCTATGGATTTTCAAGTACGCTTTGAAATTATTGAATATATTTTTCTTTCATGCTGCAATGATATGCACTTGCAGTATCTACTTAAAAGTAAATTTAAGAAATGTAATTTACAAAGAACGCTGACAATAAGTAGTCTGTGAAACGTGAAAACAAATTATAAAAGAACTTCAAGCAATTGTCCATTTCGTTCTAAACATAATTGTGTCAGGCGTAATCTCCGTCTAATAGCACCGCGTAATTTGTGAAGTGAAATGCTACCATATGCTGCAAGATTAGATTCACGAAGATCTTCAACATTATCAAATGTGTGACCACCCGAAATTTTACATAACTCTAACTAGGTGGTCATCAAATGCGTCTTCGATTACCAATCCACAAATTTGGAAACCGATTATTTAGATATTCGCTGATTAAGTTTGGTGGTAATTTCGATGGAGTCTGTGGTTGTCGTAGTATTACAGATGCGATACTGTTTAATTATCTGCTGATGATGGCAACATAGTTGTCGAAATACGTATACAGAATACTAAAAATGTGGATAGGGGTATATCAACCTTCAGTGATTAAAATTGAGTTTGAATTGTGAGATGAGGCGGTATATTTTTGGAAGTAGATTCTATTTAATATTTCGTAAAAAAATATGAGCGCCTAAAATACTGCATAAATCGTTAAAACTAGATCTCACTTGATGCCAACTTTTCTTAACAATGTGATGAATTTCAGTTTCCCAAAAGCGGTCATTATTTGAAATCTGTTCTTGTCAGACTATAATATTGTAACAATTCTCACATTGCTTAATATACCACTGGCAAAATTGTAATTTTCTTTCCTAATCTGTATCTCGAAGTCCCTACAGAATGGTGTACTGATACTGGTGATGTTTGTGACGCTTTAAAATTCTTGGTCCTGAAGTTTTCGAAGTACCAGTGTAGAATGTGTCAATTTCTTTAACAGATGTTGAAAAGTTTCCACGATAACATCGAAAACATTAATTTCGGATTTCTAATGGGTTTGGAAATTGAATCATGTCCTTGTAAAATAACGTACAAATTTCGGTACCAACGAGTAATGGGGCGCCTTCTTTCAAGATATAGGCCCTATTACAGTCGTTCAGCTTTTACACTTTTTTTATGACCAAGAATGTAACAGCTCAACATATCAATTTTTTCTCACGTACTGAATAAAACTATACTTATTACAACAGTGTCCTGGAAAAAATTACTAACACAATATTATTGGCATAAATAATATTTTAGAATGACATTATAATTGATTATATTTTCATATTCCAGAAACTATTCTTAGATTGTTTTTACATAAAAAATGTTTTTATAAAAAGTAGTACATGTGCCATGTCAAGACAAAAACGCATTCAAAAATTTCAGAGCCTGCTTTATATTCCATAAGAACAAATTTAATTTAGGGGTTTACCACAATAAAAAGAGAAAGTGCAATAAAACGGATTGGATCTCGTGATCGCCGTCCCAAAACGTTATTCGTGGTTTTCCTATTGCTCCACAAGTCCGGGCATAAAAGAAATCATGGCCTGCCAATGCCTCTTACAATTTTATGGGTTGATGAAGAAAAGGAAAGCATAGATAATCATTTACATTAAATTTTTGTGTATATTTCGCTACGAACTCTATTTTTTTTTTAATTTTTGAGGTATTTCATTTTACATATCACTTACTCTCTTCTTGTGCTTCCTTTGTTGTCTAGGAAAATCATAATATTTATAGTAATTTGTCTCGATGCTTCTTTGTTTTTAAAAATATCTTCTTCGTGCTCTATAATTTTCCGGTTGCTTCAATTTTGTCTATGTCTTTATACAGTGGTCGGTAATTAACTTAGCCCAGGTCTCAGTTATGATAAATAATATATTTGAAATATATACTGTTGTATTTTTTCCGGAAAAATGAATATACATATTCCTTGAATACACAGACGGTTGCCTACATACATATATTTATTTATTTCATTTATGCTATTAAATTTGAGGATTGCTAATTCCTTACCGAAAACATAAATGGTATAATGCGTTTATACAAGCACAATTTTTTCAGAATTGTTAGATGCCTCGAAGAGTATGTTTGTGATAACCTATTTACCGTTTTTAGTTTAGTGCCTTATAGTTAGATTAGTAGTGGGCCAATTTTATATTTTTATAACATATTTACATATGTGTCATGAGCAAACTGAAAAATATTACCGATAGCAAAAAAATTAGATTGGAAACTTTATTGGAGACTGGTTTGTATTCTCAAAGCGAAATTGTTAGAAAAGTAAAATTTTACGCCGAACAGTGGCAAGAATACAACACTTATAAAAGAAAATTTTCCCTCAAGATCAAGCAATTGACAACATTGACACTAACCATGCAAATCCACCAAAATGGACGATAGGAAAATTTTTAACGTTGCTTTGCAAAATAGACAAGCTTCTATCAAAGAGCACCTTCTGCAATTCTTTAATATAAAGGTATCAGAGCGGACCTTGCAAACTCGATTATACGTTGCTGGAATAAAACGCGTTTAACCGAAATAACATAGAAGAAGCGTTTACAGTTGACCAAGGTGCATCATCATTTTACTGTTGGAGAATAGAAAAAGCTCTTTGCAAAAAATTATATTACAAATATTTTAAAAATGCTTTCTTGTATTATGTGTTACTGATTGTTAATTTATTATATTTAATGACGAATCACGACTTGAAGCGATTACAGAATCTATCAAATTTGTGAGATGAACACCTTCGGAACATTATAGAATGAAATATTGGGTTAGGAACTAAGTACTTTCGGTTTTGTAGTATAAAATAAAACACTTTTTTTTTAAACAAAGAATAGTTTTTAATCAATTATATATTTTCCATTTTGCCATCTTTCTTTCGTTGCATGATTCCGCGCTCATAAAATTTCTGGTCCTTATCAGCAAAAAACTGAACCAGGTGCGAGTGAAGGTCATCGTCATTTGTGAAAGTTTTACCATTCAAAGAATTCTGAAAACTTCGAAATAAATGATAATTAGATGGTGCTAGATCAGGGCTGTATGGGGGATGTGGCATCGCTTCCCAGCCAAGCTCCAATAGTTTCCCACGAGTTGCCAAAGATGTGTGAGGGCTTGCATTATCTTGGTGGAAAACTACACCTTTCCGATTTGACAATTCTGGCCGTTTCTTTTTAATTGCTTCATCCTGTTTTATTAATTGTTGACAGTAAACATCGGAATTGATCGTTTGGTTCCTTGGAAGCGGCTCAAAAAACAAAACACCTTTGTAGTCCCAGCAAACTGACAGCATGATCTTTTTTGGATGCAATTCAGCTTTCGATGTGGTTTGAGATGGTTTATCGTGTTTGCTTCATGATCGTTTTCGAACTATGTTACTGTACAGGACTCATTTTTTATCACCAGTGATAATTCTTTTTAAGAAAGGGTCGGTTTCATTTCGTCTAAGGTGCATATCGCAAAAGTTGATTCTTTGTGTTAAATGAATTTCTTTCAATTCGTAAGGTACCCAAATATCAAGCTTCTTAACTAGCCCAAGACATTTTAAATGTTATTCAATTGTTGTGTGCGATACATGTAGCCTCTCCGCAACCTCTCGAACAGTTATATGACTATCCTCTTCAATTATGACTTTTATTTGGTCATCATCAACTTCAGTAGGCCGACCAGAACGTTGCTCATCTTTGAGGGAAAAATCTCCAGAACGGAATTTTTTATACCAATTCTGATACGTGCGCTCTGTTAAGCAATTAGCAACATAAACTTCACATATCTTTTTGTGAGCCGCAGCAGCTTTCTTTCCTTTACGGAAATAAAATAGTAAAATATGTCGAAAATGTTCGTTTCCGCATTCCATTTAAAATTAACCCACAATTAATAGCTTTAATAAAAATCACGCACTACTTGCTTCTGAAGTTACGTCAATGTGACTAGTATCACGCGGCGAACAGTAAAGTACAGCATTAACATACGTTATACAAGAAATAAAGCAATGCTCTCTATCAGTAAAAACCGAAAGTACTTAGTTGCCGACCCAATATGTAGCGCAAAGTGGTAAATATACACGCATGTAATGGTATGGTCGTATATTACTGGGGTTGGTATGGTATAGGACCTCTGTACTTTTGTCAAATGGACAATAAACCAGTAACAATACAAAAATGTAATATAAACTGTTCTGGTACCCTTTATTACTTCAGTAGATGCGGAGGAAATTCGTGCCATGTTTATGCAAAATGAGGCTCAATACCATATCACGAATTCTGTCGAGAATGTTTTTCGTGATTTTGCTATACCTGAATTTCCCTAACTTGGAAATTCAGACGCCTTTAATTCAATAGCGAATATTTGGAGTGTTCTTAAATATATTATTTACTCGTCTCAAAATCCCAATTTAAGGGTTTTGAAAGAAAATATCGAAGGAGCTTGGAAACAAAAGAAAAAGTTGCAAGGCACCATAATAGTCTGTCTCAGCAGCATGCCAAAGCAAGTTCAAGCGGTCATTCAAGCTAAGGGAGGTTTGACCGAATATTGAAACAAATATATTCTGTAGTTGTAAATATGTGTATGTATTCAAATCTGTACTAGAATGCGTAATATAGAAGTATACGTTTTGGAATCCATGTGTTTCGATTTTATTTGATTAAAACTCTAAAATTGTAAGATGGGCTAATTGATTTACCAGGTATAATACTCTTACGTTTGTATTGATTATTGTTTTGAAATATCTAAATTTGTCCTGTTATTTCTTACCATTTAGAATTGCTTCCTACATTAAATTTTTTCTACATATTATCATTGCTGTACAGTTAATTTCCCTTGAAGTTTGCTAACATAAGCACATTGTCCACCTAGTTTTATTCGCATAACTTAATCTGATTCATGTTCCAGTAGTTCATCAAGAGCTTACTTGCTAATACACATAAAGCAAATAACTTCTTTTTGTACTACTATCCGTAACTAATTTCAACTTTTCCGTGTCATTATCGAGTGGTTGTTTTTTGTCTATTAAAAATGGAGTACTACGTAGTAATGGTCAACAGTATTATTTAAGTGAAGTTTGTACTAGATGTTTTTATGTACACACATTATATACTGTATTACTTACAGTCTGTGTAACAAGAAAAAAGGCGTAGAACTAACTCACATGACTTTATTAAGAAAATTTCTGCATAGAATTTATATCATTACATTTCTTAATACGCGGTATACATGATATGGTGTTCAGTCCCCATCATTTTCCATGACTAAGTAGTTATAGTTCCCACTAAATTTTTCGCATACGAAGTGGGTAGTGACCTCCATACTTTGCGCAAATTAATTTTGAGTTGCTTTGATGTGTTGCAGCGTTTTATACGACGCCTACAATATTGCCCACACGTTTTATATTGGATTTACCTCTGGGCTTTGAAAGAGCAATTCCATCATAATACCACTTCTCGGTTTCCGTTCTGCACAGCGCTTGCTCCGATGTTTGAAATGATTGCCCTTCTCCAAAATCCACTGATGGTTATGTTCACCAAATTTCTTTTTCATAGAAAGGACAAGCTTTTTTGATACAAATTTAGCATCCTAAGTGCATTTATTTATTTCATTCATGCAAACTCTAAAAACGGTAATAACGCACAAGATCTAAAACAACGCGTATTGGAACATCCCAACGCATGAACCTATGGGTGTTACTGTCGTTAATTTATTCGATCTTGTGTAGACTAAGCTCTCTTTGTTGATGACTATGTGCAAAAAGATGCTTTGTTTGTGAATGCTATGTCAAACTAATTTCTACCAATGTTGTTTGTCTAGATGCGACGCCTTCCTAGATGGCGGTCAGATAACAACGATTTCATTATTTTACTGTGGCAAGCAACTCCACTCCTACGTAAATGACTTCTAATAGTCATTTAACTAACACTAATTTGTTTTCTTTGTTTAGTCATGTTGGCCTTGACGTAATATTTATTGTTATTTCCTTTTAAACAAATTCAGTATGGCCTTACTTTATTTCTTTATTGTCGCTCGTACTTTGCCGCGGCCCGGAAGATTATTAATATTTTTTTCGTCGCCTGGTAGGGATCTACCGACAATAGTACTAATCCCTTTGACTTATGCAGGTCCTCACTGTGGCAGATAGACAATTTTTGGTCTTTTGGGATAGACACAAAGTTGGTCCCCTTCATATTTTTTTAAATAAGGAGCACTCATAATTGCATTAATATTCCTTCACTCATTTGGGAAGCAGAACTGTTCTGATAACTATACAGCGTGTCAGGCAAAAGTGTCTCTTATCCTCTATACCATTGAATATTTTATTTACCTGTCTCTTCGTAGATAATAGACCTTTTCATCTGATTATACAAATTGTATGTCATTACACTTTTGTTTTCCAAATCCAGCATCAGCTCTTGATTAATAATCACCATCTCTAATATTAATGAGGTATATATGTACATATGAAAATTAATGATGAACTTGTACCTATAATAGAATGTGCACGTAACTTGAGAGTACTATTGTTCTGTGTAAGATTGAGTTCCAAAAACTTATTTCTCCATTACAAATTAAAACTGACACTTTTTAGAATTCAAATTAAGAACTCTCCGTGCCTTGTTAGAAGGATAAATTTTATAATATGCCCGGGATGAATTTGTGTCTTGAGATAGTTTTAATTGCAATCAACTCAACAACTCACATATGAAAAGTTGGAATATGATTAAAATATCTTTGAAGAGTAGGTTTAATATATACACTGTGGATAGAATTCGTGAGTTCATTTCAGCTGAATTTAAAATCTTATATGCAATGGTTTCAAAGAAGTTTTTCATAAAATACTCTTACGTGTTTTAATTTAGAAAGAGAAGTATCTATTTCTTTTCATCCCGATTGGCCATAATGCACAGATCATTGTTGAATTCAAAGAAGAAATACATATGTATTCAAAGGATACGCTCTCCACTGGATGGAGATTAAAGTTCGAATTGATTGCACGTTGTGCATCTACCGAAAAAAATTTATAGTGTTTACGCAGTATATTAGTCAAATAACTTAACTTTTTAGATATATAATGAAACACATTATATTATATTTGCAGGTTAATATTTACGCAAAATAGATTCCAATAGAGTCAATACAACGTCTGGGACTAATGAATGCATAGATCTCATTTTTCAGAAAGTTGTTTAACACCAATGTCACGGTTGCTTGAATGGCTTCAACATCATAATAGCAATTTTCATTTTAGAAAAAGGAAAATAGTTGCACGGTGATACATCAGGAAAATATGGTGGATGGTCAGTGAGAAAAATTTGTTTTTTGTTAAAAAATTTAGTAATGTTTAAGGACTTGTATAGTGGAGCATCATTGTGCAATAAAAATAGCTGCTTTGACGCTATATATTCGGATCTAACTCCAAGAATTCTCGACAACGAATGATGGAAAAGACCTAAACAGTATCCCCCATTAACATTAATCTTCTGGAACAAATTTCTTGGGAACAATACTTTTTGGATCACATAAAGTAATTAACGTTGTCTTGATTTTGCCTTTTGAAATGTAATTTTTTTTTGTTTCGGCTCGCCTTTGCACACCCATTCTGCAGATTGTTACTTAGTATCAGGGCCATATTTGAAGCACTATGTTTCATCATCAATTATGAGGGAATCAAGAAAATGTTAGTCGTTTTCAGTAGTTCTAATAATGTCTTTATAATGCTCTCTGCGAGAGATTTCTTGGTCTTCGTTTAACTGATATGGTACAAAAAGTGCACAGACTTTTACCCAAATCTTCAATTAAAATGACCTATATGGTCAAAGTAGGTGAACTTATTTCTTCAGAAAACATTCTCTGTCATATTTTCATTGATAGCAATGATTTTATGGATTTTTTCAACAAATTTACCACGATTTAAAACTTCTATATGTCTATATAGGTCTTGAATTGTCATTTAAATCTTCACGACCATTTTTAAATTATGTAAATCGTATAAACTTGTGTACAAGGCATACAATCATCATAAACTTTTTTCAACAATTCGTACGTCTCAATTTAATTTTTTGGCACCTATCACCCGATTAGCATACATTTGAAATGACAAAGATGTATCTTTCTAATATTGTTACCGATGAACACATGGAGTTACGTATTCTATGATCTAAATTAAAAATTTGGTTATTTATTTAACATACTGTACATGTTCTCAGAGTTATTTCTCGAAGTTTGTGTTTACAGGACTTCAATGGCAGTGTATTAAGCAAATGTATTTTCTCTTGAATGATGTTTGACTGTCATAATTTATGACGTATCGCAGTATTAATTTGACTTCTTGTGCATTTCCGTAATATTACCTACTGTACTCAATCCATTGCTTCCGTTCCCTGTAGTAATTCAAATTCACAGAAAATTCAGAGAAGATCAGCAGCTGTATTTTGTTGTGCTAATCGAGGTTGCTCAAAAATGCCTTGCTTTTTGTAATCCAGTATCTAAATTCTTGTAAGATATGGTTGACTGTTTCTGGAGAATTATTTTTCAATTGACGATCCCTCCCCATCTCACTATTAGATCTGCCAATTTTATTTATGAATTGAATAAGTGAATAAAATTCTCTTTTCTTGCTCTTCCTCTAGTATATATTGTATTGATCTGCCTATTTGCTCCTGGAAAGTACTCTTGAAACAAATGTGTCCGTTATGTAATGGATTTTGAAAATGATTTTTTATCCGTCTGTAGTTCGAATAAACCTTTGAACATTTTTTTTTATATTTCAAAGAAGAACCTTTCTGTAGTTTTCAATTTTTGTATGTTTTGAGATTTTTACACCAACGGCATAAAACTTTTTCTTAAATTGCAATTTCCCTAAAGAATTTGGGAAAGTATACTTTTCTAATAATGTTGTGAAACAAGAAACACATTCAACAGAATACTTTTAATTTCTTACTAACTAACTTAATTTCAAAGCAGAAGGTTCGTATTTTAATAAGACGAAAAATATTTTAAATATAAATAAAATGTATTCACTTCCATATTCTACATACATTCATCTTTTTTCTACATAATTTTCAATTTTGTTCAAACAAATTTGTTATACTGTTTAACAAAGTTTTGAAATCTGACGTCAAAAAAATCTGCCACCTGTGAAGAAGCCCGATCCATGACTGCAGTTTTCACTTCTTTGTTGTCGTTGAACTGATGACTACTGAAGAATTTCTTTACTGTACTGAAAAAGTGATAATCACTGGGCGTAATGTCTGGACTGTAAAGTGGATGATCCAGTTGTTCCCATCCAAAAAACCTGATTAGACCTTGCATTGTTATAAAGCAACATCACACCAGAAGACAGTAGACCATGGCACTTGTTTTGTATGGCTCTTTGATGTTTTCTCAAGGTCGCGCACTCTTGCTATAAAGTCCACTAACAAAATCCCGTTATTAATTATGTTTATGTTTCATGCGTGTCGCCATTCCATTGATTCAGAAGTCATGTGATACACCCAAGTCTTATCGAAAACGATAAAGCATAGCCCAAACTTTTTGTCCTGTGATCATCAGAAAATAGTCCTGGAACCCACAGACAACACAATTTTCGATACTTCAGTTTCTCCGAAACAATGATCTACAAAAACAACTTTGAAACCTGTGCAAAATTAATTGATAACTTTGAAACCATGAATCGTCGGACCTCTCGAATTTTGTTGTTAACAACACGAACCAAATCTTCAGAAATCAGAGGTCGTCCTGGACATGGCCCATCATGCATATTAACCTGCTCATCCTTTAACATTTCCACCCACTTTCGAATTTTACTATCACTTATAGCATCAGCACTGTACACTTCACTAATCTGATTGTAAATTTCCCGCTGCTGCCAAGTTTCTTGCGCTCAAGAATAGAATTACTTCTACAGCTCAGTCCACAGTCAGACTATAAGCTGTAAATAACATCTAAACGCACACAAATCATGCTGGGAGCAGACGGCTCTAGCATTCTTTGCTGCTAATCCTCGGATTTTCAATCACTTTTGTACAATTGCTTACGATTATGTTACTAAAGGCAATGATAAAAGTCAATGACTTCAATTTATTTCTTTTACTTCTATAAATAATGTTTCAATAAGAAACGAATGCATATCCTTTTGTGTATGTTTTTTATTATTACTTTTAATATATTGATTGTTATATGTACATATATATAGAAACACAAAGTCTGTAAGTCTCAATTAGTCGTCTTACTGAAATATGTATGTATATTTAAAAAAATCCGGAGCCTAAGTGTCACATTCTTAGAATGAACCGTGATAGGTATTCACTATTAGAAGCCTATTCTTACAAAATTTTCTAGCATATTCCACTATATTCATCGACCTGCATTACTTATCGGATACATTGCCCAGTAAAATGGGAGCACTTTCGGCAGTAATTTGGTAGAATTTGAAATGCTTTTATTTTGCAGGAAGCTAGTATAACATCAATTTTCAATATTAATCGCTGCGATATCTGTAGAAATGTTTAGAAAATTTAATTGCCAGACATTAATGCCCTAGAACGTGTATTATTTATTTATAAAATCTAGTTAAACAACTTGTTTGAAAATTTTCAAATTTGTAAACAATTACATCAGAGGCATAGCACATACTTTCCTTCTGCTACTAGTATCTTACCTCAGTAAGATACTAAAGACTTGTTAAAAATACACAGTTTTAATTTTAAAAGCAAATTAAAACCTATTTAATAGACAAGACTTTCTATAAAGTGAACGACTTCTTTTACGAATACTTTTAATAATATATATCAATAAAATATTGCAATAAACAAAATACAAATATCTTTGGTATCTTTATTGAAATTGTGTATACATATATATATATATACATATATATATATACATATGTATATAATATATATATATATATATATATATATATATATATATATATGAATATATAATGTATATTTGTACAATTGGACGTATTCCACATTTTTGAATTTTTAGGACGAACATATTAAACATCCCTAAAATTGTTTATATTATTCAAAAAAGTATGTATATTACTTCAATAAATTAATATTTTAAAACTACTAGTCTTATACAGGAATTAGATACCCAGTGAATCGTTACCAATGTAGAATATTAATTATGTAAGTTGTCAGTGTCAGACAGTCGCAGGGTGTATGCCAAAATATACACGCAACGCCATTGATAAAACCGACCATTCATCCTTATTGTTTATTTAAGATGCCCAACGTGAACGCGCTGTTAATTAATCTTCTCGCCGGCGGCTGTGTGTTGTAGGTAAACGTGACAGTACTTATAGTCACCGGGAGAGTACATTGAAACACATCCCGAAGCACAGGAGATCGACAAACTCGCTCGTTAGGCGTGCATTTAGCATTCAGTTATCCGTCGCGTTAAATTCAATATTAACATATAAATGGCGATTGTTTGTAACGTGCCTGTCCATCATATACAATCTTGAAGTAATAAGAAACGGTTATTTATGTAGCCTGACTAAGAATTTCGCAGAAGAACGCTCGTATTTACGCGAGGAAATGAAAATTGTTCGCTGTTGTACGAGGGAGGATTTGAAGAGCGTTATGAGATACAGGGCAGCCAAATAATTCAAAAGTAATTTTATAAGCGAGATGATTATAAATTTCTCTATGTATTTGAAATAAAAAATAGTTTTCTAAGTTAGTAAAATTTACGCATGTGGTTTTATTGAAATTATTCAAAAAATGAGATTTTCAATTAATTACGAGAAGGATTCTTCAGAAAATACGGACTCAATGTATGAAAGTTCTTACTCAAATTTCTAATGCAATAACTAGAAATGTACACTTTGCTAATGAATAGAAAGTAACACATGTAGGGGGGTATTCTCATCGTTATTATGGTCTTTAGTAGTAGACAATCTAGTTAGGATATTAAATGAGTAATAATATGAATGCGGAGGTTTGTTAATAGAGTTGCCCAGATATCTCGTTATCTTGTAGAAGTTTTGTTAGTCCACTTAGAATGAAGAGGTAGTTATTATCAACAAAACAAAATTAATTATATGGCACATCGAGTGATAGAAACTGAACTGGAATGCTTCAGAAGAGGTATTGATAAGACCTGGAGATTTAATTCAAGTTGTTCGTTGTATGCGATAGTAAAGGCTAATGATTATCTAATGGAACAGCAGATTGGTGAAGAAAGACAAAAGCGTTTCAACAGTGAAATTACTCACTATTCTCTAACTGAAGAATGAATAGTAGGCGAACTTCCATGAAAATCATAGCGGATCCTTCTCTGTTGGAACTCTTTGTAATCGAAGAACATGTCTCTAGTACTAAGGCTGAAGAGGAATTATGGTACCCTAACGATATAACTAGAGGACGTATGCACGTACACTACTAAAAGGCTGCTTAATGAGCCTTCATTACAAATGTCGCTGTATAACACTTATTGAGTTACAGATCATAGTTTGCAAAAACAAGGTATTTATAGACAATCTAAAATAGACTCGATGTACAGCCCTCAATCTCTTGTCTCCGTATACATTGGATGTATCAGTAATGCAGGATAAAACAAAATTATATCTTCTCATATATGTTATGTAAGGAAAAAATGTTTGCGATAATTTTGAGTTCGAAAGTACTTTATAACATCGTCAATTATTTTCCCTCTTAAAAAACAATTTAGATATGAAAAGTTTAATTATCGCATCTCCACTAATAAATTTTAAATGTGTTCCTCCAGATTTAACTAAATTTGCCAATTTAATATTATTGCTGAAGTTAATCTTTTGCTGCGGAATGCCTATATATTCTGACTAGACTTAATATATATATATACATATATATATATATATAAATCTAATACGTTCAAGCACAGTTTTTAAATCTAATAATAAGTAACGCTTGTGTAATGCACAAGCACGTTCCCTTTTTGTAATTAAAGTAGAAGTTATTGATCGTAAGGATCGGCCAGTATATTTATATTATGAACCAGTAACGGTCATACTTTCAAACGCTGCAAAGCTATTGTAGAAAAGGACGTTGCTATAGTTAGTAAACAAAGTAGCGCATGCTTTAGGTGTGCATTAGTGCATTTCCCGTCAGATTTATTTATATTTTACCTTTTTTCAATATATCATACTTTTCAAACTATAAACGTATTCATTGTTGAAATACAACACTTTACTTTTTCGTAAAATATGTTTTAGTTTTAAAAAAGAGATATTCGTCTCGTGTGTATTGCATACATATTCAGTAGTATTTAGTCTAGACTTCTTTCTTGCGAGTTTGTATATAAATTCTGAATGCCATTAAAAAATTATAAAGGGTAAAATTATAGGATAGGAACATCGAAATTCCTTGTTAAAGTATATTTCTTTAGATTAGGAAATATAACAGGATAATATTAGCGTAGTATGAAAGATGTGTCTAATTATAGTTTCTAGGAAAAATTTTAATCTTCAACAATATTATATATAATAATATTCTTCATCGTTTGACAGACGTTTCAGCAGGTAGCATGTCGTATATCACTTTCTATTCTACAAACGAAAATGACGGTGTCAATGTTTCAAGACTCCAAAGAAATCTGCTTTATTGTGCTCCAAAGTGCTGTATCTTGCGAACGTATGCCTACTAATTTCCTGCCAGCACTGAAAGAAAAATAGTTTGAAAAAACTAAACGTATGCTTTTCCGTCAAGACGATACTGACAGATAGATAGATTTTATTTATCCTTAGTCTGATACAACCAACAGAATATGATTGTGTTATAAAAAAACAATACAAATATACGAAGACATGAAAGAAGCTGTACAATAATAATTCCCAACAAGAAATACAAGACACAATGTTCACAGTAATAATACCACACGAAAGATGCTGTGACTGACAACGTGTCTCAGTCCCGCGGTTCTAATCGGACGGTTCTAATTCGATGACGATAACATTGATGTTGTGCCTCATGCATTCTGCACTCTATTCCACTTCTAACGATTTCCAAATGTTTCCAACAATGAAGGGCAGTCTCACTATTCCAATCTAGCCGCTCTTCAACAATTTTTTAATCAGTAAAAGAAATCCCTATAAAATCGTTTTGAATGGCCAAGGAATTGTGACATTACGAAAATACATATAGTTACAAAAAGATTATATTGGCATGTAACGGAAGTTACAACTTTTTGGTCTTATGTAAACTATCACAAAATAATAGATCATAGAACTCAAACGCTCCCTTTAATTTCCTATTATACGTATAACCGATATTCGATGGAGAGGTGTGCAATAAGACAACAGAAAATAAATTACAGACCTGTTTTCTGAAATAGAAATGCCGTTTCTATAAATGTGTGGATGCGCAAGTGGAATAATTTAAAGATGATAATAGACTCTAGGTATCGTTTCATTTTTGGAGAGGCATTCTAGGAACTAAACTGTTACACTTCGTATTAGATTTCAAATAATTCTTATTAAAAAAATTCAATGTCTTTTTTTACAGCCTTCACTAATGAACATTTTTTATATTAGATGTTATTACTGGCTATTTAAGTATAAATCGGATAATAAAAGACAATAAAATCTTATATTTACGCTTCAATAAAGTGTGTATACAAGAGCAATATATATGTTATTGATATCGAATTTATATATCTGCTGGGACCGCTTACTAATAAACAATAAATTTTGTAGCGAAAAAGTGTTGTGGCCCTAAAACATAAATTGTCAAATTTTATAGTATCATTAGAAGCGTGGGTATAATACAAAGGAGTAGCGATCTATACAGCGATATATTTCTTTATATTATCACAAACACAAAAGAACAATTTTTCACGTTCCCTTTTTTAAGTTTTTAAGCACGTTTGATCAATATTTTGATATTACTCTTTATTAACTATTAGTTGAATATATATACATATAGAAGGTAGCTATTAATTTTTCAGTCTCTTTTGAAAGGTTATTGGTTTTAAAACTTATTTGTAAAATTATTTCATAAATTAAGAACCTGAATACATCATATTTATTGTTAAATATATATATATGTATATATATACGACGAGAAGTCAAAATGTTCCCGGAATTGTGTCGTAGTGTTGGCAGTTGTGATGCAATCACAATAAATTTTGTATAGTACATTCTTTATGGTGCATAGTTATGACGCTGACAGGTCTGAGCAAGTCTGAACACGCAGTGTGACTGCAGTTTAGCGGAAGGTAGGAGTGTGTGGTGATCAGTTGGCGCGATGTCGCAGTTCGAGCAACGGGCGAACATCAAGTTCATGTGCAGATTGGGAAAATGTGTTTCAGAGACTTTGTTAGCCTTACAAACAGTTTACGGTGACGATTCTTTAAACAAAACAGCCGTTTACGAGTGGTTTTCAAGATTTAAGGGTTGACAGGAATCGCTGGAAGACGAGAGTCGCAGTGGGAGACCTTCAACCTCCAGGAACGAAGGAATGGTCGAGCGAATGAAACAATTAATCAGAGCAGACCGCAGAATGACCATCGACGAGTTGGCACAAGAGGCGGGGATCTCTCATGGATCCATACACGCAATCCTATCTGATGATTTGAAGATGAAACGTGTCAGTGCAAAGTTTGTCCCGCGCTTGTTGGATCCGGATCAGATGGAAACTCGGAAGTTGACGGCGGCCGAATGTTTTGAAAAAAGCACAGAGGACCCGATGTTCTTGCAGACAATCGTTACTGGTGACGAGACTTGGGTGTACGCGTACGACCCGGAAACCAAGATGCAGTCATCAGAATGGCACACATCGTCCTCTCCTCGACCAAAGAAATCACGTCATGTCAAATCGAAAACAAAAGTGATGCTCATTGCGTTTTTAGACAACGAAGGTGTGGTGCACCATGAATTTGTACCAGCTGGACAGACGGTTAACGGTCCTTTTTACGTGCAAGTTTTGAAAAGAGTGAGGGAAGCAGTTCGAAGAAAACGTCCAGGCAAATGGCAAGAAGGATGGTCACTCCATCACGATAATGCTCCCTCCCACACGTCGATTGTTGTGCAAACATGGCTTGCAGAAAAAAACATTCCAGTCCTCCAGCAGCCTCCCTACTCACCGGATTTAGCGCCATTGGATTTCTGGCTCTTCCCCAAGCTCAAAAAGGGCCCCAAAGGTAACCGTTTTGACACCGTAGAAGACATCAAAACCAACGCGACGGCTGAACTTCGGAAGATACCACAACAGGACTTTCATCGTTGTTTCCAACAATGGCAGGAGCGGTGGAGCAAGTGTGTGTGTTCAGACGGCGCCTAATTTGAAGGCGATTAAGTGACTGTGTACCTATGTTGTGGTAATAAAGAGTTAAAACAAAATTCCGGGAACTTTTTGACTCCTCCTCGTATATATATATATATATTATATATACAAAGGGTACTAGAAAAGTTTTGCAATACAGCTTTGTTTATTTAGGGAACCAGGTATCCATTCTTGACTAGCTGTGATTGTGTGTGTCCAAATCGACGCGTTTCACAATTGCACTCGATTTGAAAAATACAGCTATCGTTTTTTTCTTTACAGATAGGGATTTTCTGACAACTACGGGTGTGTCCTCATCATCAAAGACCCAAATTTTGTTTTGAGCTTTAGTCGGCACACCTGTCGCGATGTTGTTCACATACCGAGATTGTCTCTTATTAAACTTTTTTTAGCATCTCCCGGTACCGAGTCACACGTCGTGCCATCTGCTCTTCAGTCAGTTGATGCGGCACTCCGAGAGAACAAAGTTTCTTCACGTACAAATGATCATGCAGCATCAAACGAATTGCTGGTGCATTTAAGCCTGAAGTACCCTCTATCTGTTGGTAGGCCAACGTTTTCCTCCGTAACTGACGTTCGCGGCCTTCCCGGCCTTTCAGCATCCTCCACATTTAAATTTCCCCTTTGGAATTCTCTGCACCACCTGAATATCGTTTTGCGATGTGGACAAACATCACCTAGTGCAAGAGTCATTTTTTCGAAGCACTGGTCTATGTTTATTACGCTACATCTACAGTTAAAATCATAGTACATTAGACAATCTGGGGCAGATAAAAGAGAAAGTATTATTCGAAAATCAAATCGCTTTTGTAATTAGTTGAGAAAGCTTTCGAATATATTCTTTTGTCCACTTTAATAAATCTTGGCAAAAATTATAATAGCATTTTGACGTATTGATATTTTTGTCCTGTGAGATGGAATTATCTTCACGAATATGTGAGGAAAAGCTTCTAAATAAGATCTAGATGATAATTCAATATGTAGGACAAGATACGAAACAATTAACTCCCAGAGTGATTTCTATTCTTGTGTTAGGCATAATACATAAAGACCTTGTTTTCTCGATAAAGCCTATAAATTAAATACTAGAAAAGGGGCTACCAGTAAAGACTTTTGATCATATTCCAATAAACGACATTTGAAAGATGTCGGAAAAAAGGAAGGTGAGAAGTTCGAAGTTGTGAAACTTTGAATGGACTAAACTGAAATTATTTCAAAATATATAGAATAAGTAGAATTTAATTGTCACTAAAGATTTAAAGAATGTAGAGAATTAACTCCATTCTTTGCATTTTGATGATGGTTGAAATTAAAAAAATTCGTGTTTAGCATTAAAACATGAAAAATTTCAGCTACAGAATGAGACTTATGATAGATATTTTGATGTGTCCATTGAATCTATTCCATTAAGACCTTTTCACGGCTCTTGTAGCCCGCATGTTTAGCTAGAATTCTTTAGCCTCATTTCTTTAACTTGACCTAGCAACTTCGAGAGAAGTCTTCCTATATATACATATTTGTGCTCCAGAATCAACCATTTCTAGAAATTAAATTATTTATTGCCAAGCTCTTACATTAGCGTAGTACATGGATATTGATTCCTAATATATGGCAGATTCTATATATGATTCGATCACTTGGTTGTAACATTCACATGTTTGTTGAGCTTACAGTGCTCTATTAATAGATCTACAATTATACAAACACGCATTCTCTTTCTACACAACAGATCCATTGTAAATTTTTACAACTTTTCCCTAAGGAACAGTTGTGCAAATAAGCATTGAAACAGTAAAGCCAAACAGATCTACAATTATACAAACACGCATTCTGTTTCTACACAACAGATCCATTGTAAATTTTTACAACTTTTCCCCAAGGAACAGTTGTGCAAATAAGCATTGAAACAGTAAAGCCATAATCCTTTTAGATACAAACGTATCGACTTCATTTTAGGATAACGGATCTAACAAGTAAATGAAGACATTAATGTTTATATGGTAAATCTCCTTATGCCATTTGTTATATTGATGTGGCCATTGCGCACCGCTGCTTATATCCGACACCTTGCTGTTCTCAAATATCCTTCATACTGTTAACTCTGTAGGTACATACTAACTTGTGATACTGAAGATATTTCTTTCGTTATACTATTTGTCAAGGTTAATGGATGACGTGAAAGGCTCCGCTTTTTTTCTTCTATATATGGTTTTTGACATCCATAAGCAAGAAATTAGATAACACGAAAAGGAAATTATAAACAACTAGAAGAAAATGTGTGTACACGGTAATAGTAGACGTTAAATGTCCAATAGAAAAGATTAAGGGAATGGACAACAACTGTAAAGTTAGAATTGCTATCATTAACACAAACAGATTGACTCTAACGAATACAAAGCCTAATTATGAGAATCAGAAAGAATATATCTTTAAAAGAAAATTGATAGAAATAACATACATAGTCATAATAACAAATGGCATAAGTACACAAAGTTTTTAAATTAAAGATATCTGATCCCGACGAGAAAATATCTAGCCTGCAACAATGACAATAGAGACAAAATAAAAGAAAGAATTTCAAACCGTATATACGTTGCGTCACTACAACGGTATCTGTACGAAAAATGGTTATTCCGCATCCTTATGCACACATACCTATAACATACAGGTTTTAAAGAAGTAATTTGTACCCTTCTCATAGCTTAGGAGTTATGTGCAATGAATATAAATATTCTATAAGGAAAACGACCAACTTTAGCGGAATTATTTGAAATATCTTATCTTGTTAGACTTTATTTAGGCTTACCTACATCATTAACCTTTCATTGATTTCGTAAATTTCCTATTCATCATCCTGTCTTAGAATCATTTGTGTACCAAATATTTTATGTCTGTATAAGTGGATTTTGTTCCTATTCCTCCCTATCTGATATATGTATAATTCCGAATTGAAAACGTTCAAATCTCAAGAGAGACGTTCTCAAAGGAATAGTAATTAGAGAAGACACACACAGCTAGATAAATTATGGAATTACAATAATGATTTTGGCAGGATGCAGTCCTTCTCAAAACTACTCTGAAATGAGTTTTAGACTAACTGGCGAAGCTACAAAATATGAAGATTCCACAATGATGGACATAGCCCAAACAACAACTCGAAGTAATGTAGTATACTATAGAATTTGAAGTACTAAAATAAAATATAATTAATCGCAAAACAAAGTGTAAAAACAAAAAAATTCGAAAACTATGCAATAAAGTGTATATACGTAAACGGTGTTCACAATATGATAGCCCAAAAATTATCAATGCAAAAAATACTGACAATACTGCAATCACCAGAGTATATAATGAGTGGTTGAGTTGCGCTGTACTAGCTTTTAGAAACGCCTTTTTATTTGCAGTAGCAAGTTGCGTTACACTGTACTTGGCTGGCCAAAATGTCTTCTTTAGGAAGATACACGCTCAAATGCGGGAAGTGGTTTAGAATGTTTACAATTATTTTTGTAGATATAAAAGCAGCTCAGTGAGACAAAGCAATCAGTTTCTCAAACAACTGGAGTGTCGATGCAAACAATTGAAAGAATTATTCCAAAAAGAAATACAGCAACAAATTCTGATTAAAGAAAAAGTTCTGGTAAGAAGGGACTAAGGTGTCGGAAGCTTACCAAAATATCAAATAAAGATGGTGGGAGGCATTATTTATAACTTTTGTGTGACAGAAAAACGCAAGTACCGGCTCTACGCTAAAAAATGTAAGACGAATTAGAATGATATGGATCGAATACATCATTAAGAAGAATTTTAAGAGATTTGGGATTTAAGTTCCGATGTACACAAAATTGTGTGAAAATGTGAATGCAAGAAATTAATATACGAGCACTGAGAATTGATTACTTGCAAAACATTAAATATTATCCTGACATTAATCGACCCATTGTTTATATCGACGAGACTTATATCCAAGACGTGGAGTTAGGAGTCTTTTCGAAAATATTTCTAAGGGGCCCAAGTTGTTAATCATGCACGCAGGAAGCAAGACGAATTTTATACATAACGGTCTATTGATCTTACAACCAGGCGTGAAAACTGGTTTCTATTATTCCGACATGAATTTCAAAAATTTGGGCAGAAGAGAAGCTTATACCCACTGAAACTTACCCATAAATACCGTTTTTATAGATAATGCACCCTATCATAATAAACAAAAAAACATTCTCCAACAAGTAATAGTAGAGAGGACGAAAGGATTGAGTGGGTAACGCAAAAAAGAATTTCTTTCGATACTATAATGTTAAAACCAGTTTTACCAGTTAATTATGCATTATAACGATTAATATTGTATATAACTTATAAATTTCATGAAATTTCGCGATGCGAAGGACACAGTTTTCAGACTTCCACCGTGTTATCTCAATTTCAATCCTATCGAGTTGATGAGCTACACTCAAGAACAATGTCGCACCAAGGAACTTAAATTTTAAGATAGATATTCGTGTTGTAAACACGTTGTAAACATGCAACTAGTATTGACGATAAATATTTGGAGTTAGAAATATCAGTTTATGGAAGGACAGGAAGTTTTTGTGGCCTGTTTTTCGAAGAACATTTTTGATTATTTCTACTAGAAAAGTGTAATTCTTTTTGCAAGTATTATTCTAAGAAATATATTACATTACATTATTAGAAGTTAGTGGATACACTATAAATTTACAATTTTTTAGATGTATATATATATAATTAATTGAAATCTATGAAATGGGATTTTCTATATCATTAAATATCTCTTTATATATTAAAGTATATATAATATGTTTCAAATTTCGCAGTCTTTTTAAAGAATAAATAAAACACATAATAATTGGTAATTGAAGTATCAGTTATGATATTTATATGCGAAAAATAATATCTGCCAAATGGCCTCCTCTTGCAGCTCCACAGACGTCCCCTTTTCTGTTAAAATTTTCAATGACATTTTGACATAATTGAGGCTCTATCTCACCAATGATACGAATAATTTCATCTTTCACAGCAGGAATTGATTGCGAATTGTTTTTATAAACCTGACTTTTCACATAACCCCAAAGAAAATAGTCTAACGGTGTCAAATCACATGATCTTGGTGACCAATTAACATCACCGTTTCATGAGGTTACACGTCCAGGAAATTTTTCTCTCAATAAATCAATTGATTCGTGTGCAAAGTGAGGTGTAGCGCCATCCTGTAGAAACCATATATCCTCTAGATCAATATCCATTAATTCAGGCCACAAAAATTTGGCTATCATCCGAAGATATCGATCACCATTGACAGTTACAGCTTCACTAGCAGCATTTGCGAAGAAGTAAGGTCCAGTTACACCACCTGACCATTATGCACACTAAACAGTAACTCGTTTAGGATGCATAGGTTTCTCATGAATAATTCGTGGATTTTCCTCACCCCAGATACAGCAATTTTGTTTATTAACATAGCCACCAAGTTCAAAATGTGCCTCATCGAAAAACACTATTTTCCGAGAAAAATCTCAAAATGTCAATTTCATCAATGAACTACCATTGATGAAATTGACACAAGAACGACGCTTTAAATGATCTAATGGCTTCAGTTCCTATGTTATTTGAACCTTCAGAGCTATATCCTTGTGTAAAATACGCCATTTTGTTGATCCACTAAGTCCAAGTTGTTGTGAACGTCGTCTAATGGACATTTCAGGCTCTTCAGCAACACTTTCACGAACCAAATCAATATTTTGTTGTGAGCGACCACTACGGCAGTATTTTTCATTTTTTTGATCTTCTACGGAACCGGTTTCTTGAAATTTTTTAATAATTTGACCAATAATGCTTTCAGATGGACGATTATGTAAACCATAAAATTCACGTAATTTTCTAAAAACTCTTTTCACAGAACACTGGTTTTCATAAAATAATTCAACAATTTGAGCGCGTTGTTGTACCGTGTACGAAGTCATTTTTATAAATGTCATACATCACACTGCCCACATACCCAAACAAATTCAGCGCGCCATCTATATTTTAGTTATTCTTAAAAAAATCGCGTAATTTGAAACACTCTTTATATGTAAGAAATGTATGTGTACCGTCTAATTGATTTCGCAATGCGTCTTTACTGTTTTAAAAATATTCCTTACATGTTATCTAGTCTAATAAGTTTTGTTTATTAAATATTAGTGTACAATATGTGCTACCAATGGTGCCTTGAAATTTTATGTTAAACTTATTACAAGACATTCCACCAGTTCCAATGCTACTCAAACTTCCTTCTGCCAAATCTTCTGGCGTGTACTCTATGTGAATTAAATGTTCATTAATATCCTGTTTCTAACTCTCACTGGATAAACATCATAATGGCTCATTTCTATTCTGCATTTGTTTTTTATGATTGATCATTGGCGTTTTTTCTCTCAAAATCTCTGTGGACAAGTTCATTAGAGAACAAGAAAACTTATATTAAAGTATCTTTTTACACCCTGCGTAGTCATTAAGTGACTAAGAATAATTTAGCTTCCCCAATACTCATTTTACCAAACAAGCCACATTGTATCATATAGCGGTACGGCAGCCGATATAAATACCCTTCCATCCACCTCGCCTCGCTCCCCCTAATAAGAGAAAAAACACTTAAAACGAACACAATGAAGAATAAGTATACGCAAGGTAAGATGAATATCCTATTGAGTAAGATGCTGAAATACGTAAACAGGAAAAATATATCTTTACAAAGTTGTTATCGATTCATATATGCGGTTGCACAAGCATTATTGTTCCTGAGTATGTACATGGTCACTTAGATCAAAAACCATTCTACTCCAGAAAGCGTACAGAGACGACAGATGTGGAAATACATCTTAAGGTGCCAGCAAAAAACAACGTAATACTATACTGGGAAACTACGCAAATAAGGAAAGAATTGTATAATAAGAATTATATACAAAGACATAAATATTTTAATAGGTGTCAAAAATAAAAGAAATTTACGAACAATGAAAGCTGTTACACTTTATTCTATCATGTTTTTACACTATTCTATTAAATTTAAATAGGACTCGACTTCAAAGACGGAATTACTGTTATATATATTGTTATTAAGACATGGTTTGCAACTGAACAATATTTCAAGGAAAAATCTGTGTTTTTCAATATCACTATAATAAACTTATTTCATTCTCTTTCTTTGAATAGTCTTTTGATATTGCATTCAATATTAATTCTATTTTATCCAATTTCTAATTACAGTTGGAAATTCAAACTTTAATCCTTTTCTCACATAGATTAAACTTTATTTTCTCTTCATACATATATCTAGCCACCTGGTAATTCAATATTTGTCCTTTAATTAATTCTATTTTTTTGCGTGTCTATTTTTTATTTCATTGTTTAGTCTCAAATACTACAAGTGCACTTGCCATTCATCCCACTGCTTCTTGTAAAAGGCCACTTATTCTTCTAGCCACGATCGAGGCTAGTACATACATCTTTTAATGGTAAAACTCGTGCTTTTCTCTCAGTGGTTTTATTGTAACCCATACATGCAGTGTTCACGTATTTGTTTCGCGATCACTAAGGATATGTATCGCTTATCCTATGATACCCATTTTATTCTAATCCTTGTAGATTATACTCCACAACTTTTTATTATTCTATTTATTTTATTTCAGCCATTATTTATTGCTCTCGTTGACTAATTATTTTATTTAGAATATTTACGTTCTACGAATTGCTTTTACTTAAACGAGTAAATAATATTTTAAGAGAAATCCTGTTGTTTTATTATCGCTGCTAATCTTTTTTTCAGCATAACATCATGAATCTGTTGCATAATCATAAATCAAACTACGAGGCTAGTTTAACAAGTAGTGAGAATGGAAAAGAAAAATTTTTTTATTAAGTCAACTGTATACATAGTAACTTTCGCGATGTATATATAATTACTATTTTCATCAAATCTTTTAACATTTTTCATCTAGAGTTTTATTTTTTTAATATAAAAACCTGTATAGTAAAAGATAAATGAAAAAATCTTTTTCGCAAAGAAATATATTACATAATATTGCCAACTTCTAGGTCCCCTGTTAGACTAAATGAATTTCCTGAAGGGGACCAGAGTATGAAGAGCAAAATGCCGATTGTTACGAGTACATAGTGAAAGCGCGATTACCTTATGAGGAGGGTGACATCAATTGCTACTTTGATCACAAGTTTTATTACAAGAATTATTTTTTTAATGTTATTATCCTAAATTTATTAAAAAATAATAGCGCTATTTTATTATAATTTTTATATTGTCTTCTTAGTTTTAGACAGTAGCATTATATAAGTATGAAAGCGTTACTTTCAGAATAATACGTTCTCATGTTACATATAATGGTTAGCAAAAAAAGCATTTTCATGCACGTCTGGCGAAATAATGGCAGCGGATAACTTATGCGTTGTCTCTAAACCTCTGAATATATGCATTATACATTTTTATAATAAGAGAAAAAGGGATCTTTCTTGCTGAATTTTCCGATTTTGTATGGATAATATGAATATATTTCAATGCGGACCCTAACCATCGTTTGTTAGGAATGTTGTTTTGCTTAGGTAGATATATGAATCTGTTGTGGATTTTCTTCTTATTTATTTTCACGGAAAATATTTTCTCGTTATTGTGTGTATAATGTTTTCGTGAATTTTAGTATGTGAAATTGTTCGAAATATGGTTTTCCCTGAATTATTATTCAACTTTTTCAATGCTGTGTGCGGCGATTTTAATTTTCGATCGATTTTGGAGTTCATTGCCACAATGGTCCCTGCTTGACGTACTACAGGGTAACCACAAAGTTATTTCATTAAACTGGTTTCGCATAAGTGTTTTACTACTGTGTAGAATATTCTATTGGTATTAGTTCTATTAGGAAAATGGACAGCTTTAACGGAATTACTTCTGCTTAAAGTACCATACCCCTTTGGGATTTTACTTAGACTTCTCTGCATCATTGTCTTTTATTGAGTTCATACATTCCAGTTCCGATTCATCTTTCTGTCTTAAAGCCATTTCTGTACCAAATAGCTTCTACCTGAACAGATGGATCTTTTCTTAATGCCTCACTAACTTGTATAACTATTCTATAGTCTTTATTAAAGTTAAGTTTTTGAATTATAGACCATGAATCATCTTAAGTTCTCTTATCAACTTATAATGGCCAGTTCCATGGACTTATAGGAAATAGAACTTGCATTGATCTGTAGGCTACCAATCTTGCCTTTTCTTATGTGTGTATGCTTAGAGTTGATAAAGTTGGAAAGTGCAAAATCATCAACGCAATTGCAAGAATTGTTGTCATGTTCCCCGTTAGAAGTGCTAGTACATCAACTCTTTTTTGTTTACTTTCCATGTGATTATTCTATAGGTTATTGTGGATCTAATTATCCTTGTATATTGTCATAGAATCATCTTGGTACTAAACTGTCAATTTTGCCACACATTCGTCTGCACCTAGTCAGGACAGGTTTACTTTATTGGTGATTTTTAAAATATGAGGATTACATATCACAGAGTTATTAATAATTTATCTTCCATTATATCATTAACGTTTTCAATTTGTAATAATTTGACACATAAACGTGTGATTTCTTCTTCTACACATTGTACTAATTAATAATATTAAAAATCGAAACTCGCATTGAATACCGACGATTAAAAGAACATTTTTCCAATAGAGGAAATAATTATTAAAGATAATATAAAGATAATATACTATTTACACATTGACATAACCTCGCGGTCAAAATAGAAAGTGTTACAAAGATTACAGTCGCCAATGCTAGAAAACAGGGAAACTATTTTGCAGAGAAGCTAAATATAACTAACTGTACTTAAGACGGCATTAAACATGTTATTATTAGAAATTTGACAATAGAAGTCGCTTATAATGATATACTACACGACTGCTTAATGTAATAATTATGCAATAAGGCAAATAACTTAATAGTGATATATTAATTAAAATTACCAAACAGATGCATAGATAATTGACTTGAATAATAAATACTACTATGTAAAGGGATTAATTAAAGGCTTGAATGTCTAATCATAATTAGGAATTAAATGAAATAGAATTGAAATAAGTAAGTGGAATATTAAAGAGAATATTTCAGGAAATAGCCTACGTGTTCAAATACGTTTGCTCTTTGAAAACGGGGCTTTGTTTTATATATATATTAAACACGGAAATCGACTTCATTTTTCGATAATAAGGTGAATGTGACGTAACAGGAAATCCGCGCGATTGCATATATAAATTCAATCTGTCGACTAGAATGTTTACTATATGTAAGGATTCGTTCCCACATAAAGGAATGAGAAAATGGAATTCGGTTCCATGCGATACGGACCTTTCACAGTAGTTCTAGGGTATGCGAACGTAATAAGAAGATAATCGTAATGGTGGACGGCCAGGTGTACTAAGTGGTAATTCGAGCTAACAAGCTTTAAGGGTGCAGTAATATTAATGTTGTTGCGGTAATGGTAACGTTCCCGTATTGATTAGCTGCATGGAATTGTTAAAAATACAATTCTATTCTACGGAAACGACAATTGTAATAGCTTTCGCTACAGGGTGCTGATTACTCTGAAATTCTAACTAAGATACAGTAATACCGGAAATGTAATTATCAATATACATGAGAAATAATACTTAATATTAAACTATAAGTCATTACCAGTCAATTGGTCTCGACGAATAATATAGAACAAGCTGGCGATTAAAAGAAATGTAAGGATAAAACGTGGGACATTTGGCGTTAAAGTGTAAGTAGACTTTATAATTTCTGTCTATTAATTCAGAACCAGCAGTGCATGGATTTAAAATACTACCTGAATGCTTATATACAATAAAAGACAAATACTTTATTTTGTTAGCAGCATTTATTGATTATTGATAGACTAGTTAGTAATTTAGTTGAATTTGATGGAGCCTGTGGTTGATTGACTTGATCAATAAGGTTGATATATAACCCCTTTCCACATTAACTTTTGTAAATTCTGTATACGCATTTCGACAACCAAGTTGTCATCATCAGCAGATAATTTCAAAGTGTCGCACCTGGTAAAACACGGCGAAAAACAACTGTACGAAAATCAAACTCCGTACGCGATCCACACCGCTCAAAACCAAGATGTACACTGCGACACTTTGAAATTATCTGCTGATGATGACAACTTGGTTGTCGAAATGCGTATACAGAATTTACAAAAGTTAATGTGGAAAGGGGTTATATATCAACCTTATTGATCTAGTTAGTAATTTAGTGAAATTCACTGGACCAAGATCCGGTTATATACTTTAAAGTTATCTGCGTACGTATCACCATAGTACACCATAGTATCAGTACATGGTAGTCAGTGGAAGAAATCAAGTCATTAATAAAGATATTGAACAACAATAGTCCTAGGTTTGATCTGTGTATAAACTCTCATTCTCATAATGAAATATTGGTGCTCGATGTGTAGCCATTGTGGTAGGCTTATTTCAGTCTATTCAGAAGGTACATGAATAGCAATAAAGATTTAGTAGAATTTAATAATATATTGTGCCAAAATCGAGAGAGAAATCGGTGTAGATGACCCACGTGTCTATCATCGTTTAGTACTTCACACAAATCTTGAGACAGTGTAGCAAGGCTAAAAATTGTAGATTACATATAATTTCATGTTGGTTCTGAGATAAAAATGCCATAATACTGTTGTATATTCGTTCATAGATGACAGCTTCAAACACAGCGAAATTGGATAAAATTGTAGGTTTGTAGTGCAAATTCTAGCAATTTTCCAAATATCTAAATAAAACATACGTATGTATGTCTGGAAAAATAAGCTAAATACTTTACATAGAGGTATTATATAATAAAAATTGGCGCATAGTATCGAGGAATTGACCGTGTCCGGATATATAATAATTATTTATTTTATTGAAGCAATTTAACAGTTTTGAGGATAGTTAACGACTGCAAGCTATTATGCACATCAGGAATAGCAGAAATGTTATTTTTCCAGCTCTTTTATTCAAATTTATATAACAATGAGTATCTCAAACGAAAGTTATGGATTAAAATTTTTCTGATTTTCAAGAACAGCATGCATTGGTGACTGCATTGTAAGTTTGAGGTATATAAAAATAAGCATAATATGTTTTTATTGCCTAATAGGTGTTGCAATCGTATACGGAACAATAATTTATATCATAAGTAAAACACAAATTGTGCAGGTGCATATTTATAGAAAAAAATGAACAAAATATTCATTTAAACTCGAAAAACATACCAGGCAGAAGTCTATGTGCATTTTTACATATAATTGTTTAAAGTACTATACCAGTCCTCGACGTCAGTAAATGGAAGTGGCCCCAAACCTGGTAGAAGCTCTAGCACATGGAAAACCACTTTCGATAATAAAAATTCGCTTTTTGTTTTGTTTAATCACTAATGTTAGTATAGTATATAACCCCTTTCCACATTAACTTTCGTAATTCTGTATACGTATTTCGACAACTAAGTTGTTATCTTCAGCAGCTAATTAAGCAGTGTTGCACCTGGAGAACTACAGCAATAAATACCCGTACGAAACAATTAATATATTAACCTTAGTGACTAAGTTAATAAACCACAGGCTCCATCAAATTCAACTTCTATTTTGTTGTGTATTCAATGTTGCACATATTACAAAATAGAAAGACTTCAAAAGATTAGGATCACTAAACTATCTTCAATATGTACAATAAAGGCAAGGGACTTGCGAGCAGAAGCAGATATTCGCTCAATGTTTGATTTAAATGTGAATCATTAATCAAAGATAATTCCCAAATCCTTAATAAGGGAGTGCCTAGGCAATATCGTGTCGCTAATCTTACAATTTAATAAAAAGAGGGGTGCTCTTTCTTTGTTTCTTTATATAAGTAACAACACAGCACTTATGGATATTTAATTTTAATTGAAATAAATCATATTAAACTTTAATAAGGTCAAGGTTGCTTTGTAAACTTTGAACATTATCAGTAGTATAAATCTCAAATTGGGAACAGTTTTTTACGTCGTATATGTAATGCAGAAATTTTTTAAAAAGTTTTTGTTACTCACGCGGGGATTGAAGCTTATTTTATTTTCTCTTAGAATGTGCCATCACCATTAGATCACGGAAACAGTGAATTCGAGTCTTTCCAATTTGCCATAAATTGCGTTATAGAAACAGTTATTAAATGAAACCCGCGGTAGGTTATTAATTGCATATACGATGTAAAATCTGTTAAAATTAGAATTTTGCAGTTTGGCATCATAAAAGCGCATAATTATACTTGGAAAAGATGTTTTTATATCGCAGGCGAAAGATAAATTGGGACAATTCATTTTTAGTAAATCATTAATAAAAAGTATAAATAAAAGTGGTCTCAGATGAGAACCCTGTGGGATAACCAACGTGGCAACAAGCTTTTTAGAACGGCGTCAATTACAATGAACGTGAGAGAAGCGATTATCTAAGTATGATTTTATAAGTGCCATTGCAGATGGAGCAAAACCAAAAGAACTAAATTTAGATAGAAGATTGATAGCATATTACATCAAATACATGTGAGAAATCCGTATACAAGACATCAACTTGTTCGCGTTTATACAAACTCTCGCATATATATTGCGAAATCGTGCAAAGACGAGTGTGAATGGTCTGTCATGAATGAAGCCATGCTGACTTGATAATGCAAATGACCAAACGTTTAAATACTCTTGCACAGTTGGAAAAAATTGATGTAGCTAACACCTTGTATTTATTTTAGACAATAAAAACGTTTTATCGTCTATTTTATAAACAGGACAAATTCTTTCTTGTTTCCATACAGAAAATATTTGTCTTTAAGGACAGGTTGGAAAATCCATAATCTCGAATTTGAAATATGCCAGTAATTTTAACGCAGCTACGATGCTTCTTAGAAAGAAAAATATCGTATGATAGAATTTTCCAGGCATTGCTTCCACATATTAAAAACGTGTATATAATAATAATAATAACATATTTACTGCCCAATAGGCGAACCCAATTATAAGACAGAACATAGAATACAAATAAAACGAAGTACATACAGTAAAAATAAATTTTATAAGTAATTAATAATGTAAATATAAAAATAACTTAAAATAATAGAAAATTAAGAACTAAAGAAGCCGTCAAAAATAGCACTGTAGAGTTTATTGGCGTTCAGTGACATATGATACAGGCGAGCCTTTCAGAGAGATTCGTCCTCGTCGTAATGTAGACAAATGTGGCAGTGTTTCTGGAGGACGACCGAGAAACTGCGAAGTTTAGTTTGGCCAGGAGGTCTGAACAGTCAATCCGACCATTCGAGATCTTGTAAATAAAAGAAACACGGTGTCTGGATCTGTGTTCCTCCAATGGTTGGACATTGTGCTCCTCCAACATAACATTGTAATCGACACCATGTTCAGGATACACGCCCGAAGCCTTGAATGTAAGGAATTTCAAAAATCGACGTTGAACGCATTCGATTGCGTTTATCTGCGAACCGTATAAGGGGGACTATACAATCGACCCATTTTCCAGCTTACGATTGGGGATAACTTGCGGGTCAATGACATGATAAAATATTTGTCAAACACAATTAGACTTAGACCAAGCTGAAATAAGGTCTAGACTCGCTTGACGCCGATTCAATGGAAGAAACAGTTGCAAAAATTTTTACGTTTGTGGCATAGCACAAGGAAGGACAAGGCAAGGTCAGTAACAAATCATCTATAAAAAGTATAAACAATAGTGGGCCAAGGTTTGACCCCTGAGGAACCCCAGATGATGAATCAAATGTTGTTGAAGTAAATCTATTGTAGAATACGCAGTTAAGTCTTTTCTCGAGATAGGAGTCTATTAACTGAAGGCAGCAAGGTGCGAAACCATAACAAGATAATTTATCCAGTAATATACGATGATCCAGTGTATCGAATGCACGAGAAAAATCGGTTTATACACCGACTTTTTACTGCAGTTAATTTGGGACTGATTATTCATAACTTCAACGGTGAACTGCAGACTAGTCACTGTATATCGGATTGAATGGGAAAACCTTAACGGATACTATGTCTAAAAAATTTTGGATTTTTAAGACCACTTCTTTATAACTCGATCGATTGTTTAAAAATATTTTGTAATAAATATTTTGCAAGAAATGTACGTTTTTTTTTAAGTTTCAATAATTAAGTTAAAATTACTACCTATGACTTTGTGACTAATATCAACTTGATGCGTTATATTATTATTAAATTTTCATTAAGAAATTAAGAAATTAAGTAGCTTTCGTCGTCAAATTTAATTATGTTAATTACGACCAAAAGTAATTTAACATATTCTATAATTTAATATAGCTCTTCCCCGAATTAATTGACCTTATAGAGTTTATTTAATTTACTCCGCCCTTTCAACTTTCACATTGTTGAATAATGGTTAATATACCAAGGAGCACGCGGCAGAGGCCAAATTAAGTAGCAACACAAAAGTTTCTATATAATACATCAGGCCAAATAATCTAACAAGATAAATGGAAACTTAGTGCCTACCTTGTTACAAGTTCGAAGTCGAATATACTTTGAATACAAATAGCTTAGGCTTTGTACTGGGTTTGCCATTTTTTGATGAAATATTGATCTGACACGTCTTCTTACTTTTAAATTTTCATATCATTTATCGCCTTGGTTGCGTGTAGAAACTAATACCGGGTTTGACGTTATCTTGCGGAAAAAAGTTTCGAAGCTGTATTTAAGAAACGCGTGAAAACTTCTTCGAGTTATTTACTTAGTAAATTAAGGCTGATATGTTTCCTACGTAATTAATCATTTAGAGTTTAAATGTGGGGAAATACAATTTACACTTAAGAAACTCCTTTTAATTCTAAAGTTTTCCATCGATGTATTTGAATAAGGACTTCGAAATCAGTTGAAATTTAATTTATTTGTCGTACTCGAACACGAAATGACTTTTTAAGTTAATGGAAGCTCATTTCTTGAAAGTAGCTCGTACCGTTATACTATTATAATGAAAAATTTCCAGTTTTGGAATAACTCGGTTAATATATCTGTTCAATTAAGAAAAGAATTCACATGTTTTTAAAGTTAAAAATAAACTAAAAAATGTAATTCTAATTGAATACCTGAATATGCGAATTCCGTTTTTATTGATTTTCCATTTATTTGAATACAAAACACAAGTAACAATATGGAATTTTTTTTTAAATAACGTTTTATATATATATATACACATATATAATATTAATGCATAAGTTCGCTGAATACATGGACTGATGAATAATATATTCTCTTCCAGTATTTACAACAGCTTTCCAAAAAACTGGCAATTTTTCGATTCCATGCCTGAAGAAGTTCGGTAGTTTGGACGGGAAAACGGCATCAAATCAATTATGGAATGCATTATCGTTTTTAAAAACAGACTTCTCGCAAGCGGTTTCACAGAGAGCGAAGAAGATGGGAATCTGGGAAAGTGAGATCAGGAAAATAAGGTGAATGTGGAATGATTTCCCAACAGAGTTCTTGAATAACCACTTTTGTAATGTTGTATGTATGAGAGTGAGCTTTATCGTGCTGTAAAAGGACGTGATGTCTTCCCGGTCTTTTTTTTAATTGCAACCTTAGACAGACATAGTGTTGACAGTAAATCTCAACAATTATAGCTATATTTCTCGGAAGCAATTCATAGTAGATGATGGTTCTTTTGTTCCATGAGAGGTACAACAAGCTTACGCGGATATTCTGTGTTCCTCGTGTTGTTAATATAAAGACTATCTTTAGTAACCAATTACAAAAGCGGTCAATGTTGCTGGTGGGCTATAGGGTGGCGAGCTAGTAAAGAGACACAAAGATTCACACCTGATTCTGGTTGTGTTTGCTCAAAACTCATAGTTTTTGAATTTTGTCTATGAAATGAAAATGTATTATGGTCAATCGATTACAATCCATTATAATAGCCGAGTTGTTTATCGTAGATAATCGTTCTTCAAACAATCTTTATATAAAGTCCGATGATCTTCCTGAGCGTTGAAAATTGTTGTGTTAAAATAGTCCTCTTTAAATCGACTGTTTCCTTGCTGTTACCTCCCCAATTAAGTTTTCTTCCGTAAACGCAGCAAATGGTTCTAATGATTTATTTCGGAAACGCTCATTTTTCTTCTACTAGACGTTTTTTTCTCAATAAATAAAGCAATCTTTCTACAAATATATAAATTCGAAAACTATTCAATTAAACAATAATATGACAATAAAATAACTGACATATGCCTAACAATTATTTTTCAAGGGACTCTCATCTTAAAAAACAAGAATATTAAGAAATTATGTATCGTATTAATGTATGTACTCGTATATAATGAAGTACCTCAAGGGTCAGTTCTAGATCCTCTTATAGTTATTAATTACTTTGTTAGTTGTATTTACTTTATACTGATAAACCATTCTACCGAAGTAATTATTGATTGCAAATGGCGTTGGGTGATTTGGATCTCATCTATCAATGATTATGGTAAATCGCTTCCTTTAAGATATAAACAAATGGATATATCTATGTTTAACACAAGGCTATTACCTATTCTATACGATTATTCTTTTAACAAAGTGGTGCTATCACGATCAAAGTAACGGTAATACTTTTTCTTGAAATGACGAATAAGTGCTAGATTTTATACGCTACACTGAAGATATTCACGGAAGTAACGCTATTATTAGTTTCATTCTACACTAAACACAGCGACTTTAATCAGATCCTCGTGATGGAGCTGTTTAGATGCTGTTACCATCTGTTCACTACCAAACAATTACTTAAATCAACATGAAGTTTGCTGCGTGTGTGAGGTAACGGCTTCAACGATCTTGAGTTGCAAAATGATCAAGAAAATAAATCTGATTTTGAGATAGAATTCACGTAATTTAAATATTGATTTAAAAATGAGTGAAATGTGATGCCGGTAATTCTTAGATTTAATTCCATTTTTAAATTACTTTAAATTACTATCCGTGGTGCCTCCATGTATGCAATGTTATGTGCATCGTATGCTATTGCATGATAACACTCTCACGTTTCTATAGTTGTTAATGAGTATTTGAATGAATTTGGAATGCATAGTATGATCTGGCCTCCAAGAAATCTCGACTTGAATCCAATCGAATAAGTGTGAAACATGGTCAGAAGGTGATTTCGAGATAGAAATATCACATGTAATGTTTGTGATAAGAAAAAGAATTTGCAACGAGGATGATTAGCCAATCTTCGCATTGTATAAGGACAGAAGTAAAATTCGCATTGTAGTGCAGTATGAATTTACTTCCTTAATTCTACATGCTCTGACAGTTAGGTGTAAAATTGGCAAGTTGATATTATCAGTTTTCATACTCCCTCTTAATTTAGGTGACTTTCTTCATTTTCTATCATTTAATGTTTTTAATGTTTCTGTCTCCTACAGTTTGTCTCAGTTCATCTTGCCAGTTCTCTGATTTCATACACTGTTAAAGTAAATTATCACCTAACAATTTATTCATTTGATTCAAGCATTCTAGTTGTCTTTCCTGATCTTAATTTAAACAAACTTTGTAATAATGCTATTGTACATGAGTGAACTGTAGAATATTTGGTTGAGTAATATCGTGTTGCAAGTAAGTTACTTGATTCAGAGTTGGGGAGAACAAATAACTTAAATGTTAAGTGCTCTACATTATTGGCATCTGAACTATGTATCTGCCAAATTAATAAGCTGGATAAATTAATTGTCAGAGGAACATGCTGGATTAATTAAATTCATATTCTTCGTATCTTATAAGAAACAGAAGACATGGCGCATAAAAAATTAATAATATATAATAATCCTAGGAGAACATCTCAATATTTAAACAAACATAAAGCTTTCGGACACACTGTAAAGCTCTTATTTCATCTAAGAAAAATTCTAATAACAATTTGGTAGAGTACACACTCTGTAATTGATTATTCGTTACACAGTGGTGAAAGCAGAATATGGATATTGAGAGCGTGATGAAAGTATAACAAATTGAAAAACACAATGTTCTTACCTTTTTCCTTTTAATATTACAGAATATGAAAAACCCACCTAAATAATTTATTTTTTATATTTTTAAGAATAATATGTAAACCGTATAGATTATATTATGTAAATTTTCGTTAGACTTAAAGCCAGATGTGCTATTTTGCTCTTTTCCTTATCGTCGTTTTCTAATAGTATATTTATTATAAATAAATTTATTTAAATTTTTATCTAGCTAGTATTCAATATATTTATTTAGTAAGAATCTGTTAAATAATTGGCTGATGTGACCTTTATTAACAAAGTTAAACAAAAAACTTTTTGGTGAAAATTATGCAATTGAGTTTTTGTGTTTAACAATCTATTGCATTATTACATCCTATTACAATAATATTTATAATGATATAAATGTAAATTTTTGCAACTTCAGAATGTTTATATTCAAAATTTTGCCAAAAATTATATATAAGGGAAACTAGAAAGAAAATCTACCCAATCATTATGGACAAAGTTAATTGCCTAGTAATATTTAATAGTGGCAATATTTTTCTTATATGTCGCATTTGATTTCAGTTCGTTAATTATTTTATACATTTTCAAGTGTTCATCAATAAAAAACTAGTGTTATAAAATTAGAACATTGCAGTTTTTGACCAGGGAACAGAATTTGTTACGTGTTCATAACACCTTTACTAAATCGGTATATTTTTGACCGTACCGTGTATGTCCGTGTTAATATTTTTAAGGAACGAACATTAATAACTTTAATTTTCATTGCGTGATTTATAACTTTCACTTTATTAAATTTATTTCATTACGGCCCTGTGTCTTTATATTTTCTATTTTAGGACATAATTTTTTATATAATTCTTTAATTTAATTTGTAGCCATTATTGTTGTTATACTAAATGATTATTTTCTTAAGCGGATATTCTGACGCCATCTAGCGGTTCCTCAAGCTACTGAACATGTTGTTTTCTTCCGTGTTATCACAATTAATTGGTATTAATTACTGAGAACAACTATTTGCAAATATTTTAAGTATTTCTATAATTACTTACCTTTTAATGACCCTGTAATTTAGTTATGATTGTCTGCCCTTCTCTTATTTCTCTCTTCGTCAGCAAGTATGTACCTGTCGTCCTTGCTTGTATTTTGATCGTTGGCTTATTAACATTGTTAAAATTTAACCATTAATGAGTGATATAGATTAGCAGTTTTATACAGGAATAGATTTTTCTTTCGATATTGGATTGGCTTAATATTGTAAATTTTATAAACATTTCTTGGTATTAAATATAATCAGCCCCATTTTGAATCATACAAGGAAATTTGATGTGATTCCAATTTAGAGAGTCCTAGTTCTGAGTTCTAGTTCCTTCTATGTGATCTTACTAGAGATTTATAACAATTGTGAAGCGATCTTTCCAGTAAAAAAATTCGAGTCAACCATCTTTTGTTGTAACTTCTGTTAGTATAAGTACACAGAGTAACATCTACCCCTTTAAATAGCAAATAAGTAAATCAATAATTCAGTTCTCGATAAGACAAGATTAGTTAATATCGTTTTGAGAATTAACTTGTAGCTCAAGGTAGCAAGTTAATTATTTAGATAGTTTTAATATATGTATATATATATATCTAATTACTGTGCATCATATATATATATATATATATATATATATATATATATATATGTGTGCGTGTGTGTGTGTGTTTGTGTGTATGTATATATATTGGGAAAATTGTAGAGTTACGTTTCTTGAATAAATCAGTATTGGCTGCTGTGATCTCGGAATTCTGTTTATCTCTCTGATTAATAGTAACTTATGTCCTTTATGGGTTTATAATTTTGTAAAAGAACCCCTCTGAATATAGAACCGAACGTAGTTCGTTGATCCCTTTGCTTCAGTATTGACCAACGACTTTCAGGGAAAAATGCGATTGCCCTTCTAACTCACCTAGATTTTGAGCTAGCTTTAGCACTCTGGAATTCAAGTAAATGGATCATTTTAGGTAGGTGTACGGGTGTTTTAATTCACTATCAATTATAGTTGATAGGAGCGAAACATATTTTCCTAAAACTATTTACTATAGAATGATTACAATGTATGGAGATAATACATATTGTAAATGAAATATTATATTGCCACTATTCTTGCTAAGTACATGCCGAAGAGAACTAGAATAACAGCAATAACCTACGGTATTACCAATAAACTACCTATGATTATTGACTATAACGCAGGTTTACATCACAAAGATGATATAGCAAGTTGTTTACGCTGCCACAATTCTGGAGTAACTAACAGAGAGAGCAGGTCACGGGTTGCGGTGTAGATTTAAGTAGCTTTTAACCCTGTAGCTGTCATAGCAATAACCGTTTGTGTCGTATTGCAAAATTTGTTTAATGCCCTTTATATAACGTTGCTTCGAAATATTCGGTGGTGTAGACGAGTCACTTAAAAGTCAGCTTTGAAACAGGTTCAATACTACGATAGATATATTTCGCGGGAAGAAATATTTGTAGTAATAACGAATTCGGAAATATTTATGTAGAAATTGAAGATTTTGTCGATAACAATACAAAATCAAGTTGTGAAAACAAGGAATGATAATGAATATATCATAACGTAAAATGATATTAAAAATATATACAGACGATATTACAAAACATTAGAAATAATTGAAAATATTACACGAGCATATACAAATCTAGCACAAATAAAATACATAACAGGACATAACAATCTGTGTAAAATAATACATAGGAGTGTTGCAGAAGAATACAAAGTAACAGATAAAATTGATCCATAGTAGATGTACAAACTACAAAAAGTTCTAGAAAATTCAGAGGTAAAATTATATTGGAACAGAAAGATTTTCACAGATTACACTATAATACAATAAACCAGTCATACAATAACTGAAAAAATATACACAATTGAAGAGTCTAAGCCGGTACCCAGTACATTTAATAAAACTATATATAAACACAATAAATGTATACCTCTAGCAGAAGAGATACTGCAACTATGGCATCAGAAACCAGTTAATATTATGCCAATTATAATTTTTTGTGCTGAAATAATAGCTTCATGGGAACTCCAAAAATATCGATCTCAATTCAGATGTACATATATTACGATCCAAGAAACTATTATTATTAACACTTGCTCAATTGTCAGAAGAGTTTTGAATGTAAATTGAAAAAAATGTACCTAGCACAGTAAACATGAGAAATATTGTTATTAACAGCAATAATAATAAAAATAATAATAGTAATTGAGTTAAAACAATGTTAATGGAAGAGATTCAGAAAGAAATTTATGACATTTGATATCATATGCGACAGCGGCATCTTTTTTATTATATTTGTTTCAGCCATAAGTACAAAAAAATTGTTGAATGTACGCATAATATGAGTCGAGACAACAAAATCCACTTAGGAAACAATACAGAGTATTAATTTCATTACTGATTAAGTTTAAAAGAAAGTTTATCTTGCTTCTGTTGCTTAAAGACTGGATGGATTGTCTTTCGAGTAGAGCACGGATTACAATAGAAGAATTACACATCTCACTTGTAACTTTAGTATTTCATAAACTGCTTTTTAATCTTTTCCAGAAGCATATATTGATATATGTATGTAATACAGATAGTATACAATAACATCATGTCTCAACTTATTTCTATCTGAAACGTCCATTACTAAGGAGAAAACTGATACTGTCAGATATAGAGTTCGGTGTATTCATGCACCGAATTGTCACAATAAGAAGGAATGTCTTAACATTCATGCTCCGGTAATTCGTACATCTTCAAGTGAGAAAAATTTGTTCTCTTTCAGTACTTTAGGCGATGAGCAGATCGCACGACGTATTTCACGGTGCTGCGGAATGTTCGAAAAGTTAAAAATGGATCATTTCGTTATGCTAACAGTATTGAAGATTTTATGTTTTACTGAGTAGTTGTATTCTTTTCACCGAAACTCATTTTGTATCACTGAAAAAGAAATGTAAGTAGGTGAATAAGTGTCATTCTAATAAAATAGGAACGACTGTGTCTTTCACACCTCTCTTTTTATAACAAATATAAATAGATAATTTCTTACCGCGATTTAGCTGAAAATATATAAATGATATAAACCGTATAAAATGAAGTTTTTATAACTTTATATACCATCGAAATTCATTCAACTTCTTTCGCCAAAAATATGTATACCGTGTAATAAGTACTAAGAGTTTTACTATCGTAACAGCTCTACATTCGTTGAACACCTACTGTAATTACAATCTAAAAATAGCCCAACTTATCAACAAACAAACATATAAACGCTACTTCCAGTTTATTGTTGATTACACCAAATAAATCAAGTAAGTGCCGCTAATGCTTCCAAAATTAAACCATTAAATAAATTAAATTAACACCGAATGTAATATAATTGGTTGACGGGACCAACAATGACACAAACTCAATTATTAATTTCGAAGAACATACATAAATGTCCGGGTATAACCAAATTGATTTGCATTATAAATGTCGGCCACAATATTATTGTGTCAACTGGAAATGACCATGTGTCTGCACCGGAGTCTCCCGATTGTTTATAATTTACCACCAACAGCATGCGATTATGCGATTATATACATAGGCATGTCGAAAATAATTAACTAAAGTGGTCCTTTGAGAAATGAACGTGTAGGAACGAAAGTACTTTAATGCACTGTTCTAGTTGTTTCTATTTTATATGCAGGATAACCATATGCTATCATTATGTATTAAATTACTAGCATTATTGATTTGCGTATAGTTATTACAATTCAAGAATTACAAACGCCAATAATAAATGGCGAGAGAAGTGGAAAATTATTACATTCGTAAAACTTCAAGTACTACCTAATGTGAGTGACTTAGAGTAGTTAATCAGACTTTTTGCCAAATCAAACCCAAGTTTTAATAACATTACAAACACGTTTAGCTCCTAATTGAGGAACCTTTTTTCTTTTACTGGAGTAATTAAATGTAGTGTCTATTCATGTGGTCTCAGTGAAGTACCTGTTCATATAATAACATCTTGTATTCAATATATCGCGCGTTCTTTTTGTCATATAATCAACTCCTGTTTTGTCAATGGTATTTATCCCAACCATTTAATAATAGCTTTGATTGAGCTCTTATTCAGGAAGAGAAATCCTAATCAATTAGATAATTATAAACGAATACGGTTACTAAGAAACTTTAATTAAATATTGGAATACCTCCTTTTCATTTGGCTAAATAACTTTCTGAAAAAGTGAAACATTTTTAACGTACAACACGGTTTCAATAAGGGCAGGTCTATCGAAATTGTTTCTTCTTTATACGTGGGTCGACTTTCAAGTTTTGCATATAAAACTAGAATGAAACAGTAGATAGCTTTCAAGGACTTCATATTGTTTTTCGAAGATTAATGCCCTTTTGCACGCGCTCGTACCACCGCTGGAAGCAGTTGTTCCACTCATTTGTTGGTACATTTAAAATTGCGTTCTTGAAGGCGTCAACTGCTCCTTCTGATGTCTGGAACCTTTGACCATGCAGTCCGTTCTTGGTTTTTAGAAAGGTAAAGAAAGCTTTGGGACTTAGGTCCGGACTGTACGGAGGATAGTCCAACAATTTGACATTTTAGTGCGTTAAAAATTCAAATGTCTTGGGTGCTGTGTGCGAACTTGTATTGTCTTGGTAGAGGATCATTCGTCGTTCGGGGTTGGATTTCCGAAGCCCAGCTATGACTGGTGGCAAACAATTGGTTGTATACCAATCGGTAGTAACAGTTCTTTGATCTTGCAGAGGAGTTGTTGCTGCATGACCTGCTTTCGAGGTAAATGTCGCGATCTCAATTTTGTAGACACTTCGGGAGCGGATGGCTTCTGCCGGCTTTTCTTCACCTATGAGTAAATCCAAGATTAATCACCAGTGACAATGTTGTACACGTTTCTAGAACTTTCGGAGTTGAAGAGATCTAGAGCTTTTTGACACCAATTCATCCTCGCTGCTTTCTGTTCTTCGGTCAACAGGGGCAATATTCAACGGGAAACTATTTTTTTACACACAATCCTTTATACATAATTAAGGTCTTTGAAATCCTCAATAATGCCACATGTCGATCTTCGTTGGTGACGTTTGCCCGAGTGACTGCCTGTTTTGGTTAATCTACTCTTCGATCATCGCGAAGACTAATCCGTCCATGTTTGAATTCTCCATACCAACGAGAAATTGTTGACTGCTGTGGTGCATCATTGCCGAAAACAGAAATCAACTCGGCGAGGCCCTCTTGTTGAGATAATTGTTTTCGAAAATTATAAAAAATTATTACGCGCAAATATTCTCGGTTTAATTCCATTTTTCCACTAACTTGTTATCGTTGACAGTTTGTTGTAGCTATCACACTATACATATCGTACTAAAACTATGGATTTAGGTTAACAAAAATGCAGGTTAATTTTTAATACTGACATTTGATTAGTGGTACCCTCTATGTCCCACTACGTAAAACTTAAAAGACATCCCATATACATACATGTACAATGATATTGATACTAGAAGAACGTAAATTAGCTTGTAGTGTTTCTCTGGATTTAGCTTCCGATAACGCCGACCACAACATATTACTGACAAAATTTGAACTTTACGGTCTACGTGAAGTTGCTAAAAGGTTGTCAAACAAATATTACAAACAGTTAACACTACTTGTAATGACGGTAATGCCTTTTCGCGTTCTCATTTTCTTGATAGGGAATACTTCAATGACACGTACTTGGTCCATTACGTTTTTACATTTACATAGATGAATCTATAATGTCCTTCAGAATGAGCCATTTGCTAATGGACTCTGCCGATGATACTAGTCTCCTCATGCGAGAAAACAATTTTCTCCGTTCAATGAAAGAATGTCAAAACTACCTCGATGTTATTAATGATTAGTCGATGCAAATAAATTATTATTAAACGATTCAAAAACATTTTGTATGATATTTAGGGTAACCAACTGTTCTCTTGTACCATTAAGTTTAATCCTTAACAATAGGATGTGTAACACTGCTAACTTAACCAAATTTCTTCGCATACATGCTGATGAATATTTAGTCTTTTGATGGCATTAGAAACTTAATACCTGTTGAACATTTAGTTTGATCTTTTTTATACTGCAATGAAGTATGGCCTTGTTCTGTTGGGTCGCAGCACAGACTAAAGAGGAACACGAAAATCAATTATTTGATTGATTTTTGGTTCAAATTTTAATCAAAGTTATCGAACTATTTTCAAGAAAATTATATTCTGGCTGAATATGTATTTTTCAATAAAACATAAATAATATTTTCAAAATTCTAAAACTACACATTAGTACAACATATGTACGTTAAGAAATATAAATTATTCATTTTCCATTTATAGACTCACTGTTACACAGGGGTTTGCATTACTCTAGTTTGTAAGTTTATAATAAATTACTAATATTTATTAAATCCACACAGATATTTAGTTTGATAAAACGTAAATTGTATTCTTTTCTTGTTAATCAGGGTTCGAGATTAACACTAAATCATTTAAATTTATAATATTCTGTACACAATGTGTGCACATTATCCTGCTGATTATTATTATTAATATTGTTATAAAATAACGTTTTATAGTAAATTTCCTAAATTATTGAAACATTCAAGAATTCATTCTAATATTAAAAAAAGAAGATTCTCGATAGAATGACAATTATTGGCCAATTACCTTTAAAGCAAATGGAAAAAGACTCGACAGCTTACAGTAGAAGAGCGAGGAATAAAGAAGTAAGCAGTATCTTAATAAACAATTGTGGAAAAAGTATTTAAAGAAGACAACTGATAGTTGTCAAAAAAAGGAGGAACGAAAAAAACTGAAAAAGGAACACGTAACATATGCAAAAAAGGAATTGTAGGAAGAATTCGGTAGGAATACTAATAAGAAAATATTCTATAAAGTATTAAAATAACTTAAGGAAGGAAAACAATAAGATTTTAGACAAATAAAAGCGAAAGATAAGAGATTACTAACCGATGAGATGCAAATCATGAAGAGATGGAAAGAGTATTGCACAGAGCTCTACTAACAACAAAAACAGTATCAACGAGGAAATTATTTTTAAAAGAATTATATTATTACGAAAAATACATATGAATAATGACGAAGAAACCATTCAAACTGAAGTAGAAATTGAAGCCATGCGAACAATTTAAAAAGAAATTAGAAGAATACGATGTGGTAGAGACGGAAAATGCCAGTGTAAACTGAAATGTTGATAAAGCTTTCCAATGAATATTGGCATACAGGAAGTCCTAGAGGACTGGAAGATTGTAGTAATCATGCCTGTGTTCAAAAAGGGAATAATAGAAACTGCTCGAACTACAGAAGTATTACATTGTTTAATATTGTTTCTAAAATGTATGAACGAATATTAAAACGAAGAGTAAAAAATGTGGAAGAGTAACTGGTTTTTTAGCAAATATTGGAATACTGAAAAAGTCTCAGATGACTAAAGGATTGGAATAAGCAATCATCATTGTGTTCAAAGACGGTGATAATAGAAACTGGTCGAACTACAAAACTATTACACTTCTTTGTATTATTTCGAAAATGTATGAAAAATTTGACTTCTAGATTCCCACGAGAGTGGTTTATGGTTATTTCATCCGTATTTCCGCATTGGAATTGTGTCCTGTGTAGTACTTCTACTATCGGCGTTGTGTCTTTACTTACGTGAGATATCTTCAGAACTTAACTGCACCTATTTCTGTCATTGTACTGAAAATCTGAAAATATTTCAGTGCAACAGCTAAAGTCAAAGACTGTAACAATGAACTGGTAAGTAAAGACATAATTCTTCTCTATAATAATGCCTGTCCACATGTTGCTCATTTAACACAAGAATCGCATTTGACAGATGAAGAATTGCTTTTAACTAGTAAAGAACACTTCTGAATAAATACTGTTTTGACATAAAAGTGAATGCCCAAATAAGGAATAAATGCAGCTTCGAATTTGTCGATATGATCAATATATGAATTACAACCTTGAACCTCCATTACCTATCTACTTATTTCATAAACTGATTATAATAAAACATTAATTAGTTTATGCTGAAGACGATAGCATAACTCGTGAAATAAGTAAATAATAAATAATTAAATTATACTATACTAATAGATTTGCAATACTTTAACCTACGTTTATTTAATTAAATTCAGACACGAAAATTATTGAAGTTTCAGTAATTTATTGAGAATATAAACATCTATGTAACACAAATTCCGTTTTTAATCTGCTTTGTACAGTCGAATTTTTAATCAACGTTTCATATTAAAATTCCGTCATTTTTATGCTAGTGCACAGGAGAAATGTCGAATTTCAATAAAACCCAGCTGGATATTTCGGATTGAGAATCAATTAAATTTTGCTTTTCGCTAAGACCAAGAAATTACACTTTTACATTTTTGACGATTCAGAGAAACTTTCAATGAAGTTTACATTTAAAATTTATGCTTGCAAACTAGAAATATAATCTAGATCGAACTGTTCTATTTTTAGAATTTAATAACAATGGTAAATAATTTTAAATTGTTTTTTCTTCTTTTCGTCTGTAACATACGAACAACCTATTTGTAATGTACATTATTTATATTTTCTGAAAATAATTTATGTAGAAAAAAAAACAACGAATATTCATGCGTTATTTTTGATGAAAAATTATGTAAGTAATAACAAAAAAATTGTGTAATATTCAGTATAATCACAATATACATACATATGTACGTAAATATTGTTGTAAATTGTGGTTAATTGAGTTAATCAAAGAAAGACAACAAGAACCCTTACCACAGCATTTTAGTACTCTGTATACGTATTTCCAAAATTAAGTTGTCATCATCAGCAGATTAGTACCCATAATTCTGTGTAAGTATTACCGCGAATTCAGGTTCATCACCGTAATTATTCATCTGCTGATGTTGACGACTTAGTTATCGAGATGTGTGTAGAGAATACGAACATTCATGTAGTAAGGGCTTCTTTGGCTATTTTTGATCAAAACGATTGTTTATAGTCCATTATAATAGCCAATTCTCGAATTAATTGCTGTTAATCATACTGAATTAAAGCGTTCGGACGATCTTCATCGACGTCCGATGGTTTTCCTGGACGTTATATCGTAATAGGCCTCTTTGATTCGAGAAAACCATTTCCGTGCTATAATTTTCCCAATCACCTTTCTCCGTAAACGGCACAAATGATTCCAACGGCTTCCGATGCATTATGCAGTAACTTCCCTGTTGAATCCGAACAAAAGTATATGGTGGAAATTCCCGATTCTTTTCTGTTTTATATTCAATTTCTTTTTGTAAGTAAATAAAACAATCTTTGAAGCAGAAATTCAAAAACATTCAATTAAATAATAATACCTTATAATAACTGTGGTATGTGCTTAATAATTTTTTTCAATGCACTCTCATGCAAGAAAGCGGAAACATTTCGAACTTATCCCTCGATCTTATATATTTAGATAATTTCATTCTTTTAATACTTGTTTCATATAATGTAAAGCAAATCATACAAAGGGTACTAGGAAAGTTTTGCAATACTGCTTTGTTTATTTAACTTTTTCAAAGTAATTTCTTCTGCACTCAATACACCTCTTCATCATCCGAAACCAATCTTTAAACCAGTTCTGCCAAGTTTCACTAGGGAGTAAAGCAGACTCGTAGTCCTAAGCCTGCATAAGGTCCTCAACACTGAAAAACCGCCTCTCTTTTTGCTTCATTTTCACATGCGGGAACAGTGCAAAGTCGCAGGGAACAAAAGAGCAAGATCTGGACTGTAAGGAGGGTGTTCAAGAAGTTTCAATCCTGTCGTGGTTAAATATTCGGTGCAGGCTTTGGTGCGGTGAGCTGGAGCATTATCGTGATGGAGGAACCAGGTGTCCATTCTTGACTTTGGCCGCAGGTTCTTCACATATCCAATGACTTTAGACAGGCACTGTTCAGTATACCACTTAGCTGTGACTGTCTCCTGTGTGTCCAAAACGACGCGTTCCACAATTCCACTCGATTTGAAAAGTACAGCTATCATTTTCTTCTTTACAGATCGGGATTTTCTGGCAACTACGGGTGTGTCCTCATCATCAAAGACCCAAACTTTGTTTTCAGCTTTGGTCGGATCATCGTAATAGTACAGCCAAGGCTCGTCACCTATCGCGATGTTGTTCACATAACGAGATCGTCCCTTATTAAACTTTTTTAGCATCTCCCGGCACCAAGTCACACGTCGTGTCAACTGCTCTTCAGTCAGTCGATGCGGCACCCAGAGGGAACAAAATTTCTTCACGTGCAAATGATCGTGCAGAATCGAACGAATTGCTGGTGCATTTATGCTTAAAGTGCCCTTTATCTGTTGGTAGGTCACGCGCCTGTCCTCGCCAAGCATTTTTCTTGCAGTAGTAACGTTTTCCTCCGTAACTGACGTTCGTGGCCTTCCCGACCTCACAGCATCCTCCACAGTTAAATTTCCCCTTTGGAATTCTCTATATCACCTGAATATCGTTGTACGATATGAACAAACATCACCTAGTGCAAGAGTCATTTCTTCGAAGCACTGGCCTACGTTTAAACAACGCACGAAATTATAACGCAAAACTGCCCTTATCTCATTTCATGACCACGATGCCATCGCAAGCACTTTACACTCTCACTGCTAATGAATAACTGAGCCCATCGACATGACGCGGCGGCTACTATGCACGGTATGAATATGTCTCGACATGCAGCAACAAGCAGCTTCCTACGATTCATTGTTGCCTCATATTGCAAAACTTTCCTAGTACCCTTTGTAGTCTACAAGCTTTAGAAACACTGAAATGTATGGTTGTACGATATCAATGTCTATATTAAACGTTATTATCCCACCGTTTACTACACATAAGGTACATATGTATGTATATATGTATGTATTTGTATAATTTCTTACATGTTACAAATCTCTATTGTTAGAATGTCTATACTTACAGGAAGTTGTTTTCAAATTTACTACTTCCGGCAGTAAGTGCTTGTCTTTGATAATTAGTGTTATTGTCTTATAATTTATTGTGATTATACTGCTTTTAATATTTTTAATAGTTTCTCGGATTTAATTTACCTATTATAATTCAGAATAGAAACTGGATATGAACACAAACACAAACTTTAATAAACTATGTAATAAAATATATCACCACCTGCATTTTATGTCTGGCATCAACTCGTTCCCAAATTTATTGTAATAATTGTTTATTCATCTAAATCCAATTTTATTATAGGTACTATATGTATTGATAGTTCTTTTGTAAGACAACAGATTGTCTTTATAGGGATAATAAAATGCATAACTATATCATCTACACCTGAAAAACTAATACGATTTATAGCTTTGCAATGAATATTGGCACGGCGTAACGATGTAAGTTTTAGTATTTGTTTTATATGTACCTGCGACAATGTTGCAGTTAATCAATTTTTGAAGTATTTCAATAATAATACACAATATGAAAATATCGATCGTTTTTAGTAAAAAATTAATTAGATACTATAATGGACGAATTTATATTAATAACTATGATAAATATCCAGTAACATTAATTCCACTATAATAAAAGTTGATACATTTTGGTGGACACGATTTCAATTGGCTATGTTTTCTGAATTATGTATTGTATTTGAATTCTGTAAATTTTATTTGATTACACATGCCTTAGAGTTTATAAATGTTTAATGTACCTCCCTTAGACTGCACGGATAACATTTAGCCGGTAATTCAATTTCGAAATCATAAGTAGTTTTTTATGATTAACAACATATATATGTATGTAGGCGATAAACTGAGACATATCAATAAAAATAATTTTAGTGGTTCAATGTCATTGTACTTTAAATAGCGTTACATTAGATAGGTTTATAAGAATATCGCTTTGTTCTCCGATTACACGAGTGTTTATATATTAAGTAATGATATTAAATGAATGATGAAATATACATAGAAAAGTTGTGTTGAAAATATGTATTTTGTAAAAGTACATCGAGTGTTTTAATTCTAATTATATTAGTTACGTTAACCTGGTTTGATTAACTTATACGATGGTTGTGGTCAAGATATTAATTTTATTAGTGCAATTATGTTATTCGTAAAGGACAAAATATTATATTATTTCATAAATAAAAGCTTCGTAAACTTTTCAACATATTTGTTTCAATAAAATAAAACCATTTACATAAAACGAAACCTAAATAGTCTTCCATGACTTGAAATACAATTCGATGTTTCTTGGTTTTAATAATCGTTACATAGAATATACATGTATATATTTATATTATAAACAGTACTAGTGCCGTCAGTGCAATGGCTTGCCAATAAGCAATATGTATATATATATACATATATATATGTTTTATATATATATATATATATATATATATATATATGCACAGTATGTTTCAGAGAAAACCGAACTTTTTGAAAAAAAAAACGAAAGCTTACTATTTTGGTAAAATTTATTTATTTTATTCAAAGTAGTCGCATTTTGCACGGTCAATAACATGTCGAATCAATTTTCCAAGTTCATCTTTAGATATGTATGTCCTTCAAGATCGCTGTCCACGCCTATTTAATGGTTTCCACATCGGCATAATGCTGTCTTTTCATCGGCAAATGTGGTTTGGAGAATAGATAGAAATCAAGGGGAGCCAAGTCCGGTGGATACGGTGAATGGTTGATGGTTAAAATACTATTTGTAATTAAAAAGTCAGTGATAAGCGTCGAGCGATGAACTGGTGCACTATCATATAGCAATCGCCAGTTACCATTTTTACGATATTGAGGGCACACACGAAGAACACCCGCCAAAAGACGCTTCATAGCACCAAGATGATATACAGCATTGACTAGTTGGTACAAACTCTTTGTGCACTATGCCTTTCGAATCATAAAAACAAATCAACATTGTATTCGCTTTTGACATCTCCAAACGGCTTTCTTTCGGTCTTTCTTCGCTTGGATGCTTCCATTCATAGCTTTCACGCTTGATCTCTGGATTCATTAAAACGCCACGTCTCATCGCTAGTTGCGATAGAATACCTGAAATTTTCGTCCTCTTTTGAGTCTTTCAACATTGTACAGACTTGAATTCAATTAGCTTGTGCGGTACAAACTTTGTACAAATCTTTCTCAGTCCCAAATGCTGTGTCAAAATGCAATAAATTGAATCTTTGGAAATAATTAATTCCATTCTCACGCATCGCAATGAGGATTTTGGCTCATTTCTGATAAATTCACGCACTAGTTCGATGTTACTTTCCGTAACCATATATTTTTTTTCACCAGGATGTTCGTCATCATTTATGACCGAACGATCATCTTTAAATCGATTATGCCACTCATACGTTTCAGTAAACGATTAACTCAATTTGCTCTTTGTTAGAAATTCATTTTTCGTCCAATGCTAAATACACACTATTATTTTATGGGTAGTTTCTCTGCTTTTAACGATGCGAATGTCATGATATTTTGACAAAACATTGGTGAAAGATCTACCTTAGCGACGCACATTTTTTAATAGATGGCGCCACTAAGAATTACTGTTTTAAAAAAAGTTCTGTTTTCTCTACGACAGACTGTATATATATATATATATATATATATACAGTCTGCAGTATATATATATATATATATATATATATATATATATATATATATATATATATATGTATATTGTTTACTTGCAATATTTTCGACCCAAAAGGACGTTCTAACGTGGTCATATGGACTTTATGTACAAGTCTGATTGTAGTGGATAAGATTTATCTAGAAGCCTGTCTTACAAAACTATATGAATATATGTTATGTGTACTACTACTAACACATACGTTTAACATTCCTTGGATTATGGATCCTTCTCGTATCAGTCCAATGGCGCTGGAGTACGAATGTCATGACGAAGGATTGAAGCGAATTTATGCCCGGGAATGGAGGGACATGGCGTTCTAGATATTTGTGCTATTACATACGACTTGTGTTATTGCTTGCGCTGCATAAGGAGATTTATTTGCCATCGTGTTTTGTGTTTATGTATTGTGAGGCAAGTGAGGAATGATAGTACGATAAGTATTACATACATTTTTACATCGGTAAAATATGTATCGACGACCACTCGTAGGTATTCCATGTAAACCATTATATTATGCAGGAGCTACAGACTTGTACGGTTGAAGTCGTTAACAATATTTCGTATTAGAAGTGTTTCATCAAATGCCGACAGAGCAATAAATTAATGTACTGAGTATTTATGTTTTAAGTAATAAATTTATTTTAATATAAATAATTTATAAAATTATAAGAAATATAAGAAATTCATTTCGGCTATAATTAAGTAAAGTACGTAGGGGTATTAATATTTAATTAGCATGGAAAATTCCAGTACATAAAGTTGAATATCGTTGCTGTAGTTACAACTATATAAATAAGTTATCAAAGTTTGATATACGTGTGTTGAGCGGTCATAAATCAGTGAATTGTTGAATACAGTATGTCTGGCAAAAGGTTACATTTCGAAAAAATAGAATTTCAGTCAGTTATACTCAATGACATTAGAAGTGTTACACCTAGAAGGAATAGTTTCCTGGACGTGATTTTTTGGTAATGTGATAAGCTTAAGTCAAGAATGAAACAATCAGATTTCCAAGAAATTTTATTAACATTAATTTGAAAAAAAATCAATAATGTGTTCGGCGACCCCGTAGCAGTAGACACTCCTGTACACGTCTAGGCATCGACAAAATAAGATGGTCGATGTCTGCTTGTGGCACCTCGTTCCAAGCAACTTGAACTTGGTGGATTAACTGTGCCAGAGTTTGTGGAGGATGGTTCAAATTGGTCAGTCTTCTCCCCATTATGTCCCACACATGTTCGATGGGATTTGAATCCGGTGAACGGGGTGGCCACGGCAAAACATTAACGCCAGCTTCTCGTAGAAAGTCCATAGTACGACGAGCAATATGTGGACGCGCGTTGTCTTGCTGAAAAAGGACGTGTGGACGGCCATCTAGATAAGGCAATAAAGTGGTTTGTAGGACGTCATCAACATAACGCGCAGCTGTCATACTGCCCCGAATAAACAGAAGAAGTGATCGGCTTCCATATGCAATAGCCCCCGAAACCATTACTCCAACAGTCCTGTGCACATGCCTCTCAACAGCAAATCCAATATCACGTCGCTCTCTACGACGGCGTCTTATCCTCTGACGGCCATCATGCATGCCTAGGCAGAATCGCGATTCGTCGCTCAATACGACATTATGCCATTCTGCTTCCCAATGCTGCCGTTCTCTGCACCAGTCCAAACGTTGACGACGATGTTCTGCAGTCAAAGGAAGGACTAATCGTGGACGGTATGAAGCAAGTCCAAAAGCTCGAATGCGGCGATATAATGTTCGCATACTGACAATGCGACCTTCTACACCAAACCATTGTTTATTCGGGGCAGTATGACAGCTGCGCGTTATGTTGATGACGTCCTACAAACCACTTTATTGCCTTATCTAGATGGCCGTCCACACGTCCTTTTTCAGCAAGACAACGCGCGTCCACATATTGCTCGTCGTACTATGGACTTTCTACGAGAAGCTGGCGTTAATGTTTTGCCGTGGCCACCCTGTTCACCGGATTTAAATCCCATCGAACATGTGTGAGACATAATGGGGAGAAGACTGACCAATTTGAACCATCCTCCACAAACTCTGGCACAGTTAATCCACCAAGTTCAAGTTGCTTGGAACGAGGTGCCACAAGCAGACATCGACCATCTTATTTTGTCGATGCCTAGACGTGTACAGGAGTGTCTACTGCTACGGGGTCGTCAAACACATTATTGATTTTTTTTTAAATTAATGTTAATAAAATTTCTTGGAAATCTGATCGTTTCATTCTTGACTTAAGCTTATCACATTACCAAAAAATCACGTCCAGGAAACTATTCCTTCTAGGTGTAACACTTCTAATGTCATTGAGTATATTTAGATATTTATTTTGTAAACGGGCATCGGGCAAAGACTTTTTGCATTTATTACAGAAACTTTAGATGTAGCACCACACTGATAGACAAAATTGCTCTGAACACTCCGGAAAGCATCGATCCATAATATGATTTTAGAAGATCGACGAACCATATTTTCTTGCTCTTGACTTCCAGGTTGGAATCGGGTTTTCGAAAATTTGGCTACCGACACTTCATCACCACTTATAAGGGATATATAAGCAAAATAACTAGCAGAAATCGAAATTTTTGTGTTATATATTATTAATTTAAATTTAAGCTTAAGTGCCGTATTAAAAAGTGGATTCAAGTGATTTTAAGCATAACATGCTAAATAAAGTAGTAGAAGAATGTAATGAGTGTAGATTGAAGATAAGTTAGAAAAGACGTGTTGTAGGCGGCGACGAAAGGCAAGATTTAGAACTAGAATGTGGAGAAATAAAATACATCAATCAATATGAATATAAAATAGGAAAAGGAAGAAATATGATTAAAGCACAGCATTAAATGTTGTGGAACAAAAGTTTGGCGAATAAACCAATATAATATTTTTAAAGCTATAATAGTCAGTAATGACGTATGGGTCGTTAATGTGGATTATTAATAAAAATGAATTGCAAGCGGCTGTCAAAAGAAATGAGCTATTGGAGAAAATGTAGCTTTAATTTTATTAGATTGTGTTTGAAATGAGTATATTAGAGTGATAGCGAAATCAGAAAATACTATAGTAGGCATGATTAATCATAATCAATTAAAATGATATTCCGAATGGATAGCAAGAAAATAACACGCGAAGTTTGGAGGCAAACTGCAAAGGAAGTAGGTAAAAAATATAATCACGGAAATAGAAAGAAGATGATTGTAATAGGGCGACTGAAAAAATAGCTAAATAAGAAGCCAACACATATTGTATATTGTTTTTGAAAATATTTGATTTATTGCTACAAATATACATATATAATTTACGCATTTACACATATAAAATATGTAACGAAATTTGCAGATGTCACGCTCACTTTGTACCTGAAGCATTTATTTATAAATATAACCTTAAATTGCCAATAAAATTTTATATTTGCGTATCTACATAATAAACGAGTGCTTAGTCTTAACAAACTAGTTTATAATATAAATGCAAACGAGAGATAAAAAAGGAAAGACAGAAAAGGAAAAATATCAAGCCAAAGTACACTAACACTAAAGATAATTAAGAATATGATTTAAATCTGGTGACAGATAGATCAATATTTTCATGATCCGTAATTTCTCCATTCCAACCTATTCTCATTCTATTTCTTTTTAAGTTTGAAATGCGTTTCTGTGCTGGTGGCTTCCTATTTTTCACGTACTTAAAAAATGCAGGGAAGACAAGAACTCAGCAATAAATCTTATAATGAACCAAAATGAAAAGAAACTTCAGCTTATCAATTGTCCTCTAGCTTGGCAAGAATCACTTTCAAACTTATTGACGAAATGAAAATGTAAATGGCGGCATTCTGTTACAGCACCTATATATTTCAATATATAATGAGATTCTTTGCTATACTCTCACCACTGGTATACTTTGATAAACTAAACTTATAAAAATCACAATTGTTAATTGAATTTATAATGAAAAGTTTTTATTTCTAAATCAGCAGCAAAACTAGTTTTTACAGCTAATTGAGCATAGAGGTCGTTTTGTGAAAAAGTTAAAGAGATGTGGACCCAAGTTTTAACCCTGTGGCACACCCGACTAAATATAGTAAATCGATGACATGTTTCCTTTCGTTTATAGTTTACATACTATGCTTTGCTATCCCAGTAAATAAAAGGAGGTTATGTTGAATAAATAAAATCTTATTTTGAAATATTGTTTAGTTATATGGTAGATGCATTCAAGAGGTCTATCAAATTTCTTTTTATGTTGCTCATTGCAGCGATGTTGATTGCTCATTGTTGACTTAGGATTTAAGATAACTTGAGGTGATCATAAAGTCCATTCCACTGCGACCTTTTCAAAACTATTGTGGTCTTCATACCTCTGTGGAGTCTTTTGGTTTTTTAGCATTTGGCTGTTAAAAGTGGTCTTATATATTGTTATTATTAGTTTTTTTAGCATGTATGTAATATTCGCGCCATTTCACTAGCATTTTCACTTTAATTTTAGAAATGACTTACTTTTCTTATTTGGTGTGTAGTTCTTCCATATCATTCCCACGATCAGCAATGGATAACAGTCCTTCTGATAGGAACTATCAGGTAAGGTTAAATACAAGAGAGTTGTGTTTAGCGTTCCCAGGAGAACAGTAATTATTGCACTTAGGCTTACTTCTGATTCCTCGGCAGCTATATTCTTCCGTATTCATGCTTCGGTTAAAAGTTATCGAATTCTCGATGGCAGTTAGGCAGAAAGAAATACGGAGAAAACTTTGCATTGATCACTCATTAGTATACTTATCTTAGTTTTTATCGTGTATCTACTAACATATCTTTATTAAAGTTCATTTCAAGTCATCCTATCTTATTTAAACTACTAAATGTTACCCGCCATTCGAAATTTTTGTTATAATCTCTACTTCAGCTACGAAATTCTTTATAAACAAAGTGAAGGTTTTGCAGCTTGTCTTAGCGCTTGGTTTTCAACTAACCATTGAGATAGTCTCCTTAGCGTTGGTGCAAATTGAGAAGGCATATCAATTGTCATTCAGTAAAGGCTCTCGAAAATATATTAGTTCAAATGTTTCGAATAACTTTTCCAATCGCAACATTCAATTACTTCTACGCTTGCCTAAATAATAGTATCAGACCGCTCGAGAACATCGGGATGAACTTGTTGCTTCTGTTACTTTCATCGTTTTCGTTTAACTTCATAATGCTGTTTAACAGAACGTATCGCTCGAGGTATCGTAAATACGAAAAGTGAGAAAGTGAGAACAAGTAACCATATTAGTAACGTTCGTCCTTGTAGCATGTGAATCATATTCATTTATACTGGTAGATTTACATCAAGTTAAGATTAAGCACTCTGGACTCTGAGCTGAACAGGTATGCAGAACGGTTTTAAAAAATGAAATAAATTCTGCAAAATTGTCAGTTCAGCGTCAACTCTAGCTCTCCTACGATGGTCGTATGTATAATATCCACTTTTCATAATTTGTTAATAATTACTTTGGGAAAGATTTGTAATTACTTCTTATCAAAGACGAAGAACAGGTTTTTAAACTGTTCAACTTATTACTTAAAGGAAGTTCACTTATGTAACTTTTAAGCTAACCTATTGCTAGAATTACTTTCTAAAAATTTTCTTTAAAATTCAAATTTTCATTGCCGGCAAGATGTTTTGTCTTCTCCGAAGCTCACCTTTAAATAACACATCTTCACAATGAAGTTGGACAAAATTGTTTATTGTAATTTGTTTGTATATAATCGTCTTACCATGAACTTTTTTCATTGTACAAATTAAGGCTCATACATTATTTTGAGGTTTAAATTCATGTCGCAGTATGCTGTTACACATGAATAAACTGGAAATAGTCTCTTTAATAAATTAGGCGTTAATTTTACAGATTACAAAGATCACATTAAAAATGTCTTTCTTGTCACAAATATCGCAAAATATTGCGCAAAATAAAACGAACCGACGTTTCATATGTAATTGGAATTGTTTTGCTAAAAATGGTTATTTTAAATTTATGTAAATCATTTATATCACTTATTATTATTATTATATACCTTGTGATTGAGAATGTTTGTCATTTCATTTAGGTAATATGTGTCATAATAAGTACAAATAAGTACGAATTTATATCTTTTCCTTAAGTCTTATGAATATTATACAAGTTAGAAGTTCCATAAAATTTTAAACTTTGCCTTCCATATAATTAGCAAGAAGTATTTTGGTTTTAACATGTCGAAAATAGTAATCATGAAATAACAGGAGCGCATGATTGTGTTATCTTTCTGAACTTAGAGGAGAGTATTCCATGAAATACGTATGTCTGGATGCACATGTACATATGTACATACATACATACATATATTCTACGTAGAAAGTTCACTGTGTTACGCTGAGGGAGTGCAAGATTATATAATGTAATCATTAGATACGAGGTTCAGTTTTATCACCAGGAGATAACTGATTATATAATTAGATCATAAAGTCGTGTCGAGTGTATCATATGTATGAATAGAAAAATTAATATTATGTAATCTATTTAATTAAAAAATTTAATTATGCAAATAGTCTGATTGACTAGGCTCTTGTGAACAATACTTTTTACGTTTAACCGTGCTACATACTCGTATTAAAGAGTCTTTACTGTTTTTTTGTTTTTCAATGAATGCGAATGAAAAATAAACACTTCTGACCTGTTGTGCCTGATTGAGTAGGACTAAGCCGTTGCATCACATTGCGCGACCAGATAATTTATTAAAGTACAAATATACATTATTGAAATAAGTACTACAATATCGTAGATATTCGAAAGTGAATAGTGATCACGTAATTAACCACGTGCGAAGTATCATATTAAATTTAGTAAAGAGAACAACGTTCTGATGAACTATTTGATACTTAGTTCTAAGTAATTAACATTTAAACATAATGTAATTAACGATGATGTCTAATATTTAAAACAGTGTGGTACGAGAAAGTAATGCAATAAGAGGTAGAGACATGATATAATTAGATCGTGTAACGAATACGTTATCACAATCCAACATCAAGAACGTGAAGTAGTGATAGCGTTTCAATAAACTTCATTCAAAGAAGCCTAATCTGTATTTACCAATCATCTTTTGGGACTATTAGGTCTTAGTGATGAATTTTAAAGAAAGAAATGTTAGTATACGAGGGTACTTTGACATGTAGCGAGAATGGAAAAGAAAAACGAATTTTTTAAATACAAAATAATTTTTATTTTTTAATATATTCTCCTAAAAGAGCAATACATTTATTCCAACGGTGCTCCAAGGCCCTTATGCCATCTCTAAAACACGATTCCGGAAGGCTTGCAAAATACTCATTTACGAAGATGATAAGCTCGTCGTTAGACGAAAATTTCTTTCCACCTAGTGCCGTTTTCAATTTTGGAAAAAGGTGGAATTTGGAAGGGGCTAGATCCGGCGAATAAGGCGCATGCGATACTAATTGGAAATGCAACTCGTGGATTTTGGATATCGCAACTGTGCTGGTAGGCGAGGGAGCGTTGTCTTGGTGAAACAGAAACTTTTTCTTTGCCATTCCTGGCCGTTTAGCACGAATGTCAACATTAATTTTTGTAGAAGGTCTGCATAATATTGTCCGTTTATTGTGGCACCTTTCTGAAGATAATCAATGAGCAAAATGTCCTTTGAATCCCAAAAAATTGATGCCATCACCTTGTTTGCCGGTAAAGTGGTTTTCGCTTTCTTTGGAGGTGCAGAACCACGTTCTAACCATTGTTTCGACTGTTGTTTAGTTTCGGGTGAACTGTAGTGTATCCAAGTTTCATCGCAAGTAACAAATCGCCAACAAAAATCAACCGGATTCCGCTTATAAAGGTCCAAACACTCATTGGAAATGCGCAAACGAGTGAACTTTTGATCAGTCGTAAGCAATCGCGGCACCCATCTTGTCGAAAGCTTGGAAAGGGCCAATTCTTTCGTTAAAATGTGGTGTACGCGTTCTGTTGAAATGTTTACCATGTCTGTTATCTCTCTCACTTTGAGTCGTCGATCTTGCGTAATAATATTATGGATTTTTATAATCATTTCCTTAGAAGTCACGATTTTGGGTGCTCCAGAGCGCGCTTCATCAACACAGCTTGTTCTACCACGTTTAAATTCATTTACCCATCTACTTATTGTGGCGGATGATGGAGCAGATTCACTTAATGTTTCCCGTAACTCATCTTTTACTTCGATAGCTTTCGTACCCTTAATTACGAAGTATTTAATCACTGCACGATACTCCGCTTTTTCCATTTTAACAAAACGACGTGTTGCTTCTTTTTCAATCAGCTGCCAAAAATAAACTAATCAACCGATTTATCTAAATATCGGAATGTAAACATGTAAATAGCCAACCTAAATTACAGTGTATTTGTTTTACCAATTGGAGCGCCATCTATGTGTCATTTTCACTACTTGTCAAACTATCCTCATAATATACATTTTGTGTATTTGCAAGAGACGTCGGGAAACTAACCAAAGATATTCGATTATTGCATGACAGTCCACCTGTTTGCACAGAAATGTGCTTAAATCATCTTCGTTATAATGTTACTTTTGCGATTACTTTTTGTGTAACAACATTACCCGATTTTGTCTATTGATTTTGATCCAATATGCACCATAATAGCAAATGTGTAAAAGAAGTTCGTATTACCCACAGTTTCTAATGATATATTAAGTGATTTACTTTTTTTTCAAACTTTCGACTTGCTTTTACATATTAAAAGTTCACATTTTGACATATTATTTAAAATTTCCTCAGAGGAAGACGAAAGGGTTAGATGAACTTTCACATCAGAATCGTTCTTAAGACCTTTGAAAATGTTTGGACACGAACATTTATTAATAATCAAATAACTTTCAAAAAATACCAATCTTTGTGAACTTTAGAATAGATAATTTTATGAAAACGGAATTCCTTATTTCTTATAGCAAAGTCATTTAAGTTTTAGAGATGATCCATTTACGCCTCCATAAGTTGACATATTTTTACATTTTTTAATTTTTCCATGACGGGCCAACAGAGTCAATAATGTTATCATAAGAATCGGTTCCTAGACCTTCGGAAATATCACTACGTGAACATTTGTTAGTGTATAATAACTTCTCAAAAATACTAATTTTTACGAGTATACCTGTTTGAAAATGTGGAGGTTTTCGTTAAAATTTAAAAAAGGAATTTAGCCTTCGTAGTATGTAAGACAGCAGTTCTGAACTATCTAAGCATATACTCACTACTTTTTATATTTAAACATTCGAAACCTCATATCTTGACATAGTCTTTCAAGTTTATTGATCTTTTCAAGATTAAGCCAAAAGAGTCAGATATATTTTAGCATCCGGATTATTTTTGCGTTCTTAGAAAATGTCAGTACGCGAACAGGGTCTAATGCACTATAGCTTCTTAACTAAAATTCCTGTAAAAAAAAAGTCAATTTAGCCTTCAAAAATAGATTTTCTGAAGTCAAAAGAATTGAATAGGTTTTGATTTAGAAGACGTTTTATAGGTTTTATAGGTGCCATAAATTTTGACAAATAATTTTTGGACGATGATGAGTCATTACTTTTGTTTGTCTTTAAGTGATGACTCGTGGAAATTCCGTGAGTCACGCTTCCTATAGTAATTGTGTTTAAAATTATCTCCAGTTGCATTTCTGTGTGTACAAGGTCCATCAGTATTTACTGTATTTTATAAATCCAATGATTTGGAAAAAATCAAAAATAATCTCATACTTTATTACTTTTGTATGACTGAATTGTCTTTAAAATAAGAACAGTGCATAGAATTGTAATTTCTGCCAACACCTTATCAATATCTGAAACACCAAAAAATAGATAGAATAATTCGAAGAATCAGAGAAATATTTGTATAGTGAACCTTTACGAAAAATTTTTCGAGTAAATTGAAATTTTGCAAATACGTCCGATCTTTAATTGATGTCTTAAAAAGCACTTAATAATCATTTTTCGTCCTTATTTGTATAGATGCGTTTGAATCCACAATTTCATATATTGTATATCCTTTAATAAGAGATGTATGAATGTATGAATTTTATCAAAAATCTTTCTTACATTTTCTTAAAACATCGAAGATTCTTGTAAAAAACAACTGATGACTGAAACTAACAATACTAAAAACGTCATAACCGTTTTGATGCTTTGATAAAGGAAAAGTTTTGCTTATAAAGTATTCAAGCGATATCCACTTGCTGTGATATACGAGGGTGGTCTGAAAAGTTTCCGACCTCAACGTGAAGATGGCAGTACTGGTCAATAAAAGCTAGGGAATGTAATTGTGTATATATTGTCAGGTACTCACCAAAATTTCAGCCATTTTGGAGGAGCAGTTGTTATTTGACAGTCATTTGAGTGAGTCAATGTGTGTCGAGTATCGAGCTGTCATTAAATATTTGCAAATCAAAAATGAGTTAGATTGTATACGTGGACTCTGCACCATCATTTGCCACAGTGAAATTTTGGGCAGCTGAATTTAAACGTGGTCGTAAGGGCTTGGGAGACGATGTACGTTCGGGGCGTCTAAAAATTGCAACTACTGACGATAACATCCCTTAAGTTCACCAATTCGTGCTAGACAATCGTTGAATTAAAGTTAGAGAGATAGCAAAGGCTATAAATATGTCTAAAGAACGTGTATGTCACATGTTAAATCAAAATTTAGACATGACAAAAGCTGTTCACGCGTTGAGTGCCACGCTTGGCAAGGTTAGACGAAAAACGTATCCGAATAAACATTTCCAACGCTCTGTTGGCGCAGTTTAGGCCCAATAAATCCGAGTTTTTGCGCCGATTAATTACTAAAACAAGTAGTCAAGCAGTGGACTACAAAGGGAGAACCGGCTCCAAAAAAAGCAAAAACTGCTGGGAAAGTGATGGCGACTATTTTTTTGAGATAACCATGGCATTTTCTTAATCGATTATCTTCAAAAAGGAAAAGATATTGCAGGAGCATACTATGCATCATTACTTGACAAGCTGAAGGCAGAAATTGTGAAAAAACGGCCACATTTGCAGAAAAAGAAAATCCCGTTCCACCAAGACAACACGTCGCCTCACACCATGGCGAAAGTCCACAAACTATGGTTTGAACTGCTTGACCATCCGCCTTACTCACCAGATCTAGCCCCAAGCGACTTCTTTTTGTTCCCTCATCTAAAAACTGCGCTCGGAGGATAGAGATTTTCACCAAATGAGGAGGCAATCACCTTTGTGAACAATTATTTTGCAGAGAAAAGCGCCAAGTACTATTTGGACGGGTTAAAGAGATGGGAGCATCGCTGGGAAAAATGTGTAGAGCTCCAAGGAGATATGTAGAAAATAAATATAAATTTTAAGAAAAAAACGTCTTGTATTTTCGTTAGGTCGGAAACTTTTCAGAACACCCTCGTATATATATAGGTATATAACTATCGATCCATAGATCTGAAAAATATACTCTCAGGTTAATGTATAAGTTCATATTACTTTTATAGAACTCAAAATATATTAAGGTAAATTTTGTTGGAAACTGGTTAATTGAATTAATTAAAAAAGGTAAAAAAACATTACCTTTACAATGTTCGTACCATGTCTACATATTTCGATAACTAAATTGTCAGCAGCAGTAGATATGACTCTGCGATAATAACAACTTAGTTGTGTACGAACATTGATGTAGTAAGCGTCTTTTTGGCTTTTATCAAAATTTGTTAGTTTTGTACTTATGGTTGATTGGTTGTAATCTATGTAATGTCCAATTCTCGAATTAATTGGCGAAGATCATAATGAATTAAAGCGTTTGTAGAATCTACAGCTAAATACGTGTAGAGAATACGAACATTCATGTAGTAAAAGTTTCTTTGGCTATTTTTGATTAAAGCGGGTTAGTTTTTTACTTTGATCGATTGTTTGTAATCCATTATAATAGCCAATTCTCGAAATAATTGGCGTTGATCATAATAAATTAAAGCGTTCGGAGGATCTGCAGCTAAGTGCAACGGTTTTCCTGAACCTTATGTCAAAATATCTCTCTTTAATTCGAGAAAACCATTTCCGTGCTGTACTCTCCTCAACTACTTTTCTCAGTAAACAGTACAAGTAGTTCTAATGAATTCCGGTTCATTATGCACTAACTTTCCTGTTGAACTCAAACAAAAGAATGTGATGGCAATTCTCGATTTTTTTCTTCTTGACATTTTATATTATTTTACTAATATATAAAACAATCTTTGACGCATAAATTCAAAAACTATTCAATTAAACGATAATACTACATTATAATAACTGGTATATGACAATTTTTTTCCACTCTCATCCAAGAAAGCAAAAATACTACGAACTTATGCATGAACCTTATACGTTTAGATAATTTCATGACTAAAAAATAGTTTGGACACTTGTTTCACGTAATGTAAAGCACATCATAGTCTACAAGTATTAGAAACATTGAAATGTATAGTTGTACGATATAGCTACCTTTATTAAATGTTATTATCTACCATTTACTACACATAAGACACACGTATTTTTGTATAATTTTTGCATATCACTAATTTCTCTTGTTAGAACATCTATAGTTACAGGCAGTTGTTTTAAGATTTATTATTTTCGGTTGTAAGCGCCGGTTTTCAATAATTAGTGTCACAGTCTTATAAATTAAATAATTCTAATATTGCGATTACATTGCTTTCAATCTTTTTAATAATTTCATTTACTTTTTATAATTCCGCATATAAACTGGATTTGACCACAAACACAAACTTTAATAAACTATAAAATAAAATAACTCGCCATATATGATACAACATTTTATGTCGGGAATCAACTCGACCTCAAATTTAGTGTATTTATTGATTATTCTTCTGGAACTAACTTTATTACTGCAAAAATTGACAGTTCTTTTGTGATACATTGTCTGAATAACGGTAATAAAATGCATACATATATAGTCTACATCTGAAAACGTAATACGATGTATAGCTTTGGAATATTTACACGGCATAACTGCTTAAGTTTTAGTATTTGTTTCATATGTACCGGCGACAATGCTGCAACCAATCAATTTTTAAAATATTTCATTCGAAATACAACGTTGAAGGTATCGATCATTTTTTATGCAGTAAAAAATTAATTAGAGAGTGATAATGGATGAATTTATATTAATAATTATGATAAATATTCAGAAACATTAATTTCACTATAATAAAAGTTGATTCAAAAAGGTAGACTCGATTTTAATGCTTTCTATATTCTGAGATATGTGTTATACATATTTGAATTGTGTACATATCATTTGATTGAATATGCTTTAGAATTCAAAAAATGTACCTCCCTTAGGCTGCACCTTGCCAGTAGCTGAATTTGCTCCACACTCGGCGGAAAATATGTTGCATTACTGAATACACCGCAGCCAGCTGTGATACGATTTTTTACATCATTAAAATTTGTGGAAATAGGTTGTATGGTCTATCTTTCACAAATACCTACAGGAAAATATCACAAGCTGTGAGATCAGGGCATCTCACTGGCCGGAACTGAAGCGTCAAGCTTTACTCTCCATGCAACCGAACCATTGTTGAAGTAGAGATTCATTTAGGAAACGTCGAACATTCAGGTGCCAATGGGGTGAACCTTCGTCCTACTGGAAAATGTAATTTTCTAAATTTTCACTCACTTGAGGACCCAGTCATTTGGCAGCATTCTAAAATACCCCAATAATCGTGTTTTTATCATTAAAAAATGCTCCGTAAACTTTTGTGTTTATTCCAACGACAAATTCTCTTGCTCGTTTGAGGCTCAATGTTAAACTAGCGAAGAAATGAATGGCGCACCGCTGTCGCAAATTCATTTTTACTGAACTAACGAAAGCAAAAATCTCGTTTGCACAGTAACCATCTTGTTAACAACTAACGCTGGTACAAGGGTGCTCTAGCGGTAGTATTCGACATCCTCTTTCAAATATAATTAACAGAATTAATAATAATATTGAAATTGTATCCATCTTTCTGAATCATATTGTACATTAGATTTCCTATGTTCTACATATAACAGAATACCTATGAGCTAATATATTTTTCACATGTGTGTCTAAAGGATATAATTTATTAAGAACAAAATATGAATACATTATTTCTCACAGTCTTTATGAAATATTTCGGTACATTAAACTTCTTAAATTTCCATTTGAACATTAAAGATGATTTTCCGTTTGTATAATCGGCATTACTCATCTTCTAATATTTAAAAAGCAACATGTTATCAAAGTTTATTTCTATTTGGATACGGCATAGAAATTACATGCCAATATGTTCAATATAACGGATGTATAAATAACAGGTAATAAAAGCTCCATACTAGTATTTATATCGTAGACATGCATTTGTGCAACTACGTAAGTTGTCATTTTTTGTAGGTAGTAAGTCTCTTTGGTCATTATTTCGACTGATTGGCCTGAACGTTTATCACCAACCACATTCTCGAAGTGTCACAAAATTTTTACAGATTATTTGCGAAGGTTTGGAAGAAGCTTTTTTCAATTACTAAGAGACTTCTCATTTCTCTTTTCCGTCATATTTCGGTTAAGCATAAGAATAAGGCGACGATATATAAAATACATTGTAAAAGGCAACTACTACTTATCCATTTGTCCATTCCTTTTCGTGATTAAGTAATAATGTGTTCAGAATTAAAAAAAAAATAAGCACTACTTATCACTTCGTCTTTTTTACTTTATTAAAGGAGTTATAAAATAATGTTAAAAGGAATCATTCTATTATCAATAACACTCTATCTACTACATATGTTTCGCCGATATCACGAATCATCAGGCAGAATTGTGTTACTAATGAACGATTCCTTGGTAGCGTCTATCATATCATTTCGATACAGAAAAATAATGGATAACAAGAGCCTCCCTCTGTCGTCCACTATACTGAACGACAAAGTGAGAAACGCGTCTACCTCGCTTGCCGATAACTACGTTATTAGAGCGTATAAAACAGACGCATTGTGTAACGGCTATTTGCCAATTAAAAGAATGTTAAAAGGAATCATTCTATTATTAATAACACCCTATCTACTACATATGTTTCACCGATATCACAGATCGTCAGGCAGATTTGTGTTATTAATGAACGATTCCTTGTTAGCGTCCATCATATCATTTCGATACAGAAAAATAATGGATAACAAGCGCCTCCCTCTCTCGTCCACTATACCGAACGACAAAGTGAGAAGCGTTCATTAATAACACAAATCTGCCTGACGATCCGTGATATCGGTGAAACATATGTAGTAAATAGGGTGTTATTAATAATAGAATGATTCCTTTTAACATTCTTTTAATTGGCAAATAGCCGTTACGCAATGCGTCTGTCTTATACGCTCTAATAACGTAGTTATCGACAAGCGAGATAGACGCGTTTCTCGTTTTGTCGTTCAGTATAGTAGACGACAGAGAGAGGCGCTTGTTATCCATTACGAGTTGTAAAATCTTAGGTAGTACGTGACACATGTAATAGGTTTGTAAACTCTAAGAACCTAAAGCTTATCTGGCTCTTTTTCTCAATACTTTCTTATTTTTAGCTTGTGTTTCTCGCATTTGAATATTGAAGATCACTTATAGCTACTTATATATACCTACTTACTTATAGCTACACTTAATACACCTCTGCGGACGTTCTTTTCGTATTCCTTTCAAATTAATTTTCTAGAATTTCTTTTATTACTCTATTTTCTGCTAATTGTTCTATGTATTCCAATTGTCTTATTTTACGTCATTTTGTAATTATTTTTTAATGCTGTTTTCTTAACATTTTCATGTTCGAAAATAATCTCTCTGTTTGAAATCATATGTTTATCAAACAAAAGGTTCAGGTTTGTCAAAAATGATCATAAAATTCTTCGAGCATTAATAGATAATAATAATTGATAATTGAGGAGAAAGGTATATGTTGTAATTCCATTACCACTAAACTTTAAAAGCACAGTCGTTCAAGTTTAAATTTTATTTTTGAGACTAAATATTGTTCGCCAATATAAATATAAAAGTTGCAATTCGGTTTCTATTTTAAGAGAGTAATTGTCATCCGGCTTTGTTAAGAATTTTACTAATTTTTTTATATTTTTTCAGTTGATGAAATCAGTGCTTTGTGAAACATGTAGTGCTAACAATAGAATTTGGAAACTTAAACATCTGCGCTTTTTTTAGATTACTGAAAATATTACTTGAATAAATACAAGCACTTGAATTTTGTAGGTGTATAAAATCCGATTAGATTTAAATTAGTTTCGAAAAAGATCCAGTAATCAAGTTTTGAATAAACGCAAACTTTTCGGTAAACCATTACAGCGTTACATTTCAATTCCCAAAAGCACGATATCTAATACTACTCATTTAACTTTCATAATTCAAAAAGGACGACAGCAGTTGCAACGCAGTTGAATCGATATCTTTCACAAAAAGAGATGAAAGCTAAACATGCAGATTCAATGTAGGCTCTTGTTTAGCATCTAATGATACACCTGCAAGTCCAGATTAGTACTACTTGCATACAGACCTGGTTTCATTGTTCTATCAAACAAAATAGACCAAATGTATTCTTTTTTGTTTTGTTCTAGTTTCGTTGTTTCTGTTTGCTGCAATCAAAATGTTTGCGCATCTGACATTAATTTTACGGTTGATGTTATGTGTATTTTTATTCGATTTTGTATTATGAATTTTGATTGAGAAAGTTTCAGGGTTATTTAGAAATGAATACTGATTACAATAAAAGGATATAATTTTCTTATTGCAATTAATGCGTAATTGTCTAAAATTGCAAGTGCAATGAGAATAGTTAAGAAACAATGACATATTTTTACTTATCAGAATTTCTTCAAATATTATGGGAACATACGCTAGCTTCACAGTAAGCTATGAAATTGAAAAATACGAGGTGGTCCTAGAAATACCCGACCCAACAAAGAAAACCCAAAAATTTTGGAAAGAAATATATTTATTTTTCAACACAATCTCCTTTCAGCTCTATACACTTTTTCCAGTGATGTTCAATAAGTTCGATACCCTTTTTATAATAAGAACTATCCTGCTCCTTAATATAGCCATTAACTGCCATCACTTCTTCATCGTTAGAAAATCTTTGACCAGAAAGACATAAATCTGGCGAATAGGGTGCATGAGGTAGCAATTCAAACGTTAAATCATAAATTTTGGCCATTGCAATAACGGATTTGTGAACTGGTGCATTGTCTTCATAACACTTAGCCAAATGCGGCCGTTTTTGATAGATTTCTTCACTCGAACATTGCAAAAGTTTGTATAATACTTGCCGTTGATAGTTTTTCCTTTTCAAGATAGCCAATGAAAATTATTCCACACGCATCCCAAAAAAACCATTGCCATGACCTTCCCTGCAGACGAAACGGTTTTCGCCATCTTTGGAGTCGGTTCTCCCTTCTAGGTCGGTTCTAGTTTCTAGAAATTTTCGAAAACCATGAAGAGACAATGTTGTTGCATCGTTTGTTGGCATTCGACTTCACATGTCCTTGCCCTATTACATATTTGAACTCAAGAATGTTAGAAGCGTTAGTATTTCTTGACAAACTTTCACAAATAAAAATTGTGAATCTTAACTTACGAGTAGAAATGTACAATATAAATATGCAGATGAGGTATTCCCCCAATTCTATTGAATGGAAATGTGTAAATAAAATCTAGTTTGTTTAAAAGAAAATTAAACTTTTGATAGAAAGTACATCAGGCTATAGTTATGATGACTCGAAATAAATTTATTTCAATAAATATATTTTATTTCGATTTGATTTTTTTGTGAAAGGTAGCGAGGATGTTGCATGTTAACTTTAATCAATTCTGTTTTTAGAAACTCTTTTAAATAGAGTACTCAACTAATGAACGCATGTTTACCGCTAACTTAAACTATTTCAAAGGGTACGTTAAAACTTTCTAACATGAAAGACAATCGCGTCTTTTGTTTGAAACCTTTACTTGGATTTTTGGAATTCATCAAAGCGTACAGCTATTCATACAAGAACAACTAATAAAACGTTAAATAAAATTGACAATTTCGACATTAAATGTTACAAAATATGACACTACTTGTTTCTTTTATTATCAGCACTCAAATTTCTAGTATCGGAGATGCAACATGGAATTATTTTCTAGTTCCGCGAACTTGTATGTCATTAGTTCTTTGTGTTGGGATTTGGCTTTTGATCGTGTTGTCGTTTATAATTTCACAATAATCAAATAATCAGAAATTTAATTGCTACACAATGTATTAGTTATAATTAATATTTCAATAACAATTAGCATATCTGAAATAAAGTTATGTAAATCCCCGAATGCTCATTTTCTTTGTTTCGTTCGTTTAATAATACTTTGATCGATAGAGCTACTTCTCCTACTGACTTTTCCCTTGATTCTTTACATTTACGAATATTCTTCAACTTCTTTTTAATTTTAATTAACTCGTGGACTATGCTTAATTCAAACAAGTATTAAACCTGTAACATTGGATTTGGCATCAACACTTCGAAACATTATTACTTTAACTTTATGACTTCTACTTTATTGTTATCTATGGTGTTAACTGGTCGATTGTTCTATTGTCTAAACGAATGCCGCGCGTAACGACGGATATCTACAGTGAGGGATCTCAGGTTAACGTACTCATTTAATTATACGAAACCAACGAAAGCGTTGTATAACCGATAGTGATGAGGGTGAATTATCAAGGGAACATAGGAAATAACTGAAGTAGGTTCTCGGATAAAGTTAATAACAATATATTAAAGTATCGAAGGGAAATTTTAATTTCTTTATAGAGTTATTACTGGCTATTTTAGAAATTACAGTTAATATTTTATTAATTGATTGATTTATTAATTAATGAATGATGAGAACTCACATAATTTATATACGAGAATAATCGAAAATAAATATTGTTTGAGAACTAGAGCTTTTAATTGGAGTAGATAGCTACTAAATTAATCAATTAATATTTATCGAAATACTTAATAAAATTTAATATGAGATTCTTCATTATTTATATTAGCACCCGTTTTATTCTTTAAAAGTTAAAGACATAATCAACATTTACGGAAATTTTTAATGAAAAAAGATAAAAAACCTCTACCACATCAATGTTCGTACTCTGCATACGAATTTATACAATTAAGCAGTCATGTCAGCAGATTATTAATCACAGTATCGCACTTGGATTCCCGATAATGCTTACACAGACAAAATTCCGCCCACTCATCCCACCAAAATCAAAACACATGCTGGCGTTCACTATGTAAGTATTAATGTAACGGACGGTTTGTTTTGCCTGTTTCCATTAAGTCAAGTAACCACATAGTTTCCAAAAATATTTACCTTTCGCGATGACTTTCCGATCAAAGAAACTTAACAAGTTATATAGTAAGGCTAAATTATTAAGCGAATAATAATTTCGTGAAACGGTATAAAAACAGAAAGGTAACGTCAAATTGTAGAATGAACATCCAAGTAATTTCATACTTCATTCACGAAAATAAAAAGGTTGAAGTTAGAAATGAACTATCTGTACTGTAAAAGAAGTGAATTAGAATTAGAATTGTATGAGTTGCGTTTAAAATTAACAAAAAATATAAATAAATTAGGGAACTTTAAATTTTAAAGAAAAGTTGGAGGTCTAAATAGGAAATAATATAATAATAATAAGAATAGAAGGAAGAAAATAAGAAAGAGTTTCCTCCACTATTAGAAAACAGTATTGATAAAATTCCTAGTCGTCACTCATTCATTTGAAACTTAATCGAGCAGAAATAGGTTTTTCTAATAGAGATTTAAAATATTGTTTCAAACCATGACACTCTTAGAATGGAGGTAAGATTTTGAAATCTCGATTAAGAATTTGAACAAAGTTCAAATTAAGGATAAGCAAACAAAATTCTTTTAAAATGAGTGGAATTCGATTAAAACTCTTAGGTCGAAAGACTGCTTTTACTTAAAAGCGGATAAAAAGAATAGGTTCGTCATTTTCAAATTTTATTATTTCCAAAGACTGAAAATCCGATGATTCCGAGATTGTACTGTTTATCAAAGATTCACAAGCTAAATATTTCGATGAGACTAATTGTTTCAGGGATTAACTCACCGATTTACCTAATTTCAAAATAGCTAGTGAACGAATATAAAAGTTTGGTTTAAAAGACCACTTGTTTATCACCTTAAAACAATAGCGATATACAATTTATATACTTACCATTTTACCAAGCTGCAAAAAATTTAGAGAAAGTTTTTAAGGAGCGGATTTCAAGTTACATTTCGACCCAGAAACATTATAAAATATCTTCTAGGAAATCGAAAGATAAAGTCGAGTTCAGTCAAAAATCTTGAATATATGAAACAAATTGTCGGGATTGTGATAAAAATACTGCGGCAAACAAAATGGTCAATAGGAACCCAGTATAAAGAACATATCTCGCACATTTAATTTAATTGGCCGGTGAAATCTAGTTTAGCAAAACATGTGTTCAAAACAATCATAGTATAAGCGCTGATTTTCTACATTTAATCAAAAATATAAACATTTACTGTGAATTAGCGTCTCTATTGTGGAAAATAAAAACCATATGGTCAATGGAGAGCGGGGTCCGATATCATATTCTGACCATGGAGACATGGCCGTTAAAAAGGTCTGTAAGTGATTGTGGTGACGTACATTAGTACAAGTATTAATTTTAAAATAAAAGCATATTCCACCTTAGGACTGCAATGACCAAAGAGCGTATATAACATTAATACTACATCGCATTTCTGACAATCTCGTTTCAGACATTTTTCTTTAGAATTCCAATATTCCAATAACATTACTATTTACTTACTGTTTAGAATCTATGTCTAATCTTATATTATTCATATATAATTATTTAGTTGCTTTGATTAGAATTTGAATATTTGTTTTTTGTTTCTGCCTTATGTTTTACATTTACAATTATTTTGTTTGCTTATATCTACTTTGCACGTTTTTGTCCTATAATTGGGAAACCCTATAAGAAAATATTTATTATTATTACTATTCATATTCTTGTTATTATTCTATTCTTTTCTTCTATTCTCAGTCGTGCCTGAATCATCTTGATTGCCCTTCTTCAATAACTTATTGCTTATTCTTTTGAATATTTTTCTGAAAGTGGTGTCTTTTTTATTTTTCTTTTATTTGTCTTATGAAACTCATTCTAATACTGGGTTTTGCTCTTTTTGACTTTGTGATGAAGACCGTGGTCATATCTTCCATCATTCAAGAAAAGGTTTGCAGTTGTTCATATCGAACACGCTTTAATTAATTTAAATTTTGAGCTGTTCGCTTATCCAAATTTTAAGCTTTATCTCTTCATGAAATTGAAGTAACACTGTAGATTGAAATCTATTGTAGTCTTTATGTCTCCTTAGAATATCTTCCTTAATTTCGTTCTTTTAATTAGATCTAGCGTTTTTGAGAGTGGTTTTACTATACAGAATTCTGCCTCAGGGTATCCACCTCCCATTTATGGAGACCATATTCTTCCCAAATCTTTCTAAAGTTGAAATAGTGCTGGATTCGTGCTTTCCTCTTTTATTAGATAGAATACTCACGTGATTTCTTCTTTCACATTGTATTATAGTAGAGTTATCATTTAATTCATCTGTAAGTTTCTTCGAAATTTAATTTGGAATTTCTTCCATTAAAATACTTAAAGTGGTGCGAGATTCACATTCAAGTAATTCAACACCACCACAGAATTTTTCGAATCTATATTCGATAGTTTGTTTGTATATAGTAGACAGCCCTATTATAAATTTCGATCAATCTATGGGTTGCGACGCTTGTACTAAGTTTAAATTTGAATTGATATCACATTGAAACTCGCCGATACCCATTTTTGTCACTCGATTGATATGAGTATGTCACAGAATATGTACTCCAACTGACTCGTTCATATTTTAAATTTCGCTTTTTATCACAAATATTGCACTTTATTGCGCAATATTAGACAGATTTAATAGATTTTTAATTTAATACCTTACTTTATAAAATATAGTAAAGTGTAACGGAAGTAATCAATAACTATAAACAAAGATATCATAGGTACACTATAAGATTACATCAACTAGTCTTCGCTCAGCACTCGTATATATTACAGTCACAGGAGATCTCATCAAAAAGCTCTTGATGTTACAAAAGTATTATTGTATCTACTAGCTGCTCGTGACTCATAAAATTGTAATTTAGATACTACATATTCATAATCAACTTTGTTATGAAGTAAACTAAGCAAGAACCCACAACAGTATCCATTTAGATAAAATCCCAGCTCAACAAAATCATTTCTCTGGAGTATTTCCATGTAATTTAACCCAGTATCAGGACAAACTCCATTTTAAATAACAAGAAAAATGGCAATTCATCTGATTGGATTCATCTTGACCAGTAAGTGTAAATTTAAAGGGCTACGTCCGGTGTCTCCAGGGTAATGTTCACTACCGCACTTCTCGGCAGCCACACATTTCTCCTCACGTTACCTTACACTTAAGTTTGGGTTTAGCTCGAGTTTTTCGGCAGCATTAGTTGTGAGCTGCTGGGGGACTACGGAAAGCTAAATATAGACTTACTTTAAACTTTTATTTTATATATATACACACGACTAAGCAATGTAAGCTTTTTGTTATTTATTCGTGAAGAAAATCATTACTAGTTTTTATTTCATTTATAATAGTTAGCAAGAAAGATTTCGGTTTAGTAGTTACATTACAAAGTATGAAGAAATTTAAAAATTTTAATTACAAATTTCTACTTATTTTTAAGGAATGAATGTGTTTTAAAAGAACTAAGAGTCGAGAAATGGTGTCACATATTTAATTAGTGCCAAACTGACCTTACTTAACGAGATCGATAGAACTTTTTATTTTTGTATGAAAACTCCGAATGATTTCATAACTTTTAATAAGGTATATTTTTAGATTGAAACTTTACTGGATAGCATCCAACAAAAACATTTTTTAATAACACCAACTTGTAATTCTCCGCTTTGTCAAGTGACGCGTCGAAACGTAATTTAAAAGCATTTATTACTTGGCGAGGCACCGCATACTATACTCTACATAAAACATTTACTTGACACCCTCGTTGTTACATACATTTTTTAAAGTGTATCTCGTTAAATGATATTTAATGAATGTCCGCTGCGTTTCTTTCGAAATGAATAACAGCGACGTAATAGTTTTGTACGCGGCGTCCCGTTAATTGAATTTACGATGTTATGGCCGTACTAGGAGAGAGGACACTTTAATATATTGTTAGCAAAATATATTTTAACAAAGCCCGCCATCTCTTTGTCTGTTTAATTGCATACACCATTGTGACTGATGTGTCAAGACGGTTCCTGTTACCACGACGAGCGCATTTTTAAATGCGAAAGTCGTTAAAATCTAGTCCACAATTTTCTTGTAATAAGACATTTAAACGGGTGTTTGCTTGCATCGCTAGGCAGGGCTTGTAAAGCATACGAACGTCTAGGCGAAGAAAGATCAATTAAGACAAGTGATGAAAAGTACGAGAATTGTAGAACGAATTCAGACACATGGCGCAGCATGTAACATTACGTGTCGATGAAATTAGGGAAATAAAAATAAGGAAATTTATAAGTAAAACTCTAGAAAACCAAAGAGTAGATAAATATTTATCAATGAAAATAAAACTACAATATTCAGAAGGAACTGTACTAATAATAATAATAGATTTATTGTCCAATAGTAATCATTTACAAGGCACGTTTAAGTAATAAATACGTACATAAATACTTAAGAAAAAAATAATACCCAACAGGAAAAAAATATTATCAAAACAAAAATGCAATTAATGAATCGATTTAAACGAAAATAATAAGAAAACAATTCGAAAAAGAAATACTAGTTACTTTATTAAAAATTAAAAAGGATCGATTAATGAATTGAAATTAAAAATATCACTATAAATTAAAAATAATATAATAATAATAATATTATTAAGTTATATATGTATATATATAAAGGTTGTTTCAAATTACGCGGTTTTTTTAAGAATAAATAAAATATAGATGGCGCACGGAGTTTGTCTGGGTATGTGGGCTCTTAAAAAGTGTACTGTATAGTATGACATTTATAAAAATGGCTTCGTACAAGGTACAATAACGCGTTCAAATTGTCGAATTATTTTATGAAAATCAACGTTCTGTGGAAAGAGTTTTTAGAAAATTATGTGAATTTTATGGTTTCCATAATCGTCCATCTGAAAGCACTATTGATCGAAGTATTAAAAAATTTCAAGAGGCCGGGTCCGCGGAAGATCAAAAAAGTGAAAAATACACACGAAAATACAGGTTTGGTTCGTGAAAGTGTCACTAACGACGTTCACAACAACTTGGACTTAGTGGATCAACAAGATGGCGTATTTTACACAAGTATCTTGCTCTGAAGGCATATAAGGTTCAAATAACACAGGAACTGAAGCCGTTAGATCATTTAAAACCTCGTCCATTTGTCAATTTCATCAATGAACAACCATCTGATCTTTCTCAAAAAATAGTGTTTTCCGATGAGGCACATTTTGAATTTGGAGACTATGTTAATAAACAAAATTGCCATATTTGGGGTGAGGAAAATCCACGAATTATTCATGAGAAACCTATGCATCCTACATGAGTTACTGTTTGGTGTGCATTATGGCCATTTAGTGTAATTGCACCTTACTCCGTTGAAAATGCTGCTGGTGAAGCTGTAACTGTCAATGGTGATCAATATCGTCGGATGATAACTGATTTTTTGTGGCCTGAATTAATGAATATTGATCAAGAGGATATGTGGTTTCAACAGGATGGCACTACACCTTACTTTGTACACGAATCAACTGATTTATTGAGAGAAAAATTTCCTGGCCGTGTAATCTCAAGAAACAGTGATGTTAATTGGCCACCAAGATCATGTGATTTGAAACCGTTAGACTATTTTCTTTGGGGTTATGTGAAAAGTCAGATTTATAAAAACAGTCCACAATCAATTCCTGCTTTGAAAGATGAAATTATTCGTGTCATTGGTGAGATAGAGCCTCAATTACGTCAAAATGTCATTGAAAATTTTAACGAAAGAATGGACGTCTGAGGAGCTGCAAGAAGAGGCCATTTGGCAGATATTATTTTTCGCATATAAATGTCATAACTGATATTTCAATTACCAATAAAAACGTTTTGAAAGTGAATACAAATTATGTGTTTCATTTATTCTTTAAAAAAACCGCGAAATTTGAAACAGCCTTTATATATGTATTTAAAGCTATATCATATATTTGATGCATTCCAATATTAAGCGTATTTGATACGATTCAAAGAAATATTATATTTATTACATAATAATTCCAATTTATAATAGATAATTTAATCTTAAAATGTAAATACCCTTAATTTCAGTCAAAACAGTATTTCCGCTATTATTATGAAGATGGTTACTTAGAAACAAGCATAAACAAATCACTATATCCCCCGGCTATGGTATTCAATGTCTTTTCTTAATAAATTTTAAGTAAACCCTAGATATATATATGCATACATTGAATAATAAAATTTAATAAAATAAAAGACATATCTTTTCTAATAAACAGTATTTTGTTGTTTTGAATAAAATAAGATAAAGCCTTCTTTACTTAGTTAATCTATATGACATTTATACTCATATATAACTATTAACTTTAATTCAACAATATAATTAATCTATTTAATCTTTACTATTTTTTAAAATAAAATTTAATTTCTCTAATTAAAATAATTTAACTTTCAAATTATTTGCAGCTATTTACTTTTATGTATCTTAGTGTTTTCAATAGCTACCTTTATACAAACTTTTCCGTTTTTATTTAAATTCACGCCTTTCCTTTTCTTCTCGTTAGTTCACTGTAAATGTCGTTACCATTACTTATATTATCCGTACTTACGTAAATTATATGCAATTACCCAAGTATAACCTATTTTTGCTTGGTTATATTTGTCATCTATTGCTGTTATTATATGTATATAGTATTTCAATAGATTTATTTTATACTTTAAATAATTACAATATCATTTACAATTCCGTTTAATTGTTTTTAAATAACCAATATTATTTTTAAGGCTAGATTTCTAAATACTATCAGTATCCATAATTTCTTTCTCCTTATTTTCTATTTCCATTTTGCTTCTGTTTTTTTATAGATCCCTATACATATATGCATGTTTACTAGATTACAAAATTTTTAAATTTTTTTATATCCAGTTATATTGATAAGGTTTGTTTATGATATTTAAATCCACCACATATTTTAGTACATATTTAAATACCTTACTGCCTTTACTTGTATAAAACAATTAAAATTTTTATGTACTTTCAAAATATTGACAGCAAAATAATTTTCAAAATATTTACATTCACATAGCTTTCAAAATATTGACTTTAATATGTCTAACAACAATTATTTAAAATAATATACGGCTTTTTTAATGTCAATACCATGTACATATACTGTCAATCTTTATATGAAAAATTCAATGTATCCTTTACTATACTTTATATATTTATATTTAAAATTTAATTTATTTATTTATCATTCCGTTATGTGCAAAATTTTATTTTATATACAGCCTGTACTTAAGTTTAGCTACTAATATTTTGTTATACATTAAATACTTGTTATTGAATTAACTATCCTTATAATATGTATTGTTATTACTAAAATAACATTATATATATATATATATATATATATATATACAACCATGCTCAGATGTATTAGACACCCCAGGTAAAAACCCTTATTCTCGGTATTATCCAAGTCTGACGGAAATTAGCCGTAAATATAGTTAATGGTATTTACAGAAATGCGTTTTTGAATACACTAGTTAATCCCCTATTGAAAAGAATAGGTGGAAAGGTGAAATTGTGGATTTTAGAAATTTAGTGTCATTCTAGCAGTGTGTGAGCAACGTGCGTTTGTGAGTTTGTGGTAGAGATCAATTAGATTATCCTATATTTTCACGTTGTGTCAGTTATTTGTTGAAGAAAAATGCCTAAAACACGCGAGTTGTCGGTAGGGGTACGCGCTCAAATAGTGCTACTGCATTCCCAGAAGTTATCAATAGCTGCAATTGCACAAAAAAATGTTCGCGATGTGGAGTCCGTACAACCATTAGTCGCTATCAGGAGAGTGGGTCGATTGTTAACAGACCAAAAAGTGGCAGAAAACCCTGTACCTCGATTAGAGAAGACAGAATTTTACAAAGACTGGCTGTCAGTGATAGGAAAAAATCGTCGAAACAGCTCGCCAGTGAGCTGAAACAGCGTTATCGCGTAACAGTTTCTGCGCAAACAGTGAGAAGGCGTCTCCAGGGTGCTGGTTTACGAGGGTGTAAAGCGCGACGTAAACCGCTTTTAACTGACGCTAATAAAAAGAAGCGGTATTTATGGGCCAAACAACATGAAAATTGGACAATCGAGAAGTGGTCGAAGATTCTTTGGTCTGATGAATCGAATATCGAGGTGTGTAAGTACATCTTCATGACTAATATTCTTATCGTTGTATGCAATTAAGTCTACATGTAACATTAAACAAAATTAATTCTGTCTAAGTGCTAACTTTCTTCTTTTGCCTGGCAGCTTTGGGAACTACTTGGGACGCTATACGTTCGGCGTAGGCAAGGGGAAGCTTATGAACCACAATGATGTATCATTCCCACAGTAAAATTTGGAGGTGGTAGTATCATGGTTTGGGGTTGTATGTCTGCATACGGTGTTGGAGAAGTGTACCTGTGCGATGGACGGATGAATATCCACCGCTATTTAGCCATGTTGGAGGAAGTATTAGAACCGTCTGTGCTAAAACTATTCGACCAGGATATTCCACAATACATTTTTCAGCAAGATAATGCGCCCTGCCACAAATCGGGAGCTGTAATGCGTTGGTTCGAGGAAAACACAGTGGAGGTATTGGATTGGCCGCCACATTGCCGCCGATTTGTCGCCTATTGAAAACTTGTGGCGTATCTTAAAAACTAAGGTCACGGAACATAAATGCCTGTCAAAAGCAGAATTATCAACAAAAATTCGCGAAATATGGGCTGCAATACCACCGGCAGAGTGTTATAATTTAGTAGCAAGTATGCCTCGACGAGTGCGAGCTGTCATTAAGGCCAAGGGCGGAGCGATAAAATATTGATAAATTGTACTATATTACTAAATAACACTTTGCACAGAATATTCACAACAGTTTTATTTTCCTCACCTCTCTTTTGACTAAACTATATAAACTAAATATGTATGTATGTACATAAATTCGTAAGGTGTCTAATACATTTGAGCATGGTTGTATATATGTATATATATATATATATATATATACATATATATATATATATATATATATACATATACATATACATATATTTTTCAAATCATCTGCGAATAATAATTTCTGATAGTCGAGAATTTGAGAACAAGTTGGTTTATAACAATAGAAAACAAAAGGGGTCGGAGATTTGGCTCATGCGGAACTCCAAATGTTGAATGAAAAAATTGGAAATTTATGACCTTTTTGTACACATAGTTAGTTCTATTAGATAAATAAGCTTGTAACCGTGAGACAAGGGACGGCGAGAAGTTAGTGTTAGCAAGCTTGTGAGTGATCTACCCGATCAAATGCTTCAGAGAAGTCAGTAAAAATTGCACTACTTGAATATTGTTATTAATGTTATCAGATAGAAACTAAGTAAATATTGCTAAACTTAGGACTGCGATCGCTTACTAACAAAATCATGCTATTATGTAGAGAGGAGAAATTTAATTTCTGGATAAATTTTAAGAAAATGTTTCAACGACTGGCGAAGTTGTTCATTATTATTCTTAGACGATAATTATCAATACAACCCACATCAGCTTTTTTATAAACAAGTATTATTCTACAAATTATCCAACATACGGGAAAAGTACACGATGAAGAACAAAGATACACAGAAATTTAGAGTAAATATATACTTTATTTTAGTCGATATAAAAAAAATTGTTTTAAACTCCGTGTTATTTTTATCCTCTAAAACAATTACCCCAGTTTTTTTTAATTTTAACAATGTTTCTTGAATACCAATTAATTTAGACGAGAAAAGTAAATAAATCGTGGGCGAAACATTTCAAAAAAAGAAAATAAAAGAAGTCCATCTAAAAATTAGCTTTTGTTAAAAAAAGATTATGCCTCGGTCTCGGTTGGTTTGTTTTTCTAATCGGAGATTCACCGTCGATATTTATTAAATGCGTATTTGAAAATCGCTCGGTTTTCGATATAATACACAGACCGGTTAAGTCGTAGTTATTGGGCTTATTATCTTTTCTTTTACCGGATAAAATCCTGAGCTTGCCGTGAGCTAGTTCCTTTGGGGAAAGGAATCGTAAGGGATTATTTTTTGCATTGAAAGGGATTGGAATATGATGGAAGTACTAACAAAACCTTGTTTCTAATATAAAACAAGAGAGGTATTTTTGGTAAAGTAAAAAAATGTAGCAAAGGTACATTATTGTAATCCTCACGAAATATATTTAATAATTAATCACAATGTTTAGAGTATACAAAATGCATATATACGCTATGTATGCATATAGAGTTATTTTAATATTCATCATATAACTTCTTAAAGACTGTATATATACTCCTTGGTCAGTTGTTTAAGGCCACATAAAGAAAACAAAATTTTATTCTTTTTTCTTTTCTGAGAATTAATACATAATTTCTTTCCATCGATATATGTAAAAGATAAATGTTACATAATTTTAAGTACTTGAGTAGTAAACATATGATGAAACGTAGTAAAGGAACAGTCTCTCTATTTATTAAAGCTTAATGATATGTTAGGAAACAGGTAGATCGAAATTCCCAAAAATAGTAAACCAAGAACTAGGAACCGAACAAGGTCTTATGTTTTATTATTATTGTTGGTAGAATGAAATGTAGATATAAATATGTATATGTACCTCGGTCGATTTTTTTCTCGTTGCAATAATTCTTTTGTTTGTAACAGTAACTGTTACGCTACTGTGGTTTGAATATTTTGTGAGCTCAGAGGGTCAAAATGTCGTAAGTGCAAATGCGGCCGTTTTTGCTTGATTTCTTCATTCAAACGGTGCAATAAGTTCGCATTATACTCGCTGTTGATAGCTTTTCTTTTTCAAGATAGTCAATAAAAATTATTCCACGCGTATCTCAAAAAACTGATGCCCTGGCCTTGCCTGCAGATGACACGATCTTCGCCTTCTTTGGAGCCGGTTCTCCCTTTTGAGTCCATTGCTTTGACTGTTCTTTTGGCCCAGGTGTGAAGTGATGGACCCATGTTTCATCCGCGATTATAAAACGGTGCATAAATTCTGCTTTCTTGCTGTGAAACTTCTCTAAACACTCAGTTGAAACATCCTCACGACACTGTGTTTGCTCGAGTGTGAGCAAACACGGGCCCCATCTTGCACACAGCTTTCTCATGTCCAAATTTTCAATATGCGATGTACCGCACTTTTTAAAATGCTTACTTTGTCTGTTAGCTCGCACACTTTCAGTCGATCATCCAGTACCGCTTTGTGGATATTCTTCATTATTTCTGGAATCGTCACCTCATTTGGTCGACCACTGCGATGTTCGTCTTGGCAGCTCATACGGCCTCGTTTAAACTCTGCTACCCAATATTTCACTGTTGTAAACAAAGGAGCGGACTCACCCAGAGTAGAATCCAGTTCAGCTTTTATATTAGTTGGGCTGAGGCCTTTCAAATAAAAGTATTGTATCATCTAACTTTTTTACAAATTCACTGAAAACGTTCACTATTGATGGCTGCTAAACAAATATTAAACAACGTGGCGCCTTCAAACGCAATTGACTAAAGCAACCATCTAGAAAATCATAGATACAGGTTCGAGTCCTTGTTTAAAGCAACTTCTAATTAATTTTTGTTGTTAGTAACAACGATGGAATATCAAGAAATATTAGCTTTTAGTTATCGCCCATCTTGAAACGTCTAATTGTATATTTATATAATCGTACGTATATCCTATTTCTTGCTTTTAACAATTTATAGAATGTATTACACACTGTGAACGTATACAAATACCGTCTGCATAGCGGGTTCTCAACTTCGCACATGTATCAATTCTTAACTTGCTGCTGCATACGTGTAAAGATATGTATATATATATATATATATATATATATATATATATATATATATATATATATATATATATGAGGAGACATCACTAAATAATACTTTCCGATAAAACCCTCGACTTCTCACTAACCAGTGACTAATTCAAGTCTGGATGCGTAGTCGCCATGTTTTAAAGCTTATACAGATAAAATATTGTACGGGCACAAACCGAAATTATGTAGTTTTACATAATTTCATGCGGCTTACATTAAATCTGATGGGTATTCTTTAGGCACTATTACTCGTAGAAAGTTGACGGTCAACAATATTAAGTATTGCTTCCTCTTGAGCAAGTTCTTGCTACACGTGGTATCCAGAATTATCTGCATCGCGTATTGTGTGTACGTATATACTGCGACATCAGGGACAGAAGCGACTTTAACGGTCTGAAGTCGGCAAAAGTTGCGCCTATCGCGCCAAACAAATACAGTAAAGTTTCAAACCATCGCAATATGTAGACGCTAGGAACTATTGTATTTGGTAGAGAATATATGCTGTTTTAGCTACGTATATACAATTCAAATGCAAATATAGATCATATGCGGTTAATTTGTGCAATTATGGAATTAAATAAATATAAGCAAATATACGCATACGTGAAATTAATAAACGAAATATAAATAAAGTAAATATAAATTATAAAAAATAATAATAGAAGAAAGATCAAATCCAGCAAGTAATCAGTAAGTAGTTAACAGACTGTGAATTTGAAAAAAAATATTCATTGGATATCTAGTTCAGTTTAAGTGTTCGCAGATTCTACTATTCAAGTAAAAAGTTTTCATGTAAATTGGTTTCAGTATGTATTGGTGCAATCTCGTAATCAGGTGGTTTTATTTGAAAATTTTCTTAAACCCGTAAAAATCTAAATTTAAAGGGCGCATGTTTTTATGGCTCGTGTTTCTTACTCTTAGCCTCTTAACTTTATGAAAGACTAATAATATGTAGTATATGCATGTAGATAAAGTTTGATTTCAAATGTATTATCAGCTCTACGAGTAGTTACACGAGACAGGTAAATTTTGTTTGGTAGAGTCTTCTCTCATTTGCTTACGCATAAGCCCAAGGAACCCTACTATTGTATACATATATGACATTCCGAAGCTGTTTCATCATATGTCTAGTTCAATATTTCAAAAAAAAAAATTATCTGCATCGCTGTTATATGTAGCATAAGGTCCTATACATCCTAAATGTATTTACACAATTTTTCATTGTACCCTTAACTATTATATTAGAAACTATTTATTACTTTTCGGTAAGTCAAGGACCACAAAAATTAAGAAGGAAATATTATTGGCACTAGATTGTATTGCATATAATTATTCGCTTTTTGCAACTCATATACGATATAGAAAGTGGTAAAAATTATAACTTTAAAGTTTCACAATGTAAAAACGTATAATTATGTGCAATTAAAAACTTACCGTGGGTTACATTTAATATCTGTTTCAATATTACAAGCTATGTTAGTAGATTCGAATACCACCGTTATCTGTGGCCGAGTAATTAGGTAAATGCGCGGCATATGCATAAGATAGTGAGTTCGTGGCTCACCAGAGAGCAGTAAATTTTTCTTGAAATTTCTGCAACGTATTTACGATGCAAAAAATGGTAAAATTAAGAGGTTTTCAGGTGTTTAGTTGTTGAGATATCAATACAAAAAAGTGAATTTTTCAACTTATGAATCTAATGAATAGTTTCATGTGATCAAAAAGAGCTTTAATGCTGCTTTAGCAGTAAAAGACGTACGAATGTACCTACATGTCGTGCATTAAAAAATTAGCCCATTTCGCTCTAACAATGAAAAATATGATTGTAGTTCATTTTCTCGTTTTTTAATTTGAATCAATTAGTACGGCAAGAAGTAACATAATAAATGAAGCATGTGTGCAATTCCAAAATTAATATTTATGTTATAAAAACTTTCTATTATAAAGTAGGAGAGTCCACAATTCTAACGCCCTTAATATACTTTCAGAAACACACCCATTTGCTTTAGAAGACGTTATTGAATTCCGGGCAATTTACATTTCATTGGAATTTTCTTATGTTATTTTCACTAAAATAGAAGGAATCGTATTGGAACTTATGCAAATTGGACCCTTCCAAGTATAGACGAATGGATGGTAGAAAATTGTTTCCCTTAAATTCAGTTTCTGTTCTTGAAAAAGAGATTCGATTTAGTGTTACATATTTTGACCAAAGCTAATGTGATTTTGTATCCCGAAAAAAGTCGAAATTGAATGTTAAATTTTTTTCATCCCCATTTTTGTTTTTTCTACCTTTTATTCCTCCGCTGTCTAAAAATTCCTCTCCGGTTATTGTAACGTCACTTTTTTGAAGTAAATAGTTTACTATTTTATTAGTAGAGATCAATATCGACATCAAACGAAGTATATTTGATTACATTTCTCGGCCCTTCTTGTACAAAAATAGAGGATTTGAAGAATTTAAATTTTAACATACCTATACAGGTCAAAATATATTTGGATTCATATGTATATTATTGGGAACAGAAATAATTTAGAGAAAAATAAGTAATTCGAATTATATTTCATCTAAATTAATTTTGAAGTTGTTATTAATCCTTAGTTAATGATAATTGCGAAACACAGTTATTCAATTACAGTCATGTGCATGAAAATAGCAGTCCTAAATTAATACTTATAAATAACATTTACAACGGACTAATGCAGCTACATTGAAATTACTTAAAATCCCTGAATATATATGGTTTTCGATGTACCGAATAGGGGGAATTACTGAGTTTCCTGGTGATGCGCTGTTATTTGTCTGTGTATTAAAACAGCAGTACCATAGCTGGCGGCACTAAACGCACACGTATAAAGTTCTGTCTGTTGCAGAATAATTCAATAATATTTTAATCATCAATTTCCGTTTTAATATGGGTCGAGCAAAACATTATTCGTCGGGAAAAAGAGCAATTATAGTCGATCTATTTAATAGAGGCAAAAGCTTCAAGTTTATACAAAATACGCTGTCAAATTTTGCGAAAATGATTACAAACGCTAACAACTGGAGAAAAATTAAAGAAAATCGTGGTGGAAAAAGGAAAACTAGTACTAGAGAAGACAGAAACATTATAACTAGTGCAACGAAGACATCGTTCATAAGATCAATTGCAATTAAAAGTAAGTTATATCTTTTTATAGGCACCTCTACTATTAGATGAAGATTTATTCAAGAAAAGTTGCGTACGAGAACGCCTGGGAAGATATCATTATTAAATAAAAGGCAACTACAAAGTAGATTGTCGTTTGCTCATAAATACGCACAATGTGACGAAAAAAGTGGAGTGATGTACTGTGGTCCGATGAATCGGTAATAGTTTTATTTAATTCCGGTGCATACCAACATATACGAAGACCACTATTGATAGCATTTCAATCCCAGTACACCAAAAAGAAGGTCAAATTCGGAGGCTCAAGCATCATGCTGTGGGGGCTTTTTTCATGGTATGGCGTAGGTCCTTTACAAAAGATAGAAGCCATAAGGTATGCTGATTTCTACTATATATGAACATATTACAAACTGTGCTTCTACCTTATGCAGAGGAAGAAATGCCACTAAGACTGTTGTGTATGCAGGATAACGACTCGAAGTATGTTTTTCTAAAAGCGGAAACATAATTTCGAGAAAATAACGTTCGCGCATTGGGTTGGCCGGCACAATTACCAGTCCTAAACCCCATTGAAAATTTATGGGTGGTGTTCAAAAAGACTGTATTTGCTGCTAAGTCGTAAAATATTTACGATCTGTGGAGAATGTGCTAAGCTGAATGGCAATCAATTTCGACAGAGACATGTAGGCAACTGATGAACTCGTTGCCCCACAGGTGACAAAAGATGATGAACAATAAAGATCAAGCATCAGCATGTCATGACTGCTATTTTAATGCACAATTATTTTGTTTGTCCTATAAAAACAGTTTTGTTTTCTCTTTGGTATTAAGAAACCTGTTTATTTATTGTTATAGTTAGGTAACATGTTGGAATAAAGAGTTCAATAAACTTGAATTTCTTTTATTTAACGTATAAATTGATATTTCAGCAAATTTAAAACCACTGCTATTTTCGTGCACATGACTGTATATATAACTAGATATTTACTCACCCACATATAATTAATATTAGGCTTTTGGACCGCAATTGTTAAATATATAGAATTAGGCTTAAATACATGTTAACTAGTCAACATATGAATAACCAATTTATTTTTACAAACGAAAATTAAGCTTCCTTATTTCAGTATCAGAAAAGTCCATATTTCGGTAATATCGCGGAAAGTATTTTCTACATTCTTTTATTTGTCTTTCTTCCTGTAAGGGTTGTTCTTAAAGTAGTGGTAATTGGTGAATATGACATAAAACGCAAAACTTCGCAGTCCTATTCTTTCAATTTTCAAGTGTTAGTTATATTCCTTACGTAAGTGGATGTTGCTACGGAGAAGAATTGAGCATTTTCTGTTAATCAGTCATGACTACAACTTCAATGCATATCAATGATTCGCCTAATATACTTTTCAAATATAATGGCTTTTTTCGAAATTTAGATAAATTATTAGATCAGATCAGCAGCTAAATACCAGACTGTAATCATGTTATATTTTACATTTTTTTATTTGTATGCAAATATTAAATCTTCCACTTGTAACTAATCTTACAAACATTCCACAGTTTATTTGTCGAATGTTGGAATGGCAGGAACTATTAGATTGATATTATTTTTTACCTAACAAGTAAAGTTAGTTCGCGTCAACACATTTCTTTTGAAAATTAATCAAAAAGAGTAAATAAAAGCTCTTGCCACATCAATGTTCGAATTCTATATAAATATATACGTATTTCTACAACTATGTTGTAATAACATGAGCAGATAATTAGTCACATTGTCGCACTTGGATCCACAGTAAAATTCGCACACAATAATACTACACGACCACCAAATACACACTAATTTATTTCACACGCATATTTTCTAGTTTTAAAACAAACCTTATACTGAAGTGTACCCCCGCTTTCACCTATGTACTCTTCTCAAAGGTTGGCTTTTCCAAGAAATGAAAGCGGCAAAAATATATTATCGAGCGCTTATGCTATTTGCTTCTGGGTTTCCGGGCTGGAACCGCGTCACTAGTATATCTGCCGACGTTTTGTACCCATTTGTATGGGATATCTTCAGGGCTGAACTACTGCACTGAAACTGGTGTAAGTCGATGGGGGACACGAGCGCTTGTGTTTGTTTAGCACGTAGTTTCTCTTCTTTGCAATGTATATACTTTTACAGATATCTAATTCGCAGTAATTATTTATATTTTCGATTAATTTTTTTTATAACGTGTTCCTATCGAACGTTTAGTTTGACCATTATATTGTTTATTACAATCTAGGCATTTTTATTTCGTAAGACCCAGACTTCTGATTTAACTCAACTTTATTTCCTATAGACTTTATAGAGTTCGCGAACCAAAATGTAATCTGAAATCTGCGCTCTTTGAAAATCCCATTTAAATTTTTCTTCACCTGGTGAAACGGTAAGCATATAAATTACTTGTCTCGATTGTTTTGAGGTCACAAGCAATCCGAGATACCACTTGTTTGTGGTATCTCGATTAAACCGGCTCTGTTGTGAACGAGAAATCATAAAGCCTATTTCCTTAGTTACTACTAGTGTTGATGAGAATTCAGCCACTTCGTTTCGTCGCCATTCGCAGGATGTGGTCATTTCGACATGCAGTTTATAGAGAATTTAAAAGAAAAACTTCATCTGCATCCCAGCAAGCTTCAATTATCTTCAGAATTTAGGCCAAGTCATTATGCACATATCTTTATCTGCTGGGTGTTGAAAACCCAAGAATGAAAGGTGATTTTATTAGAAAAATTGTCTTCAGTGCTGATGCGCACTTTCTCTTGAATGGGTACGTAAACACAAAAAACAACCTGATTTAGAAGACAGATAATCCACATGTTGTTCGTGAGAAAGCAATAGATCCACCACGAGATTCTGCTTGGTGACGATTTTGGGCTTGTGCAGTGATTGGGCCATACTTCTTTGAGAACGACACCAGCAATGCAGTGACCGATAAGTGTCACTGTAATATGACAAGAGAGTATTTGTGACTTGCATTGGTCGTCATGGATTTAGACAAGATGTGATTTCAGCAGGATAGAACGACCTGTTGGACAATGCAGTTATTGCATGAGAGATTCCCTGTTGGTGCAATCTATAGCACTAGTGACCAAAACTGACCACCGATATTGTACGACTTTTTCTTATGGGGTTTTGTGAAGTTTTATATGTGTGTCAGCCGACCAACCATAACCTCTGGGCTGAAGGAAAAAATTCAAAGTACCATAGGCAATATTTAAGAGCAAATATGCGAAAATGTAATCGGAAATTTCTATAAATGATCAAGAGCGTGCTAGCAGTAAATATTCATTTGCATATTTTATTTCAAACACATCACCATATGTACAATACAAATATACTACTATTAAAATAAAAATATTTGCAATTTTCAAGTAAAGGACTTGATTTTATTTTTTTCTACTAATTTAGTACGTCTTTAATTTTTTTTAATGCGGCGTACTCAACATATCTCCATGTAATAAAACTATCGTTATATCTACATTTATTTATTTAATCATTCCGTATTTTGCCTTTCCTAAATTTTAACCTATTACTCCCCTAGATATTCTTGACCCAGAAATATGCTACTTCTAGCGATGTATGAATTCCCAAAGGAAATTAACCCTCGATTATAATTGACAAACATCCTAATAGATAAATGTGTCAATAAAACTTGGGTTATACACCCTGACTTCCTATTAAAGAAATTACTATAAAAAAAATGAAGGAAAGATAATGAAATAATTTTTTTTTCTAATAATTAGTAATGGAAGTTGTAGGCTACATACTCTTACGTAAATATTTGTAAATATATGAACGCGTGTAATAATTATAGATGAACATTATAATATTAAAATAATGAAATTCTACGCTTTACAATTGTTTGCTTTAATTTTATTAATGTCGAACCAATAGAAAAACAATCTCCCAGAAAATAAACACGAAGTGTGACAAATTTATTCAATGATAAAACTTCTAAGGTAAAAGGCGCACTAGTAGATACGTCGTTTTCAAAGTAGTCCCTTTGCGCATCTACGCGTCGACATAAACTACTTTCCCATTTTTGAAAACAGACTTGGAACATGCTTTCTGAAGTATTTTTGAGTAACTGCTTGATATTCACTTAGATATTACCTATATTAGTAAATCTTTTCTTCTTATATTTTGAATTTTGGAATTAGTCAGAATTTACAGAGAACCAAACCAGATGAATGAGCAGAATTATCTTTTTTTTAATAACTTTTTAATAAACTTCCAAATATGGAGATTGATTTGTGTTTAATAAACTCCTAGTCAGCCTTTTGATGAAATAAACATACCAGCATGGTATTAAACTATGAGTGTGGAATAAATCCTTTCTTGAGGCGCTCCTAAAACTTTCGAAGTGGATAACATCTGGTACTATTAGCATGAAATTTACGCATGTATAGTTCAACCAAGATCCATAAATACTTGTTTTGGCTAAGAATAACTCAGTTATCTAATCATAGTTGTCTTTATAATAATGTGCAGAAAATTTCTAGAAATGTTTTCTTACTTTACAAATTCTTTTACTTAATATACAAATTTATCTGGTGTTTCACATTATATTAAACTATATTAAGTCAGCCTGATAAATCCGCCACTTTGAATCACTTAGTCTCCTAAGTTCTAGTGTTTTAACCTACTAAATTGTTTGTCAATTTATTTCGATACAATTTCATTACTTCCTCGTACGAATAATATAATAATAACAACTGAACTTCATTACCTGTTCAGGCACTAAACATAGCTTCTTCTAGATAACTATGTATTATTTTATTCGGTATAGACCAGAAGTATCCATTGTGGAGAGTTTTGCTTTGAAGTTTTTATATAATATTAATATTTGCTGTTTACAAATTTGAATGTTTTATAAATTAGAAGTCTCTTCTCGAATGTAAGTTGTAAGTTTTCTGATTTCATGTTTAAGGTGGGGTACAGATATATTAGCATTGACTTTCATTTTGGATTTTCTCAATCAGTCCTTCTCTCTTCTTTTTGAAGCTTCTACTGAGCTAATGTGTAGTACTAAAAATGTGGTATTATCAGCTTATATTGGCATACATGCTGATTTAATTGTTAATAGAAGAGTATATTAGATCCTAATGTACTACCTTGATGTATTTCAGCAAGCCTAGGTTTTATATCAAGTAAGTATGATTACTTATAACTAAAAAAGGAGATTATTTCCTCATAATATAAAAAGCATTAATGAAATAAGCGTGAAAGTCGTTCTTAAATGTATGGATTAATCTTATATGCCAAACTTTATCGCAAACTTTTGTTTACAAATGCAAATCTGCCGTTTAATTTATCATCTAAGTTCAAGCAGGAATTCTCATGTAATTTCAACACAATTACAAGAGCGGAGATACCAGAACCCCTTTCTCTTTTATGTTTGTATATTTAGAGTATGGTTTCTCTATCTTCCTCTACATTCTTCTGTTTGTCCTTCCATGGGTATTCAGTTTCACTTTCATCTTTTTTGGTTTCATTTAGTAGTTTTAAGATTTCCTCTTTATCGCCTACTAAAAATTCTTCTTTATCTTCCAAACAGTAGTATCTTTTCGGAGTATGTTCTTTACTCCTTTTTGTTTCCAAATAATTTTTCAATTCTTTGCTCTTATACCATTTTTATATTTTATGTGAATTTTAGTTTTTTTTTTAATTCTTAATCTAAGCTTCTTCTTTTTCTGTTTATTACGCCTTTGTTATAATTGCCTTGATTTATTTTTCTGTTTTAGCTTCCGCTCGCATCCCTGTCAAACCATTTGTTTGCTTTGATCTTTTTATATAATGAGTGTTTTTTAATCTGCTTGAGAACTATCGACATCGATAACTATGGTTTGACAGCTGATAATGTCAAACTGTGTTGACATTTCTGTTCAGTAAGGTTTGGCAAGTCATCATGAATCGTTTAACGCCAGAACAACGCTTACGAATTGTGGAAATTTACTTTGAAAAATATAAATCTGTTCGCGAAGTTCATAGAGCACTTCGTTCATTTTACGGTCAACATAATTGACGTAGCGAGCAAGCAATTCGTGCAATTATTGATCATTTTCGCACTAATTTTACTCTTCTCGATTCAAAACCATCAACAAGGCAAAGAAATGTGCGTACCGAAGAAAATATTGCTGCTATAGCGCGAAGTATTGAAGAAGACGTTGAAATGTCGATTCGTCGTCGTTCTCAACTGGTTGGCTTTTGTCCTTCGACTATGTGGAAAATTCTACGTAAGAATCTTGGCTCATGTGCCTATAAAATACAACTCGTGCAAGAATTGAAGCCAAACGACCATCGTTTTCGTCGCATTTTTGCTGATTGTACTTATTTGCAAGTGGCCGAAGATAAGCACTTTTATCAAAGAATTGAGTTTAGTGATGAAGCTCATTTCTGGTTAAATAGCTACGTCAATAAGCAAAATGGCCGTATTTGGAGCGAAGACGATCCTCAAACCGAAGCCGTTAACGAATCACCACTACATCCATTAATATTGACTGTTTGATGCGGTTTACTCGCTAGCGGCATCATCGGTCCTTATTTCTTTCGAAATGCCGTTACGATGAATGACGAGCGCTATCGAGCCATGCTGACTGAATTTTTTTTTCCAAAAATTAATCAGCTAAACATCGACGACATTTGGTTCCAAGAAAACGGCGCAACTTGCCATACAACACGCTTAACAATCGATTTATTGCAAAATCAATTTGGTGACAACCTTTACAGAAGTGGTCCGTTCACTGGCCCCCTCGTTCGTGCGATTTAACGCCTCTCGATTACTTTTTATGGGGCTACGTTCTCATTGATTTATGCCGACAAACCAGCAACTCTTGAAGCATTGGAAGACAATATTCAAGCCACCATTAACGCCATACGGCTAGATTTATTGGAAAAAGTAGTCAAAAATTGGACTGATCGAATGGACCATGTAATTCGTAGCCGCGGCGGACATATCTCGGAAATTAAATATGATTTCCGGCATATGCCATGGAATTATCTATCAGTTTATAATAAAAAAAATTTCATTCCAACAATATTTCTGTCTTGTATTATCATTTTACGTTCTCGAGCTCTTAAAAAAACGCCCTATACTTCCACTATATTGTATTTTATTTCTTTCATTACCGTTTCAATCTGCCTTCATTCTTTCTGAATCTGTTCATTATAGGTTTGGTTTATAACTTTTATTTCTATTAAAATTAGAAGAAACTTGTGTACGGAATAGAATAAAAATTATTTTAATAAATTCTTTTGAACTGTACATTTATAATAATTATCTCAATACACAACATATCTCAGTTACCAAATATTTACATAATAACTTTTAAATAATCAGGTTAAAAATCCCATTTAAATTAAACATTAATCTGCAACAGTTTGCAAATTGGAAACAGCACAATGAGTTTCATCGATTAAATAAAACACGTTAACAGGATTAGCACAGAATACTTACGGTAGTTATTTTATTGATCGGACTAAACACAAGTACTAAATGAATACATGAATTCAAATATATGTATCTTTCATGCATAAACACGATAAAGTTAACGACTGCGATACATGTGTTACGTTACAAATATAAATAAGGTGAAGTGTTGGTAATTGGTGAACTTATAAAAAAACATTCTAACAGTCTACACGCTCATTTACATACGGACTCGCATACACTTGAATGTTTCGACTTTGGTTTCTGGATTTGGTTCTTTTTTACGTTGTCGTGTGTTTGATTTAATGCAGTGATGCGTCTGGTGCAGAGACTTCGTGGTGAAAGGTTGGAAGAGGCTGCTGCCAGAGACAGATCCAAGAGTGTTTGTGTTACTAGTTTTCCGAACAAGCCTCCAAGAGATGTCAGTGCTATTAAACTCTTCCATAGACGAGCTAGCAGTGCCATGTAAGAACCATTAAAATTTTATTACTCTTTAAATCTACGTTTTAAATAGGTTTTGCATCAAAACGTGTTTTATTTTGAAATGCAAAATCGTGATAACTACCCTTCGTTTTTCTATATAAACATTGATTATCATTTTGACAACATTTTGTCAATATATAATTATTTTAAAATATATCGCAAGTATGAGGTATCTCTAAAAATTAAATTACTGTAAACGAACTGGTATAGAAATCTTCCATTTCTATTTTGTTTTTTATAAATGTAAAATTTTTCAATATTAATCTAATTTATTTCATAGTCTTGTGCCCTAGGATGAATCCTAGGGCACTGAAGTCTGTATTCTTTTATTCCAATTAACCTTCTTGTAAATGTAATATTTATAAATAGATAACTTCTTTGATATATATATATATATATATATATATATATATATATATATATATATATATAGATATATAGATATATATATATATTATATATATATATATAAGTATATATATATATATATATATATATATATATATATATATATATATATATATAGTTGTAAATACATAACTGTTTTGACGTTGATTTTGCTTCTTTTAAATTAAAACTATATTCTTATATTATATTGAATCTATTTATCTATTTAAAGCAATTTATTACTCGGAGTCTATTAAATTAGTCTACCTGTAGTGCATTACTTTTGAATAGAACATACAAGTGTAAGATGAATATTTCCAAAAATTCTTAATCTTAGATTGAATTTAAAAGGTTTTATATATTCATTCTTTTCTATAAAATAAATTTCTACAAAACTGACAAAACATTTCCATAATTTACAGGCAGTCGAAGTCTTCTACTGTGTCCTGAAAATAAGATTTTTTCGTAGCATTCCACTCATTCTAATGAAGATTAAAATAAATTTGATTATGAGGCAAATTAAAGCTAAATTTAATGTATTTGTAGGATACTATATATTATGTAACAAGAATAAAAGAGAATCACCCGTGAACGTATATAATTTTAAACCAAATTTTGCATAAACGTTTACTGTGTTAAATAAAATGAATTATAAAATTGATTATACTCAACACAGTAAACGTAAAATTCTTACTTTTCATAGAGAAAATTCGTTTTCGTCCGAGCATGCTACTGATAGGATATTCTATGGATCTCTGTGGAAGTTAATTCCAAGCAAATTGTAGAGCATCATATAGCTGATGTGAGCTCATTAGAGAGTTAGGAAGCATATCAGTAATTCGATCTATCATTTCTCAAACACGTTTTATAGGTAACAGGGCTGATGATGACGCCGACGAATTGAAAATATTGATGTTAGCAGGTTAGCAGGAAACGTAATGTAACAACTGCAACACCAAGTCGGGATTGTTTTTCTAAAATGTGTTTCGTCCTTGGAATCAATTAGTAAACCAATAGTTGCAGAACTCTAATTGCACTTTTGAGAATTTAAATGGTCTCGAAGGTCTTATCCCGTCTCAAACCTTCAATAAAGTGCAGGTTAACGCTCTAAGAAAAATTTTAAAAAATATTTCTGCTTTTCTATGTCGGGATCATCTGCGACTATCGTGAATCGACTAGTAGAGGTAGTTTTAGCATTAAACGAGTGAATATTACGTTATACCATATGGAACGTATTGTTTTTCTATTGTCCATCTCTGTTAAAGGGACATCTTAGTCGCCTATCTCCTATCTCGATTGATGGTTCTTCTATGTCGTCCAGAGCCTCTTCTATGATGTTACCTGCTGTTTTAAGATCAATATATGCGATAGGAAACAACTCCATCCGCCTCATTTAGTCCAACAATACGACCCCTATCAATATCTTGGTTATCTTCGTATTTTTGGTTTTAATACATTATTTCACAACTATAGACAGCTACGTATATGATCCCAAATAAAAAAAAATAAAGACATTTTTTTCATTAAAGTTCGGAAAAACAACAGAAAGATATACTGGTTTCTTGCTACTTTTTTCATCTTTTATGATTTCCAACAAAATAAACATTCGTGCAAGATATGGTTTAAAAATGTATACTAGGCAACACGTTTTATTTTTTTGATGAGACTACCTGGAATAAGAAAAAGCTTTTGGACTTGATTCTAGAGTACGATTGCCACTTAAACTTAACCAAAGCTTCCATTAGATCTAATCCTTTAAGATGACGATAATAATATATTATATATGGTCAATAAAGTCAACCCCAATTCCATGGCAAAGGTCAAATTAAAATTGTAGAAGATACAACATAAATGACATCTCTAAAAATAAAAAAGGAAATTAATAATTAATTTCTAAAGATGTATCCTCATGAATAGTATTCGCATTGTTCGATTCGTGCACAAGAAAAAAGCTTTAGAATAAAAACGATTTGTGATGCGTTCATTGACAATGCTATCTTCTGTCGAAACGAGAATTTCAGGACATAAATTCACCCTCTATATAAGTACAATCGATTTCATTATTCACTAGTGTGCGTATAAATAATGCACTTGTCATAACTCGTCGTTGACATGCAGTATTTCTTTCAATATAAATTCCATCTCTTCCAAAGCAAATATTTATATTTAAAATTTTTTTTTTACTCTTTTACAATACTTCGCGATGATCAGAACAATACGGGCACCAGATAACGAATCCATCCTCTCATTTATTCTTACAAATGATTTATATAGAAAGATTGTACTGAAACAGAAAAACTGGCACTATACACTATAGTAATTACATATTAGATTATAAGCAAGGTATAAGTGGAATCTTAAACTTTTCATTTTAACTTGTTCTCCTATATTCTGTGTTTAGTTGGCCTTAAACTATGATTGCATGGTTTTAGTTCACTTGCTTCGGAAAGAAATTCATATGTTAATTACGCTCCGTTTACTATGTCTCGTTTGATTGAGAACGAATTATCAGAATTAGGGCCTCTCTACCAAGAAGCGAATTGTTTAGTAATGACTTAATTCTTTCAGGTTTGGCGAAACTCTAATTGTAGTTAATTCCCTAATCATATCCAGGATTCTTTTCGAAAAGAGGTGTAAAACATTTAGATAATTCGTTCGGTTGCTTTATAATTCAAAATCACTTTTTTCAATTTCGAAACACTGTCTTTGTTTTGTTCATGCCAACACTTCACTGAAGAGTTTCCATATCCATTGGTCTGTTGCAGCTTAAAGCTTCTTGTATTTTTTCATTTCCAATTTTGTCCATCTTAGTGATTTTTAGGAATTTTCATAAATATACCATTTCAACTATTGAATGTATTTCTTATCTTATTTCTGTGTACCTATCCAAATTTTCCAGCCTTTTCTGAATAGTATCATATGATTACTCTATTTTTGCAATATGTTCTAGTCATCTTAACTGCCCCTCTTCTACTCTGGTCTGCATTGAGTACAGTGCTCAGAATTTCTATCTAGTCTCGTTCAACCTATTTTTCATATAGTCTTATTGCTACGCTTTGTATTCTATTTTTCTAATGTGTTTTATAATTTTAATACATATCCATTTAAAAAACGTGGAGGGATTGACACAGACACGTTCAGCGTTAATAAATTTATGGGTTATGCATATGTGACCATATTTGATAAATCGCTCAGCGACAATGTGAATGTGAATAGAATGAATATGATAAATGAAATTTTCTTGTTGTTACTTTATACATGCAAGACGGGAACGACAGCTTGTGTCAAAAAGAAGAAATATATTTTTGAAATTCATTCAAGTTTAAATATTCATTGGATATACTAACACGAGAACATCTTAGTGAGCTCTTGCTACATTGTTCTTCTAATTATTTGAATTGAAATCAATTTACGAAATGCTAATTGCTAATGTATGTATATGTATACATACATTTATATGGAATAAGTATATGTATACATTACATTTGACGTTTTCGTGGACGTTTGATGATTTATTTTCTCAGATTCTAAGCCGTGTTTGAGTTGTGTCCTGAGAAAAATCGCTCTCTCGACGTTTGAAACTTAATCTCATTCATCATCTTCTAGAGCTGGTCTATCGCTTACTGACGCTGAAGATCATCTGATCATCGGTAGACGATCTCCAGCGTTAATAACCGACAGACCAGCTTCAGAAAATGACGAGAGAAATCTTATTGAAACGTTGAAAGAAACGGTCCTTCTCAAGACACAACTCACACGCGACCTAGAACCCAAGGGAAAACATCTTCATGTATGTATATGTCCAGTTCTTGTTTTTTAGTTTGACTTTGACGTTTTGATTCTGACGTTTAAGCACAATTTACCAAGGCAAAGTTTTTTCCCATATAATTTTAAACTAATTTTGGCTTTTATATCAAATAAGTAATACGTTACCATAGTTTTTCATTACTATTGTATTTACAAAATTATATTCTTTTATCAAAACACGTATGGAATATATTACTTAAGATTGCTTTAAAAACTATTACATTAAACGTGTGTGGCATTAATATATTATTTTTTTAAATTTATGTATGATAAGTGTCTTATATGTTAATTCTAATTACTATCTTAAAGTTAGCATTGCTACTTTCTTGAACACTTCTCTCTTGTAACAAACGAAACCAACAACTACCCAATAAAGCAATTAATATGACGACCGTTTTGCTAAATTCTAGAGCCCATGAGGTAGTCTGCTTTTGTTCTGCAGTTATAACATATATATCTGGTGAGTATTATTATCGAGACGATGATACAAAACAATGAAAGGATTACTTCTATTTTGGCTTGTTTCGGACTCTCTATGATAATACACGTATTAAAGAATCTGCCTGCAGTTGCTCTCCTGTCTCTTGTCATATGCATGTAAAATCATTGTCATATATGTACATGTAAAATCATTGTCATATACATTATTATATATTTATGTTATTGTTATATATTCTTAAACACTTATTTAAACCGTTACACATCTGTTAATTTCTTCATTATTTGTTACTTAAGTTAATAGACAATATCACTGTTTTCCTTAATAGAATTGTATTTACCATTTACTCAAGTTATCAATGACAAACTTGTGTTGTACTAATTGATAACACCATTCAAGTACAGATTGTTTAACTCATATTTACCCTTCTGATAATATTAATGTTGCTTATTGTGTATTTATACAAGATTGTCATAATGAACTAAAACAAACCCTATATTTCATATAAATAGTTCCAAAATTGTGTTCATTAGACAGTACTAGACACGTAGAATTACAATAAAGTCGCAGTTAAGAAAGTGTATTTTACTTACTTGAAAAAGAACCCAACATTAATTGGCGCAGTCAGTAGGATCTTCTTCGACAAACCTAGGCAGAGTTCGACAGAAGAAAGAAAACATTCACGTAAGTGCACTCACTCTTGATTTTGTAAACTATTGTATAGTGTGACTTGTTGTATTTTCCAAAAATGCCCAGTACTCCAGAAACTTCTAGTTCTGAAATTTCCAGCTCAAAATTTTCTATTGATTTTTTATGTAAACTAATTCCTCGCGAATTTAACGGGAATAGATATGAAATTGGTCAATTTTTAGCCGATTGTAATAACGCAAATGATTTAGCTTACGAAGATCAAAAAATACCCTTACTATATTATATATTAGCAAAAATCTCAGGACGTGCAAAAGAACAATTAGCTCAACAACAATTTACTGATTGGAATGCATTAAAAAATAAATTAAAAGATCTATACCAAGATAAAAAGCATTATTCTCAATTAATGGAAGAATTAAATAACTGCAAACAAAATTACAAGGAATCTATTAACGACTTTTTTCAACGTTTAGAAATTCTAAATTCACGCGCTTTATCCACTGTTAAACTACAAACTCAGGATCAAACTTTATTACCGGGAAAAATTCAAGCAATCAATGAAATAACATTAAATCGTTTTATTTTTCATTCAATACCCGAAATTTCACAAATGTTAAGATGGAAAGATTTTAGTGACATAAATTCTGCTTTTACAGCCGCAGTTTCTGAAGAGAAAGCCTTAAATATTCAAAAACATAGTAAAGCCAAATTTTGTAATAATTGTAAACGCAATAACCATAATACATCCGAATGTCGCATTAAACAAATACATCATAATACACACAGAAACATTAATTTTGTTAAAAACGAAAATTTTAATAAAGAATCAATAAAATCTTGTAAATACTGTAAGAAAATTGGTCATATAATAAGCGAGTGTAGGAAATTAAAAAGGAAAAACCAACTTGAAAGCAATAACATGCCTGTCCATTCAATAGTAACTAAACCTAATGAAACACATCCTTTAAACTTCCAACAATCTGCTGTGACGAACACCGCACAGACAGATCAAATTTCTCAACTAATGGTGTTCGAGAACTAAAAATTCTAACTTCCAATGATAAACTTAAATACATCGAAGTAACATCTCCACAGTCAAAAAACGTTAACAAAAATCTTAAATTTTTAATAGACACTGGTGCAAGTACCTCTTTAATTAAATCAAACAGACTAGTTCCTACCACATATTTTAATTCTCAGGAAAAACTCACTTTACAAGGTCTCAGCCCTGATAATCCTGTCTTTACAGTAGGAAGTTGTCTATTACCTTTAAATTATCAAAATCAAACCTTCTTTGTAAAATTTCATATTCTCAATCAGGCAACAAACGTCCCCTTTGACGGTCTATTGGGTCAAGATTTTTTAGAAAACGAAGGTGCACAAATTAACTACGATAAAGGAGTAATATTTTTAAAATCTGTAAAAGGTTCATTAAAATTACATGAAGAGAGTACCAATAACAATAATCCAATACGTAATGCATCCCCAAATAAACTAAATCTGAAGGCAAGAACGGAAACAATCATAGAAATTAATATAAAAAATCCGGAAATTATAGAAGGTGTAATCCCCGAAATAGAGATTCAAAAAGGTATCCATTTGTCTAAAGCTATTGTTAAGGTAAACCAAGACAATAAATCCATTGCCACTATTTTAAATACGAGAATAATTGATCAACAAATTAATCCAATCTCAGTCGCTTTAGAACCCCTTCCTATACATTCAAAAATATTACATTCACAACACAATGAATCAAATAATCTAAATAATTCAAAACGTAAGACATTATTAACACAAAATCTGAGACTAGACCATTTAAACTCTGAAGAAAAACAATCTATTTTAAATATATGTACTTTATATAATGAAATATTTCTTTTACCAAATGATAATTTAACTTCTACTTCGGCAATAGAACATGAAATTAAGGTTACAGATAACACACCAATATTCACAAAATCTTATCGGTTGCCCGAAGTTCACAAAAACGAAGTTAATAAACAGATTGATAAAATGTTAAAGCAAGGAGTTATTCAACCTTCTGCTTCTCCTTGGTCTTCTCCCTTATGGGTCGTACCAAAGAAACTCGATGCTTCAGGTACAAAAAAATGGAGAGTCGTTGTGGACTACCGTAAATTAAATAACGTTACCATTGGCGATGCTTATCCATTACCTAACATAGAAGACATACTCGATCAACTAGGACATTCCAAATATTTTACAACCCTTGATTTAGCCTCTGGCTATCACCAAATTCCAATGAAAAAAGAAGATCAACAAAAAACAGCCTTTACAACTCCATCCGGACAGTACGAGTTCACCAGAATGCCTTTTGGACTTAAAACGGCTCCATCTGTTTTCCAAAGATTGATGAATTCAGTTCTATCTGGACTACAAGGTTTGCAATGTTTTGTTTATCTCGACGATATTGTGATTTATGCCTCATCATTAGAACAACATTCCTCCAAATTGACATCTATATTCGATCGTCTCAAACTAAACACCCTAAAATTACAACCAGACAAATGCGAATTCCTACGTCGTGAAGTCTCTTACTTAGGTCATCTTATTACCAATCACGGTGTTAAACCAAACCCCGATAAAATTCACGCAATAAATAATTTTCCTACTCCAAATAATCAAAAGGACATCAAAATGTTTTTAGGATTAGTCGGATATTATAGAAAATTTATTTCAAACTTTGCACAAGTTGCTAAACCCCTTACATCACTTCTAAAAAAGGACGTACCATTCCTTTGGGATGAAATTCACCAGCAAGCTTTCGATACATTTCGTAACATATTAATGAATGAACCCCTGCTAAGATATCCCGATTTCAACAAGGAATTTATACTAACTACGGATGCATCAAACTTCGCGATAGGTTCGGTTTTAAGCCAAGGTGAAATTGGTAAGGATCCTCCAGTCGCTTATGCATCTCGTACATTAAACCAATCTGAACAAAATTATAGCACTACAGAAAAAGAATTACTCGCAATAGTATGGAGTATTAAACACTTTAGACCTTATTTATTTGGAAGAAAATTTAAAATTATTACAGATCACAAACCACTAACTTGGTTATTTAATTGTAAGGACCCAGGTAGTAGATTAGTTCGTTGGCGACTCAAACTAGCTGAATATGATTACGAAATAATTTACAAACCAGGCAAACAAAATTCAAACGCCGATGCATTAAGTAGAATTAAAATTGATGATGAAAACAAAAAAAAGACCCCCAGCAGAGAAATTCCTATAACTATTGTTTATAAGGATGATAGCTTCGAAAATTTTATTCAATTTCATTACAAAACTCAAGAAATTCCAAAAATTAAAGAAATCTCTACTAATAAAATTCAACATTTTCCATGCGTCTTACTATACTCTAAGGATTTAGATGATGCAAATTTATATTCAGAAACATTACGTAGTATGTATGATCTAACTAAAATAACGGAATCCAATGAGATGTACGATCACTTAAGCTTAGGATCTAATAACGACACAACCTATATTTGTATATCAAAACAATTTCATTTTGATAAACTAACTTACAAAGATATGTTTTACTCACTGAGAAATCTTCGAACGAAATTAATACTTAACAATACAAGTGACAAAATATATATACATGATGTTACTATAAATAATAAAAATATAAAAAAGGACATGTTTTCTGAAATGATTTATTATCTTTTCAAGGATACTAAGATTACTCCAATTCTTTTAGTCAAACAAAAACATTGTCCCACATCAAAAGATGAAATACAAAAAATTCTCCAAGACAATCATGACCTTGCCGGTCACTCTGGCTTTACGAGAACATATAGACGAATAAAGGACACATACAAATGGCCAAGTATGAAAAAAGACATAAAAAAATATTTGCGTAATTGCCCATCTTGTCAAATTAATAAAACTAATTTTAGACCATATAAGGCTCCTATAGAAATCACATCCACATCTAGCCAACCTTTTGAACGTCTAGCGATTGATATTGTAGGACCACTACCTATAGCAGAGAATAATAATCGTTTTATATTAACTATGCAAGACGACTTAACTAAGTATTCATACGCATCTCCTATAATCAACCACGAATCTCAAACTATAGCGACAGAACTTGCTAAATTCATTACCCTGTTTGGTATTCCTAAAACAATCCTGTCCGACCAAGGTACGGATTTTACATCAAAACTAATGAAAGATCTGAGTAAGGTTTTCCAGACTAAACATATATTATCATCCCCTTACCACCCACAAAGTAATGGTGCTTTAGAAAGATCTCATTTAACATTAAAGGACTACCTAAAACATTACATTAATAATAAACAATCAAATTGGGATGAATTCCTACCATTTGCAATGTTCGCATATAACAGTCATATTCACAAATCTACAGGTTATTCGCCATACGAAGTTCTATTTGGCAATAAACCCTATTTACCTAATACGATCACACAAGTGCCCACCTTAAACTATAATTACCAAGACTACATCATTAATTTAAAACAAAAACTGAATTTCACTCAGAAAATAGCTTGAGAAACCCTAATCGAATCTAAAACCAAATCTAAGAATAATTATGACAACAAAATAAACATTTATAATTATAAAATTGGAGATTTTGCATATATACAAAATAAAGCTAATGTACCAGGCTTAAATAAAAAACTCAGCCCAAATTTCATAGGCCCTTTCGAAATTACTAAAATATTCAAAAATAATGTTCAAATCAAACGTGGTAATAAATTAGTAACATACCACACTAATTTATTGAAACCTTCTGTTTCAGACTGTGAGGAACCTTAGGAAAATGAAGATGTCTAAAGTTACCTTCCTTATCCTTACCCTTATCCTTAACTTTAGCTTAGAAGAAAAAATCAATAAAATTATCTCTAATTATAACATTCAATATTTCCATAAAAATGTAGGCTTATATTATAACCATATAGGTAACGCATCTATTTCTAATTCCATGTTTACCCTATTAACACATTACAATCTATCAGGAATAGAACAACGAAACGAACAAATTTCAACTTACTATTTAAAATCATTAAATTTATGCACGCACCAAGGAACTTCCAGTAACTACAATCATTTAGTTTCCTATTGTCAAAATTCATTGAATTTAATGAATTACCGTATAAATAAGATAAAAGGAAAAATCGAAACAATAAACCATTTAACAGGACACTCCTTACAAACTGTTGCGCGCTCTAAAAGAGGTATATTTGATGGAATATCTTATAGTATTAATTGGCTTTTTGGCATTCCTGATGCAGGTGACGCAAAATATTACGAAGATTCAATAAATTCATTAATTCACGATAATCGACAAGTTCAAACATTAATGAAACAACAAATAGGCATTGTATCTAATACCATTTCAAATTTTAATGCTTCCATACAATCATTAAGAGTCAATGAAAACAACCTGAATGCAAATATTGAAAAATTTAATAAATTCGCTAATCAAACTATAACAGGTTTGAACGTTATACGACTAGAGCAAGTCGTTACTGAACAAATAAATTTATTGATGCTATTAACTATTGGTCTTGACGAAGATCTTGATTTATTTATTAATGCAATAACCTTAGCAAAGCATAATATTCTTCATCCACATGTTATTACTCCCGTAGATTTATTAAAAGAATTAAATCAGATAGTTCTACCCGAAGGTCAACGTCTACCTTTCCCCACCTCTTATTCAAATATTCATAAATATTTCGAAGTAAATAAATTAAACGTAGTATGTACACACAAAATTATTATTTTTGCTATAAAAATACCTATAGTAGAAGAATCGCAGTATAACTTATATAATTTATTACCCCTTCCAATATCACACAATTTGTCAAGTTTGTACTCCTATATTGAACCTTCCTCTCCTTATCTTCTAATTAGTCCAACAAGAATACACTATGCACAGTTACAAAACCTGGAAGGATGCACCTTAGTATCATCAGTTGAATATATCTGCTACCGCACACCAATCGTACGAACTATGGAAAAACCTCTTTGTGAAACGTTACTTCTAACATCATCCAGTCAGCAGATACCAAAATCCTGCATAACGAAAACAATGCAAGCTGAAATGGAAGTATGGCACCCATTACCGAACAACCAATGGATATTCATCACCACTGACGTGATTAGACTAACTATTTCTTGTCCAAACTCACCAATAGATGACATCAACGTTAAGAACGCTGGTATTCTACAATTACAAAATGGTTGTAAGGGATACACTGCTAGTATCGTTTTAGAAGCTACCCATACAATCGTTGCAGAGTTAGTCCATCAATCTAGCAATTTGAACATAATCGAAGACGATTGTTGTATCGTCAAGCCTGAAAATTTGTCTATTCATCCTATAGAATTGCTACCAATAAAAGTGACAAATATTAAGGTAGAAGATCTGCGATGGGCAAGTCATGAACTAAATCAACTAAATCAAGTGTTAGATGAGAAATTGAAAAACGAACAACACTACCATTCGTCACCTTGGTATTCCAACATTCTCTCCATAATAGGATCCATAATTGGAATATTAGTGACCTACAAACTCCTTCAATGGATAGGTTTATTTCATTTTATCAAACAACTATTGTGTTGTAAACCTATCCGTCCATCCGACAATTGTTGCACAAGGATATTCAACACAAATATTAGTGGCGTACCGGTCACTCGACAACAACTTAATCAAATAATAGAGAACGAAGAAGCCTTACACGGTATGGAAATGAACTCTACAGTGATCCCTATGGTCTTATCCCCAACTTCACGAAGATCGCTGTCACGAGGTCCCTCAATTGACATGAATTAAATTAACAGCATTAATTAGGAAACACATTTGTGCTCATTCAATCCATTCGCCAATCTTAAGGAGGGAGGTGTCATATGCATGTAAAATCATTGTCATATATGTACATGTAAAATCATTGTCATATACATTATTATATATTTATGTTATTGTTATATATTCTTAAACACTTATTTAAACCGTTACACATCTGTTAATTTCTTCATTATTTGTTACTTAAGTTAATAGACAATATCACTGTTTTCCTTAATAGAATTGTATTTACCATTTACTCAAGTTATCAATGACAAACTTGTGTTGTACTAATTGATAACACCATTCAAGTACAGATTGTTTAACTCATATTTACCCTTCTGATAATATTAATGTTGCTTATTGTGTATTTATACAAGATTGTCATAATGAACTAAAACAAACCCTATATTTCATATAAATAGTTCCAAAATTGTGTTCATTAGACAGTACTAGACACGTAGAATTACAATAAAGTCGCAGTTAAGAAAGTGTATTTTACTTACTTGAAAAAGAACCCAACACTCTGATCTCATCTTATATGGTTTCGTCGTTCGAAATTGAAAAAATGTTTGGTTTGCTGTAATACACTCCGCGCAACATGAATAGGACCAACTGCATATATGACATTTGTAGTTGGTATAAACATGGTAGCGCGCTGGAATTGTTATTTTCGAAAATAAGAGGGTTGATAAAAAGATGTATGTAGGTACCAAATATAATTTTTGTAAAAGTCAGTGCAAATGTACGTTACTAATGACAATAAGTAGAGTAATTAAACGCCACTTGAATACGACCAATCTACAAAATAAAAGATTCGTTTGCAATAACAAAATACTTTATTGTTCAATAATGAGTACTTTTGCCATTATTTCTTATAACCTCAAATAGTCGGGATGGAATGGAATTATACAGGGTTCTCAAGTAGTCAACGGGAAGTTCCGCCCAACTTCGTTTCAGCGCCTGCTCTAGTTCGTCAGCGCAACTGAATTGGGTAGCATTGGAGTACAATTTACGCGACAACCATCCCCAAACATTTTCTATGATGTTCAGGTCGGGGGAGAGCGATGGCCAATCGAGAACCTCCATGCCTTGTTCTTGAAACCAGCGTCGAACAATGCGCGCGGTGTGAATACTGGCATTATCCTGTTGGAAAATAAATGGCCCACCTGCCATAACGTTGGAAAATTTGTCTTTCACCTGTTGCAGCAGCTGGACGTACTTTTCCGAATTCTGTCTGCCCTTCACTATTACTAAATCAACAGGTCCGTTATAGGAAACAGCTCCCCATACCATGACTGAACCAACATCGGCTCGCCTTCGTGACTGAATCACTTCATATTTACGTAAATCGTGGAAATAATAAGAAAACCCATCCGGGCCATCTAAATTAAACTTCTTCTCGTCACTGAAAATAACAGTTTGCCATTCTCTTGTCCACCCAATTTTTGCTTGAGCAAACTGAAGACATGCAGTGCGCTGAAATTCCCTTAAAGGAGGCCGTCGTTTAATTTTCAAACGTTTTAAATGCGGACAGGTCTTCAGTAACTTCTGTACAGTTCTTACCGATGCATTCGTTCCAATGTTATTCGCGATTTGTCTTGCCGTTAATGCCGAATTCGATGCTTCGCGTAATATGGCTCGACGTTCTCTCTTAGTTGTAACGGATGTTCGCCCTTTAAAACGTTTTCCATAATTCTCGGGATCCCTAATAAAATTGTTCACAACCTGGTGTGATCGACTTATTTTCTTTGCAGTAGCCCTTGAGGAATACCCTTCTTGATGGAACGCTTTAATTTTTCCAATTTCTTCCATACTTAAGCACTTCTGTCGTCCCATCGTTGCACAATACCCTTAATTACAGATGTTTGTTTATCCGGATACACGTTGTAACTCGACACTCATCCTGTAGCTTACTATTAAATACTGGTCGTATCCAACCGGCGCGGTGCATTTTATATGTATGTGGTACTTACGTCACCCAATGCATAACGTTAGGCGCTATTGCGCAATAATGCGTATTATTTGCCATATCATACCATTACAAACTTGCATTGTATTTTTAGTAAATGAATTGTTTTTCAAACCATCGAAAGCTTGCAACAAGTCGGGTGGTCCTATTCATGTTGCGCGGAGTGTATAGTTAGTTCTAGTTGTCTGTTGTTTGTTTTATTTTCTTTAATTACTGTTGCTTTTGTGTTATTTTTGTTTATATTCATGTCTACTTTTATAGTCTTTCGTTGTATGCCTTGATATTTTGTTTCGCAATTAATACCATATTAAATGAATACCTAATATAATATATATTAATATATATGATATTATTTATTCCATAATTCAGTATCCATTTGACTGGTTACTTTTCTTCCTTGATTCTGTCATCTAATGTTATATTAAAGAGTAGTATAGAATCCTGCCTTACACATATTGTAGTTTCGAACATCTGCAAAGTTTTGTGTTCCATCTTATATAATTCTTTGTTGTTTTCAAGAAATATATATACTTAGTAATGTGATGGGTCTATATTTGCTGCAATATCTCGAATGTGCCTTTTGATGCATTTTTGTAATATTCCAATTCTCCAGTCTTCTGATGCTTCCCCTTTATGCTATGTTAGGTTTATTATTCTTTGCATTCCATTAACTAGCCTTCTGCCTGTCGTTATTCTATTTTATGCTTGGGTTGAACCAGCTTTTATTTTCTTTAATCTCCTCCTTAGCGATTTTTTCCTCTATTATTTGTTCATGTTGTCTAAGTTCTTTTGATAACCTTTTTCTTGGTCTGTGAATTATATCTCGTCCTTCTAATAAATTGTTAAATCACCGTCACCAACTTTTCATAATATCTCATATTTCTTTCTCTATGTAGCATTTCGCTATTTGCACGTATAATACTTTTCAGTGTAGTCATTTGATCTTCCTTGTGCTATTGCTTCATACAACAATTTTCTGTTTTCATTATATATATTTATTTTAGCTTCTTTTTCAAAATCTATCTAAGAACTTTTATTAATTTTCGTTACCAATTTTTCAATTTTTGCTTCTTCTTGATTGACTGTTTTTATGTCTTCTGTCTATCAGTGCGCTTTTTGATTCCTCTGTTTCCCAGACTTTTCGCTGCATTTAATATTGTGTTCTTTTGTATTTGTTCCACAGGTTATTTATCGATGTCGATTTAGTTTTATTAGAATTTCTTGGAATTTTTGATATAATCAAATGTTTAATTTATACGATTTTATTATTCTATTCACTACCTCTCCCCTTTTATATTCTTTATGTTATTATCTTCGTTTAACCATTGTATGGCTTCTAGATAGTGATACCTTTCTATTTCTGTGCCCTTTCTAACTTTCATAACGTACTTCTAATTCTTTTACTGACTAGAAAGTAATGTATTTCTAATATTGTATTTTGACTTATTATTTCTTTTGTATAAGTATACATACCTTAATATTTGAAGTGGCAGTTGATCATTATTAATTCATTCTTTAAAATGTATTATTCTCTATCAATTTGTGTTTTTGGCCAATTCTCTCTGTTTTGCCAAGCAATATTATATGCCCTTATTATTGTTTCCTACTTGTCTTTTCACCATCCAGGTGGCCCATTAGAATTAATTTGTTATTATTATCATCTACTTCCTTCCGTAATTTCTGTGTCTACTAATATTTTATAAATTTTCTTTATTTCTGAATATATTTTTTCATATATAATTTTTCTTCTCTTAACTTTTTATAGTAAATTGCTATTTGCTATGTATTAATCTTTTGATTTATTTCGTAGGCGCGCACGTCTCTGCACTTTTTTTCTATTACTTTATGTAATTAGATTGTATATTGAATATTTGTCTGATAATTAATTAATAAGACTTCAAACCTCTTGTTTTTGATGACTCAATAGGATGACAAACGAATCATGTCAAATTATTCCTAAAAATTAAATTATTTATGACTCAACCTGTATATACATACGTGTATTTTCTTATTAAATTCTGTTGTGTAATTGGGCGACGATTATAATAAATTAATTTATTTTATATTTCAATAAATTGAAAAATATTTTCGTGCCAACAACACGAACAACCCAATTTCGACATGTAAATTTTAAAGATTTAATTATGATACCAACACTAGATGTAGACGTTTGATCATATCCATTTACAAAACGTGGAGAGATTGACGCTGACACGTTCAGCGCTAATGAATTTGAGTCATGCATGTGCGACTATGTTGGTTAAATCAGTTAAGTTTGGTACAATCGATTTGATGATTCGCTCAGCGGAAATGCGAATGTGAATAGAATGAATATGTCAAATGAAATTTTCTTGTTACCTTAAACGTACAAGACGGAAACGACACTTTGTGTTAAAAAGAAGAAATACATTTCTGAAATTCATTAAATTCACCTAATATTCATTGAATACAGTAGCACGAGTATAGTTTCGTAAGCTATATATATATATATATATATATATATATATATATATATATATACATATGTATATATATACATACATACAGAGGCTCAAAGTTATAATGGACCAAATAATTTTTTTACATTCTAAGTTAATTTTGAGAAAATTTAATGTTTAAATTATAAACAATTTTGTATACGAGGGCAGTTTGACAAGTAGTGAGAATGCAAAAGAAAAACGAATTTTTTAAATACAAAATAATTTTTATTTTTCAATATATTCTCCTAAAAGAGCAATACACTTATTCCAACGATACTCCAATGCCCTTATGTCATCTCTAAAATGCGATTACGGAAGGCTTGCAAAATACTCATTTACGAAGATGATAAGCTCGTCGTTAGACGAAAATTTCTTTCCACCTAGTGCCGTTTTCAATTTTGGCAAAAGGTGGAAGTGGAAGATCCGGCGAATAAGGCGCATACTAATTGGAAATGCAACTCGTGGATTTTGGACATCGCAACTGTGCTGATATGCGAGGGAGTTGTCTTGGTGAAACAGAATCTTTTTCTTTGCCATTCCTGGCCGTTTAGCACGAATGTCAACATTAATTTTTGTAGAAGGTCTGCATAATATTGTCCGTTTATTGTGTCACCTTTCTGAAGGTAATCAATGAGCAAAATGCCCCTTGAATCCCAAAAAATTGATGCCATCACCTTGTTTGCCGATAAAGTGGTTTCGGTTTCTTTGGAGATGCAGAACCACGTTCTAGCCATTGTTTCGACTATTGTTTAGTTTCGGGTGTACTGTAGTGTATCCAAGTTTCATCGCAAGTAACAAATCGCCTACAAAAATCGACCGGATTCCGCTTATAAAGGTCCAAACACTCATTGGAAATGCGCAAGCGAGTGAACTTTTGATCATTCGTAAGCAATCGCGGCGTCCATCTTGCCGAAAGCTTGGAAAGACCCAATTCTTTCGTTAAAATGTGGTCATATCAGAATGTCAGAAGTTCAGGGATGTGCTAGGGTGACCTCATGATTAATTCTGAGTTAACTATTCTAATACAGAAATGTTGTATTGTCATTAATTAAGCCACACGGGTTGCTTAAAGGAGGTGTAGATTTTTAAATTAGTAGGAGTGATATGATAAAATACGAGTTTTATCTTAGTCTAACGAAAGTACCAATAATAATGATAATACCGAAACTTGTCAAAATTGGTTTGACGACAAAGCTGTGATCTTTGGGGAATTGAATTTTGGAGGCAGTGCAACATATCAGGGGTAATTAATTGCACTGTGGGCATAATTCTATTTGCTACTTCCTGTTCATTAACCGGAGGAGTTGCATAAACTTGTTTCCTCAAAAAACCCATGCAGAAAGTCAAGGGCATTCATATCTGGTGACTTTACAGGCCATGAAAATAGGCCATTTTGCCCCATTCACCTATCTAGAAAATGTTCGTTCAGCTGTGCTCTTTTAATTTATGAATTACGAACTGACGCACTATCGTGCATATAGTGCATGTTAGCTCTGACATTTAGTGGAACATTATCTATCCCCCAACACATCTAGGTACTCATTTGCCATTAATCTATTTGAAAGAAATAATGTTCCTACAATTTGGAGGTTTAAGATACCTAGCCAAACATTCACCTAAAACGTTCTTTGGTGCACAAATTCTCGAATAGCGATAAGATTTTCATCGGCTCAGAAATGGAAATTGTGATTGTTGAAGACATCATCTCGTCGCTATAAAATATAATGATATAATGTTTGGATCTTCTTGAATGCTTTTTATAAGCACTGAAAAAACTGTTTTACTTGGAATGTTCATTTCCTGGACTATTTGTCTAGTGCTATAATTAGGATTGATGAGAACAATGTCTAAAATTCCTTGTTCGACTTGTATCGTATTGCATAATCGTCTTTTGCCAAGTGCGGATTTCCACTGAAAAACCCAAATGGCATGTACATGTCAGGATATTACATTACAAATTACTTGGGATATTGCAGAAATGAAGTATGTAATGAAGCGAAAGTAGAGGACGTGAAATTGACAAACGTCGAAATTTGACAAATAATTATTTTTAAATTACAGGCATTATTCTGGGCCAAGTTTGTTATATGCAACATAGAAAAGCAGTTAAAGATATGTTGGTAAGGCAAAATGTTGGCATATCACGATTAATTACACCAACGTAATGCTACATAATTTTTATTCGACAATAAAAAGTATGGTTTTCCACAGAAAATTTCAAAATGTTCTGAATATTTTTGCTGCACAGTATCAAAACTAATAGTTTCGTCTGTCTTGAAGAGGGACAATACAACATTTCTGCGTTAGGATTGTTGACTTGGAATTAATCATAGAATCATTCTACCTGATGATTATCTGTTAATTTATGACCACCATATATAATATATATATATAAGTATATACATTATCGCTCATAAATATTTGGGTAACCTTGTTTCATTACAGTTTCTATAGAAAAGTTGTAATTATAAAATTTATTTCTGTAGCAAGAAATAGTTTTACAGTAAACATTAAAAATCTATAAAAGCTTAATTTGGTACGTAGACTTCCGCGGTCGTGGTCCATGCTATCTGCTTCTGGGTTTCCAGGCTGGAACCGCATCACTAGTATATCTGCCGACGTTTAGTTTCAGTGCAGTAGTCCAGCCCTGAAGATGTCCCATACAAATGGGTACGAAACGTCGGCAGATATACTAGTGACGCGGTTCCAGCCCGGAAACCCAGAAGCAGATAGCATCTATAAAAGCTTATACAAAAATAAAATAGTTATGCGATTACCCTATTAATCACAATGAATGATAATGCCCTAATAAAACTTCAGGTAGAATAATTGCACGTAACGGATTAGATCTCTCAATTCTTGGAAATTTTCGATTGTTATGATTTTCTTTTAAGGTAGGGTGTTATTGTAAACTATTAGGTACTTATACTTGGGTATTTTGGCAAAATTGCAGTTAGTTTTTGTGAGGTGCTCATAGTGATAACATGGTGTATTTCGCAGAAATTCAATCAGTTATAAATGGCTAAACGGAAAGAATTTAGTGTAGAAACACCATCGTTTATAATCGCATACCATAAAATTGGCAAAAGCATCCGCGAAATTGCCACAGAACTTAAATTAAATCAGTCCACCGTTGGTTGTATCATAAAAAAACACCGCGAATGTGGAAGTGTGAGTAGAACTCGAAAAGGCAGACCAAACGCAACAACCTCAGCAGAAGATATTGCAATGGTGATAACAAGCAACAGAAATAGACGAAAGACAGTCCCAGAAATCACAGCAGAAATGAATGCGGTTTGTCGAAAACCCATAAGTTTTCCACGGTTAAACGGCGATTAAAAGAAGCCGGTCTCCATGAACGAATTGCAATGCGGAAGCCGCTTCTAGGCAAGCAAAACAAGCAAAAACGTTTAAAGTGGGTACGCGATCACCAAAACTGGACCATAAAAGACTGGAATAAAGTATTGTGGACCGATGAATCGAAATTCAAAATTTTCGGTTCACGAAGACGTGTTTTCGTGAGGAGGTCTGTGGTCGATCGTGCTCGGGAACCGTAAAAGTTATGGCGTGGCCTCGCAGAGTCCCGATTTTAGTCCCATCGAGTTGCTGTGGGAAGAACTTGACCTAGAGGTGAGAAAATCGACCCCCACATTTGCTATTAATACATATGTGGAAGTACCTGCAAGAGGCATGGGGCAAAATAAAACCTGAGAGATTAGGAAAATTAATCGAAAGAATGCCTCGATTGTGTGCTGCAGTGATTAAAAATAATGGAGGGCAAATAGACGAGTCTAAAATTTAGATAAATATATTATACAACAATTTATTTTAAATGTAAAAATATATATTTTTCATATATGTAAATAATAAAAAGTGTGTTTCAATTTTGATTTTTGTTACAATTTGCGGGCTAAATGCGAGTGACCAAATGCTTATGAGCGATAGTGTATATGTATATATAGTTCTCTTGAAAAGGTTAGAGTTTGTCTTAAGACAATAAGCACATTAATCGATTCATAGAAAAATCAAAGTACTTAAGAAATTATACCTGCTGATATGTAATGAACGTATTTCTTCTTCTCCAACTATCAATTAACTATATGATACACCTACTCAAAAATCAAACAATGCTAACTTAAAAGTAAATAAATACACAAACAATAACTTAAATATATAAACTGAAACCAAATAATTCGCAAACCCACATCAATTTTGATGGATAATAACACAATTCAAAAATAATTCAAACAATAAATGATCTTTTCAATTGCTTCAGTGCTTCCCAAAAGATGGCGCTAGTCATCGAATATATCACCTTCTGCCCGACCATTCCCTATAATATTAAAAAACACTAAGCGACAGTATAATTATGCTACTATAATAGATAGTAGAAAAGAACCAACAGGAAAAATGTCATATTTTAATTCAAAAATTAATTAAGCTCACGTCAGGTATTGACATACAGATTTAACTACCATAATACTTCCGATAATTTCTTTCAAGTTTCGGGTTTTATGTCTAAACTTAATTACTGAGTACGTCATTTTGATAGTAAAAATTAGAGGATGGAAAATGTTACTTTCATAAAATCAATATCGATAATAGTGTTTATAAAAATTGCTTTTGTTATATCAATAGCTGACACTTTTGAAATTTAAATATGTTTTTTGCATTCCTTCTATGGAGGCGCAATATACTTCTACGACAATAATACTCACTTTAATATTAGGTAATGTTATTATTACGAGAATACAGGCAAATCCTTTGTGTTCTGTAAAATGTTTATTGTTGACTTAAGCGAAACCCTATAACATGTACATTATTCAGCATCCCTTGTGGACTATATAATTCTGAATGCTGTGAATAGTTAAAAGTTCACGTAGAGATTGTTGACTTATCCAAGTCATTTGATTGTGATGCGATGTAGAGTGGGCAGATTTTTACTACGTGTCGCTTTAATGCAATACTCGTAAGCCTATATACTTAAAATTTTTTGTACTTTCGGTTTATCTATTGAAAATTTAATAAAAGTAAAATATGGTTATTATTTAGAAAACGAAAAAAATTTATGTGATTTTTAACTATTATATATGTTGTTCTTTTATACTTAATATATTCTTTTCTTTTTCAATATGTTGGTCGTTTTATTTTTACTTAGTTCATATTAATGACGTTTCAAAGGTCTTCTTCCCTTCTTTTTAAGTTTAAATTTATTTAATTGTTATTATTTTTGCCTTTAACCTGTAATATATCGATTTTATATTATATATATTTTTATTTAATGGATTTTTTTTAATATTTAAAAAAAATTTATATTAATAAGTACGTACTCTTTTACCGTTGGAAATTGAAAATTTATGCAGCGTTTGTGCTTTTGGAAATTTTCAACAAGAAAAGAAATCTTCGTACATATAAATATTAATATATTTTTTAAAATTATAGAAAAAGTCTATCAAATTAAAATATATATAAAGTATGTATTGTAAGCTAAAGGAGAACAAGAAAAGTAATTAAATGTATAATTTAAAAAATAGAAAAAAATCTCCGAAACGACGTTAATATAAACTATGTATTTTATTACCTCTAATTGTCGAAAAACTCAAACAGAAAAGAATAACATGCATAGGTCATAATTAATCTCTTAAGACGTTTCTTTGAATATTTATATTTTTTTATTTGCATATAAGCTGCAACGTACTGTGTTGCGCATAATGGGACAAAAAGATAGAAGCCTGTATCCTAACTATCCAGTGATCATTGCTCTTAGCTTCCAGGGTGCTATTAGCTTAAAATGAATGCGGAATGTGGGAGGGGTTCCCTGTTAATACGATGTTATAGAACACTACAATACTGTAGCCCTGAAAGCCCTTCTGCTAATATTGAAACAGAGAATCCACAAAATACATTCGTTCCTTCTGTCAATTAATATCCCTAATGACAAGGGTCCCTTGTGCAAAAAAAAAGACAAAAAGAAAGCTAAACTCTATACAGATTTATTGATCGACACTCTAGTTGACAATCTATAGAGTAATTAATTAATTACGAATAAGTATCTAAAATAAATAATTGGAACTGAGTTAATTATAAGTTAATAGTTTCTTTTCTCCTTCTATACTTATAGTATACATTCGTCCCTAACTAAATATTTTCCAAATCCAACAACAATAATATAGCACACAAAGAAAATAATTGCAATAAATTTTACAACATAATAAAGTTCAGCTTTCGGTGGAACACTAATTACTTTACACATTGAACTATTTAGTCACACTCGGTTAAATAAATTAAAAGAAAAAAGAAAAACATTAGAGTTAACTGAGAGCTAACTAACTATTTGTCAACAAACAAAATGATTACCAAATATTAACTGGGCAACGAGCCCTTAGTTAATTAAAAATATACATAGCCAAAGCCAAGAAGTTAAGTACGGATATTAATTCTACCGTTTACTGTATTAACTATTACATAAATTTCTTCTGTCGTGTTGTCTGGCTTTACTAAATTTTTACTGGCCTGTACGATCTTAAATAGCTATTAACTAACTAGTTCGTTACCCAATAAATGCACTTGCTGTTGCGTCAGCCTTTAGAAGTAATTAAACAAAACAAATTAATATATTTATATGAAAAAGAGAGGTCGTACGAACGTCTTTAGCCCAAGTATTAGTGCTTCAATAAGCCTTGATGAACCGGTCGAATGTCCTCGCTACTCCTTGAGCGTATTGGATAAGCTTTGTTTTCTCAGTTTGACGGACGTGGGATTTCATATACAAAGTTACTGTATGCGTACGTTTAATTTGTAACAAATAGGTTTACCTAAAGGAAAAAAAGCCTCAGTCGACGTTGAGGGTAACATTATCAATATTCAAAAGCGTCTCTTCAATAAAATGCCATCAATACAAATTCAACTTCTTACCATAAGGTCAATAAAATTTCGTAACCTACTTATTCAAATCCAACAACGGTTGTTAGGAAACTAATTAACTCTTCCTATAAAATGAGCCTTATTGCTTAAACCAAAATCGAATCATAGAATTGGGGCAAGAGCAGAAATTTGTTTTCTCTTTTAAATAACGAGGCATCAACAAAATATCATTACTAAAATTTAAGCCAGATAATTATAAAACTACCGAGAAAAATTTCAATCAATACAAAGACAATAATTGCACGATTTTATTAATTAAATTCTATTAAACAAAATTAAAGTCTCGGTGAGATCGGTAAACGATAAATTAAAATCGGTCGTATTGATTATGAACTGCGGAGAACAGATACGAGAGGGCGGTAAGTGTACAAAAGAACAACTAAAAATATACTTATTCCAATAACATGTATAGGTGAAACTTAATATTTGTAACAGAGCGCTTAATTTAGTTATATTCTTATACTGGTATCTTGTATTTTCCTGTACTTGGGTGACACATTAAAAAAAAAAATATACTATTATTATTGTATTAGGTTTGCAACTAAGTACTTTCGGTTTTGTAGTATAAAATAAAACACTTTTTTTTAAACAAAGAATAGTTTTTAATCAATTATATATTTTCCATTTTGCTCAATGACCTTTTGCCATCTTTCTTTCAGCTGCATGATTCCGCGCTCATAAAATTTCTGGTCCTTATCAGCAAAAAACTGAACCAGGTGCGAGTGAAGGTCATCGTCATTTGTGAAAGTTTTACCATTCAAAGAATTCTGCAAACTTCGAAATAAATGGTAATCAGATGGTGCTAGATCAGGGCTGTATACGGGATGTGGCATCACTTCCCAGCCAAGCTCCAATAGTTTCCCACGAGTTGTCAAAGATGTGTGAGGCCTTGCATTATCTTGGTGGAAAACTACACCTTTCCGATTTGACAATTCTGGCCGTTTTTCTTTGATTGCTTCATCCAGTTTTATTAATTGTTGACAGTAAACATCAGAATTGATCGTTTGGTTCCTTGGAAGCAGCTCAAAAGACACAACACTTTTGTAATCACACCAAACTGACAGCATGATCTTTTTTGGATGCAATTCAGCTTTCGATGTGGTTTGAGCTGGTTTATCGTGTTTGCTCCATGATCGTTTTCGAACTATGTTACTGTACAGGACCCATTTTTCATCACCAGTGATGATCCTTTTTAAGAAAGGGTTTCATTTCGTCTAAGGTGTATATCGCAAAAGTTGATTCTTTGTGTTAAATGAATTTCTCTCAATTCGTGAGGTACCCAAATATCAAGCTTCTTAACTAGCCCAAGACATTTTAAATGTTTTTCAATTATTCTGTGCGATATATGTAGCCTCTACGCAACCTCTCGAACAGTTATATGACGATCCTCTGCAATTATGACTTTGATCTGGTCATCATCAACTCCAGTAGGCCGACCAGAACGTTGCTTATCTTTGAGGGAAAAATCTCCAGAACGGAATTTTTTATACCAATTCTGACACGTGCGCTCTGTTAAGCAATTAGCACCATAAACTTCACATGTCTTTTTGTGAGCCGCAGCAGCTTTCTTTCCTTTACGGAAATAAAATAGTAAAATATGTAGAAAATATTCTTTTCTGCAACTAATAGCTTTAAAAAAATCACGTTACGTCAATGTGACTAGTATCACACGACAAACGGTAAAGTACAGCACTAACATACGTTATACAAAAAATAAAGCAACGCTCTCTATCAGTAAAAACCGAAAGTACTTAGTTGCCAACCCAATATTATTATATACGTGTCTCAATCAATTTTATAACTGCTGTATTAATTCATAACATTGTATTATTGCTTAATTTCTTACTTTGGTAGTACTTTCTATAATAATGATCTGTACTTCTAATATGACGCTAGAATAAACGATTTCAGATGATAAAAATTTTGAACATGGAGAATTGAATTTGTTTTCTTTAAAATTGATTCAAGTGATTCAAGTTCGCTACTTCTCGTTTTATAAAAAGTGGAGCAAATGTGAAACACTAGTATCTTTCATGTTTTACTTCTGCGCGCGGTATTCCTTTGTATAAATTCATTTAATAAATTAAACGGTATTAATAATAAAACGCTTTTAACGCTTCGAATATTTTATAACATTGACATACATTTTACAAGTACTACATGCGCTAGGTTTTAAAACGAACAACGTCCGAAGAGACTTCACAAATTGAGTAGCTCTTTTGACGAACACTCATCAGGCATGAAAATCCGTAAAATTGCTAATTCGTGCATATAATATCCTTATAAAACTCGGTTATGCAGCGCTACGTGTGCAGTAGTACATTTATGCATGTTTCTATATACGCGCATATGTTTGAGAACTGAATTGACAATTAGAGAATACCAATGTAGTTTCGGTAATCAATAACAGCTTATATAATTATATTTTATCAACAGTTTTTAATTTTTAAACATGCATTTTCTATGTAAAAACACCCTTTAGTTACATAGAAGAATAAGCTTGATACAAGGAGATTCCACAAGATCCTGTTGCATGATTATTATGCATTATGTTTTGAATTCCATTGTGTGTACAAAAAGTGCGCATCATCCATAATGATAAAGGTATTTATGAGATTTATTTTTCTACAGAATAATAGTGATTAAGTTTGAACAATCCTAAGTATGCAACGACTAAATCCCATGGGGGATGAATGCGTGCATCCAAATCAGTATCACGGATGGCTCGCACAGGTGTATTGTTAACTGCGGGAGGTGTAAATAACTTTTTAAATCATTTTTCTACATTAGGATTACATATATTATTTATTTTGTTTAGAATCTCACTTATCCAGCCTTCCCGTCGAGTCTATAGCATCATTTCATAGCTTGTCTTTAAATTATTGATTTTTCAAGGAAGCCTATTCCTTGTGTTTTAGATTATTATTATATTACACACCGGTTTGAAATTATAAATTTTAGTATTACATCTATGCTATACCAGAAAGATTTAATAAATATTTTATAAAAATATACTTGTATTGTACAAATAATCCAAATTCCGCTATTTATTAATTGAATTCACATTAATAGCAATAGAATAGCATGGAACATGATATCAAAGCATACATTACATTCTTTGTGAATATAGCTGACTTGGAGGCGCACATTTATGAGCGCAATTTGTAATATAATGGTTTCGATAGAAGAAAACCATCATCCGATTCATTATTGTGAAAGGAACCCAAAAAAGTCTTCATTAATCTCTTGATAAAGAACAGAAATCTTCTAAAACTATTCACGAGAGAACGACTATAGTGTATGAGGGCGAGATTCTGTTGTATTATAAAGCAAAATATTGGTCAAAGAATATCTGATAGAGTTATAAATTCATAGAAAATGAAAATTTAGCTAGAGTTCTCAATATTGCATACTTTCTGTTAAAAACTGCTTAGGTATCAAATTTTTTAAAACAATTTAGCATTTGTAGATTATGCAATTGCTGACTTTTTCTCTGAGATAATGATAGATGAGGAGACTTAGGTACATAGTAGGATTCAAAAAAAAATTATCCCGCTTTTTGGATCTAATCAGGAATTGTTCTTGTTGAACACATGCCATGAAGAACTGCAATAACAATAGTTACCTGCAGTAATAGGTTAATCAAATTACGAACGTTTTTTGACCAAAAACGTTACAAAGAAGTCTTTCTTCTTTATAATAATGCGAGAGTTTACAAGAGGGTCAAAGTCCAACCTGTAAACCGCAAGTGTAGCTCCTTTGAGCTGGACCATCTATCTTATAACACGGATTTCTCTTCTCTTAATAAGAAATCGGACTGAGCCAATAACCGTTTGAAAGAGAAGATTGATACGTATTTCGAACACTAATAGGAATCATTTTTCTATGATAGAATAGAGTCGTTGTAGGCCAAATGACGCAGGTGGGTTCAAGTTAAGGAAGATCGCATTGAAAAATAAAAGATTCTACAAAATCATAGATCTTTAATTTCTTTCGTAATATTCTATGGCATAGCAATCTAGATTTTCTTCAATGTCGAAAGACTTAATTAAATATTCTAATATTTTTTGTGCAAGTAGGTCTGTGCTTTACGTTGTTACTATTAATAACTCCTAAGTCTCTAGAAAGATATAGTTTAGAAAGGATTCGAAAAACGCCAGGTGAGCATTCTAACGATGATGTTTTCAAAAGAGTTCAGATCAGGCAAATACGTGATATTTTTGTTTTTTAATATCTCAAAATATTCTAAACGACATTGCTTTGGTCATATTTGTCTTATATCCTCATCCTTATATCTGAATTCACTTTCCGATTAATGAAATTCCTCTTTTGCATTTTACTGCAAAGTTGGAGAGTGAAGTTTATTGACGACTAGTATTTGCAAAATTTAATTCACCACAAGTTATTTCTTGTGTTCTGACAAAGCAAGAAGTTTTGATTTTGTACTTCAATGTTATAAAAGTAATGTCTATATCATAAGTCTTCTCTTTAAATTCTATATGATATTAAATTTTGTGTGATTATCCTCTAAAATAACTCCAATAATACAATATTTTTTTTAAATGATCTATTAAACAAAAAGAAAATATTTATAACGAATAGAAAAAATGCCTTTTATACACCCATTCTTACACTAGTTATATCCACGAATTATTAATATTTTATGAACAACATTTATTTTAACTACGATTGCTTGTAAAAGTTGAATTTCGTTGGTACTTACACCCGTGTCTCTAATAATATTGTATAACCGTCTTCCAATCTTCGCCATGTAATTATTATAAGAATTGACGTTTCGTCGTTCACGGTTTGTTCAGAATCTGCCAGTAGCTATTTTTTCCTCTACATATATTTACGCTGTATTGGTTACTTTTATTTATTTTTCAAAGCAGCGAGATTGAGAACATCAAATCTTCAACGAAATGGATGATTACAAACCTAGCATCACTTGCAACAATATTTAGGCAAATTAGAAACAACTTCTAGGAATTGACTTTATAATTCTTAATATTACTTTTGTTTTTGTTGGCCTTTTGATATTAATTTTTCGCTCAAAAAATCTCAATAGTACAATCTGTCTGTTGCTGTAAAATCTTGAAAGCCTCCTATGATTTATTAGTGCATTAGTACGTTAAGGTATCTGAAACCTGTCAGAGTAATTTCTACAATTTTCTGTCCCAATTCATCATTTTCTCTTTATTCATTTTATTTATTGTTTATTTAATAATGTCAATATATTTAAATTTAATTAAAAACCAATGATTATTTCTTTATTTGAATATTTATATATCAGGTTGTTACATATGAAATGTACGATTTTGTAAGGAATAAAAAGAGGTCTAAATTTAAAAAAATATAAATATTTATTCTGCAAAATAGTCTCCATTTACATCAATAGTTTGTTGCCAACGGCCTAGAAGCTGAAAAATTTCCTTTAAAAAGAAATCTAGGTTTTGACGGCTCACATATTGCTCAAACACTGCTATTACATACTCCCGGTCAGGGAAGTCCCTATTTTTTAAGTGATTGTCTAAACTTCGGAAAAAATGAAAATCAGTTGGCGAAAAGTCAAGTGAATAAGGTGGGTGAGGGAGAATTTCGTAACAAAATTCCGAAAGTTTTTGGGTTGTCTGTCGTGCAACACGAGGTCTTGCATTATCATGAAGAAGTATGGGTCCATGTCTATTGACTAGTGAGGGCTGCAAGCGGCTCAATTTTCCATGCATAGTTTTCAGTTCGGCACAATAGGACGCTGCCGTGATGGTTTCACCAGGTTGTAGAAATGAATAGTGAATAATACCCTTTCTGGTCCACCATACAGTCACCATAATCTTTCGCGGGTGAAGTGATGCTCGTGCATGCTGTCTTGGTGCTTCACCTCGATCTAACCATTATCCTGACCGTCTCCGATTATCATGAAGTATCCACTTTTCGTCACACGTTACCACTCGATGAAGAAACGGTTCAACTTTCTGTCGACTAGCCAAAGAGGTAGTCACCTCTAATCGACGGAGCTTATTGGCTTCCGTTAATTGGTGCGGCACCCATCGATCGAGTTTCTTCACTTTGCCAATCGAAGAAAGGTGACGACTAATGGTGGCAATGGACACGTGAAATGTTTCTGCAAGGCTACGCACTGTTGTCGACGGACTACTTTCAACTTCTACACGCAGCTCGTCGTCATTAACGGTGCTACGCGCATATCCGCGAGGCTCATTTTCCAAATCAAAATTTCCCTCGCTGAATTTTTCAAACCATCGCCGTAATGTGCGTTCATTACAAGCGGTTTCACCAAACGTCTGATTAATTTCTCGCGTTGCTGCAGCTGCATTTAATCCTTTTTTAAATTGAAAGAGGTAAATTGCCCGAATATCTCTTGCCGACCGCATTTCCACAGGCGAGACAAGGACAGATGTATTAAGCTTTCCAAGAAATGGAACAGGTACACACTTCAAAATAAATACCCTTTTCTACAAATACAATAATAATTTTCACCAAAAACATACACGTCTGCACACAGGTGCGATTCAGTTCAGACTGAAGGAAAAAACGGACATTACATTTGTAACAACCTAATACTACAAATCTAAATACTTTCTGTATTTGTGTTTTTATATTCTGGGTTAAGTTACTTTTACTTACCTTTTATATGTTTATATTATTTTCTTTTTAGATTATTGCATTTACTATCATTAATATAAAATGAATAATTATGACATATAGTATATTATATTATGCCGGTATATAAATTCCTGTAATTGGATGTCCTTCTGTCATCTGTCGGACAATAAATATTATTATTATTACTATTAAACTTATCTAAATCAATGGAACTAAGGAAAAAATAATAATCTTCTTGAGCTTCAAGGTGTCACGACTTCAGATTACATGTTCGTTCTATTTTCTTGAAATACTTCGTCTTTTCTTTAACGAAGTTCAAGTCTTGTCTTTCTTTTCATGTATCTTTTATTTACCAGCTCAGTGCTTCTCCTGTTGCATGAAAAGGGCGCAAGAGTACAGGTAAATAGATTAATATGTATGGAAGGAGGCAATACTCCGTATGGGATAATCTTCTTTTCTATTCATTGGCCGAGTTACATTACTAATAATATTAGAATCAGTAAAACGTTGCTTTGTATTGACACAATCGTCTTAACTACAAACTTAACTTTCGTATTACGAAAACATTAGACACGTAAATTTTCAAGAAGAACTCCGTTTACGTTTAATTATTTTGATTGAGAATTGAGAATATATTTCATTCTGACAGACGACATAAATTTTAATAAGTATGTACATATAAATTCAGAATAGAATAATTAGAGTGGAGGATTAAAATATTAAATTGAAATTTTGGATATATTTCGTAATACACCCACCCAATTTTTTATCTAGGGGCAATTTATTCATTAATTAGAATTGCTTAATTCTTCTTCTATCTTTTAAGTAAAAATATTGTTTAATCTGTCTTACATTCTACCTCATTCTCCAGTGTTCTTATTCTAGATATGATTTGTATACATCACTAATGCGTCAATGAATTTTTAATTGGTTAATATCTTTAAGGAAATGCTGTCGATGATTATTTTTTCAAATCTAATAATATTGCGGTACTGCTTTCTTTGTATCATCATACATACGAGGATAGTTTAACAAGTAGTGAGAATGACACATAGGTGGCGCTCTAATTGGTAAAACAAATGCACTGTAACTTAGGCTGCCTATTTATATGTTTACGTTCCGATATTTACATAAATCAGTTGATTAGTTTATTTTTGACAGCTGATTGAAGAAGAAGGAACACGTCGTTGTGTTAAAATGGAAAAAGCAGAGTATCGTGCGGTGATTAAATACTTCGTAATTAAGGGTATGAACGCTACTGAAATAAAAGATGAGTTACGGAAACATTAAGTGAATCTGCTCCATCATTCGTCACAATAAGTAGGTGGGTAAAAGAATTTAAACGTGGTAGAACAAGCTATGTTGATGAAGCGCGCTCTGGAGCACACAAAATCGTAACTTCTAAGGAAATGATTATAAAAATCTATAATATTATTACGCAAGATGGACGACTCAAAGTGAGAGAGATAGCAGATATGGTAAACATTTCAACAGAACGTGTACACCACATTTTAACGAAAGAATTGGGCCTTTCCAAGCTTTCGGCAAGATGGTTGCCACGATTGCTTACGACTGATCAAAAGTTCACTCGTTTGCGCTTTTCCAATGAGTGTTTGGACCTTTATAAGCGGAATCCGCTTGATTTTTGTAGGCAATTTGTTACTTGCGATGAAACTTGGATACACTACAGTACACCCGAAACTAAACAACAGTCGAAGCAATTGTTAGAACGTGGCTCTGCACCTCCAAAGAAAGCGAAAACCACTTTATCGGCAAACAAGGTGATGGCATCAATTTTTTGGGATTCAAGGGGCATTTTGCTTATCGATTACCTTCAGAAAGGTGCCACAATAAACGGACAATATTATGCAGAACTTCTACGAAAACTAAATGCTGAAATTCGTGCTAAACGGCCAGGAATGGCAAAGAAAAAGATTCTGTTTCACTAAGACAACGTTCTCTCGCATACCAGCACAGTTGCGATGTCCAAAATCCACGAGTTGCATTTCCAATTAGTACCGCATGCGCCTTATTCGCCGGATCTTCCACTTCCACCTTTTTCCAAAATTGAAAACGGCACTAGGTGGAAAGAAATTTTCGTCTAACGACGAGCTTATCATCTTCGTAGATGAGTATTTTGCGAGCCTTTCGGAATCGCATTTTAGAGATGGCATAAGGGCAATGAAGCACCGTCGGAATAAATGTATTGCTCTTTTAGGAGAATATATTGAAAAATAAAAATTATTTTGTATTTAAGAAATTCGTTTTCTTTTCCATTCTCATTACTTGTCAAACTACCTTTGTAGATGAGGAATTAGAACGTAATTTACTTAAACATTGTAACAAAAAGAAAGCCTATTTTTGGTCAATTAGCTTCTGGTCTTGTCTTTATTTTAGATATTGGTTGAGGGCGTTTTCTGATTCTCTTCTTTAGGCAAATGCTCAGCATTTTGGCGTATCCTTTCAAAATGGAATAGAAAGCATAACGTATCGTCATCAATTATTATATTGTAAATAAAATTCTGATAATCTTTCGTATATTTAGTAGTGTGTGCCCTAACGAATTTAGATAAATTTTTGATCGTTTGGCATTTAATGCAAAAGATTCACCATCAATATACGAGATCCACATTCAATATCTCCATTATTCGTCGAATTCCTGCTACAAAAATGACATGAACGGAACAAGCAGATCAAAGTCTTTTGCTTTATATCGGAAAATACCGAAGAAATTACCACTCGATTCATTAATATTTTCCTGAATTACTGTTAAATCAAGGAATACTGCTTCCAAATCTCAAAGAAATACAGGTTAAATGATTTAGGAAAAATTATTCTACAATGACAGCCCTCTTTGGTGGTATTTTGGGTCCGTTAGACTAATCATACTATACTACACCATAAGCTACATTCTTACGCTATTCGCGGCTGTCTGGTTTTCGTTATACTTTTCAGAAGACATAGTTTGTAAGGACTAGATTTAAAACGAATGAGAATCTAATTGCAAATATTTTTTCACATTTTCACATTAGCCTGGGTGTTCCGCAGGGGTTAATGCTTAGACCAGTGTTACTTTTATTGTTTATAAATGACACTACATTTTCTGTAAATTCATTAGTTTTATACGCAGATACGACGGAAATTGTTTGGGCTGTGGACATTGATCAATTCCGGACGGAGACGGAATTGCTTGTGCGGAGAATGAGTCAATGGTTTGCAAGAAATAGGTTGCATATGAACTTAGATAAGACTAAAATTATGAAATTTCGCACACCACAAATAAAAACAGACTTAAATATAAATGTCAGAATTAATTTACAGATAGAACAATTAGTCTCGACCAAGTTCTTGAGTGTTAATATAGACAATGTATTATCTTGGAAGAATAACTGCCGCGACATTGCAAGAGAATTGCACAAAATATGCTTCCAAATTTGAGACCTATAATAAGGGATCAATATTTAACTTCATTAGATCGTCCTCAAATTCATTCGTGGATTTTATATGGAATATCTTTCTGGGGGTCGTCAAGTTGTATCAATGAGGTTGCCGTGCACAAAAAAGAGTGATCCGTTGCATAGCAAATATTTGCAGCATTATAATCCTTGAACTTTTAGTTCATATTTTTGGTAATAATATTAAGAAATCTAAGAAGTCATGCCAGAGATAGATTATGCATTATATTGTATTAAGAGCCCATTGTCTCTTGGTATATCGCCCTTTAATACGTTGCCAAAAGAGACACAGTAAGCGTAATCAATTAGTTACCAGGGGCGAGACTAGTAGAGGTTTTGTTGAGGCGTTGGGTGTACTAAACTGTCGAAATTAGAGCTGTATTTCAATTGTTTAAATTTTTTGAATTTTTATATAATGAAATTTTGACTATTTGTAATGTATATCTTTTTGTATCATTAATGTTTTACTGACGTGTTTAATATGCATTTAGTACTATATAAAGTACTCCACTCATCAATCTCTACGCAAATTGTTAAAAACTTAGTATCATAAATAGTAATGCGAAAGTAGTGTTGTTGTATAGAAGACCTCAGATCATCTGGCTGAAAGGGACAAAGTAAGAGCCTAGCATATCTGGAAAAGAAGCTGGAATGCATTAGTAGTAGTCGCAAATAATAAGAATCATTTTGGTAACTCTTCGTGAACCGCCTAATACTCCTTAACAGAGTAAAATGGCTAATTTGTCTAGCAAATATCGTGAATATACAGTAAAAGCAACGTCCCTGTGGTCAGCGGTTTGTTTGTCGAATATATTCTTTGGGAGATTGATGGGGACTAATGGAGGCGCTACGTTCAGTAATTGAACGTCGAAATAGTGCTGATCTGACCCCGTTGTTCTATAAATAATATGCAACTATGGTCTATATAGTCTAGGAAAGTATTATATATGGTGAAAATGTTTTCCTACTTCTTTTCTTTCGATCATTTCCGATTATGTACTTCTGACTAGGGAAGGTTTTATTACTGCATACATAAATATTAATAGCTCAATGTTAGAGCCCTAGGACACTCTAATATATTTTAAATCAGATAGACAAAAATATATTAAAAAACTAAATGCAATATTAAAGAGAGAAGTAAAAGAAATTAAGTTTTATACCGAGACGAAAGTCACAAAGAATTTCCGTTTTATAAATTCTTGGATTTCACGCTGGCATAGCAATGGGATTTATGTAAACACTATTATGAATAGTTCTTTTGCTTCCCATCAAAACAAAAGAGAATGAAATGAATGTCACTCACAATCTGTTCAAATTCTAGTTATTTTTCAAAATAGGCACGTATATAAAGCTTCGTATGAAGCACCCTAAATGCTATTTTAGATGAAAATTCTTTTGCAATTAACTGTACCTCCGTACATCGTTACCTCTTTACGGTTACCCTATTTACCGTTTGGATGTGAAAGAGCGAACAAAGTTGTAAATGAGGGCCAGTTAGTACGGGAGAACACGAGAAAATGTACGGAAAATCCTGCCCATTCAGAACTCTTCGTCTTCGGTCCAAGTACTCCGTTTTACATAATGGACCGAAACGGTATCTCGTCTTCGCTGTTGAAAGGAAGCATTGTCTTTCGCGTCGTACGCTATTATTATTAAATATGCAGTAGAACACGCTCACAGAGAGAGGATTACACTATAGAATTCTGACGACACCATGGTTTGTGTATATCTCGCTTCAAGTTGAAACGATTACGTTTATTCCACGCTATTGAACATGTGACCTAAAGGCTTTAACGGAACTTTGCGTAAAGAGTAATTAAAATATAATGATGTAGCAGGACCATACGTGAAGACTATGTATAAAAATGTATTAAAAAAGATTTTTCATATATGTGTTGTGTTAAAATACTTTCGGTTGATTTTATTATCTTTTGATGACATTTAACTATCGATGAAAGAGGCAACTAATTTTAGAAAGTGGCGACTATTCTATAAATAGACACGACAAAAACGAAAACATTGAGAGGGACGATAAAGAATTTTGAGAGAAGAAAAACACCAAGAAGGGCTTCTAAACAACAAAAGAAATCTGTAGATAAATTAGACCAAATCCGGACATAATGAAAATAAGTGCCAAAAGGACATAAAGATATATCAAAAATCAGTGACGAATTGAAAGTGCTGCATTAGGAAATACAAGATCTAAACAAGGAAATTTGATTTTCCACTGTAAGCCAAGAAAGTCTAACTAAACAATTTTCAACACTGTGGAAATTGGGGTAAGCATTCGGCGCTTCTCAATATCTAATAACTCGTTCATGATTAAATGCACAATAAATATTATTTGCAAACAATCCCATAAATTTTGGCAACGATGCGCAATTGGTCTTGTAAAATTCTAGTATTAATTGCACATTCTTCCAGATCAACTACATGAAGGAAGTTTAAAATGAAAATTTTTGATATATAAACAAATATCGTAGTAGAATGTTTCTCACTAAGATAGTTCTAACATAGTTATTTACTTAGAAAATACCAATAGTGTACTCTGTATGCTAAAATTTACTTCTAAATGAGGATTTCTACGACTTTAGTCACCTCTCCTTTAAGAAAAATAAAAAACTATAATGTCAGTGGATTCTAAAGAGTGTCTGTGAATTATAAAACGATGAATATGACAACTGATTTACGAAAATACTTTAAGAACGTCGGTAATAGGCTGGATATGATATTATCAAAGGTGACTAATATTAAATTTCTTATTACTAACCGAGAAGTATTCAATTAGTACAACAAAAGCTGATAACTCAGTGGTAAGTTACTGGCTTATTACGATGGGTATTTCTTGGATTCTCTTCTTATCTAGGTGAATGCGTAACCAATGTCGCACCAGAAGCGTGAATGTAATAATAACTCATGGCCTACCTTTCTGCTTCCTGTAAATCGCGCTAAGTTGTTGGGAGTTGTTACGGAATTGATTACTATTATAATAAATAATCGAAATTTGAGTTGTTATTTGGACTGTTTCCATTATTTGTGGAATTTAGATATTTTGGCAATTCGACAGTTATTATTCTACTGCCGCCTTCACAGTAGTTCTGATAACAATTGTTTCTCTTCAAATTTATTACTATTACCCTGTAGTCCGTCTGGCTTGTATATGAATTGTAATTTTAAAACATTACTCGGGTGTATAAACTATGAAGATCACAAATAGAATACATATTTGGAAATTTAAAATGGTGGCATTATGGATATAACTACAATCAGGTTATAGAAAATACTTCTGCTTTTCGCGTGAGTGGAACAGCCATGCAAAAGATAAGATAAAGAAACAAGTTACCTTGGCGTTGAAAATGTGGTGCAAAAAGCTTTAGTCCGGATGTAATAGTACTCAACCCGACAAAGAAAACACAAAACTTTTGGAAAGAAATATATTTATTTTTCAACACAATCTCCTTTCAGCTTTATACACTTTTCCCAGCGATGTTCAATAAGTTCGATACCCTTTTTATAATAGGAACTGTCTTGCTCCTCAAAATAGCCATTAACTGCCGACATCACTTCTTCATCGTTGGAAAATCTTTGACCACTGAGCCATTTTTTCAAGTTAAGGAACAGAAAATAATCTGAGGAGGCTAAATCTAGCGAATAGGGTGCATGAGGTTGACACACAAACTGTAATTCATTAATTTTGACCATTGAAATAACGGATTTGTGAGCCGATGCATTGTCTTGATGAAACAGCACCTTCTTCTTAGACAAATGCGGCAGATTTGCTTGATTTCTTCGCTCAAGCTTTGCAATAAGTTCACATAATACTCGCCGTTGATAGTTTTTTCTTTTTTAAGATAGTCAATGAAAATTATTCCACGCGCATCCCAAAAAAACCGATGCCATGACATTGCCTGCAGATGAAACGGTCTTCGCCTTCCTTGGACTCGGTTCCCCCTTTAGAGTTCATTGTTTTGTTATCCTTTTTTCTCGGGTGTGAAGTGATGGACCCATGTTTCGTCCACGGTCATGAAACGGCGCAAAAAATCTGCTTTATTTCTGTGAAACTTCGCTAAACACTCAATTGAAACATCTTCACGATACTGTTTTTGCTCGAGTGTGAGCAAACGCGGCAACCATCGTGAATACAGCTTTCTCATGTCCAAATTTTCAGATAATATGCGATGTACTGAACTTTTTGAAATGCCTACTATGTTAGTTCGCGCACTTTCAATCGACGATCATCCAGAACCGCTTTGTGCACCATTTTTGGAGTCGTCACCTCATTTGGTCAACCACTGTGATGCTCGTCTTGGCAGCATCACAGTGGTTGACCAAATGCTCGCACGGCCTCGTTTAAACTCTGCTACCCAATATTTCACTACTGTAAACGAAGGAGCAGACTCACCCAGAGTAGAATCCAGTTCAGCTTTTATATTGGTTGGGTTGAGGCCTTTCAAATAAAAGTTTTGTATCACGTAACGATGACCAATTTTCTCTGTTTTTACAAATTCATTGAAGACGTTCACTATTGATGGCTGCCAAACAAATAGTAAAAAACGTGGCGTCTTCGAACTTGAAACATATACTTTATACATTGTGTACTTTCTAGTACAGTTATATTTTTCAAACAACAGCCGCCATCTCAAGGTCAGCCCGGGCACTAATAGGACTACCCTCGTACTTATCTCAATTTTACTCTAGGCTAAATGAAGAAGTTGATGCTTTTCTATATATAAAACAAACATTTCCACATAAAAGTGAGGCAAAGATTAAAAAGCGAATCTTTGTTGGACCTCAAATAAGGCAATCGTTTCAAGATTACAACTTCATGCATTCGAAGACGTCTGCAAATATTGTCCTGGGAACGATAAATCAAAGAACTAACACGTAAACTAAGTCGGTCTATTATATTTTGGAACGCAACATGTCGCTAAAATTTCATTTACACCATTCTCGTTCAAGATTTCTCTTCTGAAAGTTTAGGAGCATTGTCAGATAGAAAAGATTTCACCATTTGGATAAAAAAGTATATCGCAAAAGTGAACTCATTTTAATATTGCCCTTAAACTTATTGGTAGTAAGATATACTATATGTTTCGAATTGTTTCATAATGGAGTGAATAAAAATGGTCTTTTTATTAAATTTTCTTTAATGTCAAAATACCACGGCTTCTCTCATTACTGAGGGTTAATATTGAAATTTGTAGATCAAAGCTAAATCTTGTAAACCAAAACACATCAAAACCTATGAAAGATATTCCGTTAAGTTAAGAAATGTTGGACAGTGTAAATGGATCCTATTGTAGGGTGATCAAGTGTGTAGAAAAAAATCCGTAAAATACAAATATGTATACATATATATACAATATATAGACATATATATATATATATATATATATACGTGTATGTATATGTATGTATATATGTGTGTGTCACTTACATTTAGATTTCAATCTAGTTCTGTTGTAAAGGTGTGTTAAAACAACCTAATTTTCACATGTGATTATTACATTATTTGTGTAGCTTACTAATGAAGCTAATTTGCATGTATGTGTAAACACATACACACAAAATTTTATGCTGCCAACCACCGCACTTCCCATCTAACTAAATATAGAAAATCGCTGTGAAAATTATTCTTATTATGTTGAACAAAGGCATTGCTATTTACACAGAAGTTAATGGGTAAAAACCTTGATAGCGAAATGTTGAAAGATATTTGTAAATTGCGAGGGCGAATATTAAATGAATTATTTTAGTACATAATCAATGTTGGGTTTAATTCATCTAAAGCATTATTGAACTAGATATTGAATAAAATTTCTTGTTTGCTCTTCGTTTAATTTATCCTCAAGAAATTATTATTTTGGTTCGATTTTTAATATTTAGGTTTTTCTAATGTTCGATTATTATCCATTCATACTGTCTAAGCAATACATTACATGTTTGCCAGGAACCAAATGACAAGTAACTTGTATGATTTGTAATAATAGATTTCAAATAGAAATTTTGAAATATTAAGAAAAATTATATGACTGACGGAAATTGTTTACGAACAAGCAGGGTGTAAAATATTGTAAGCGTTACGCTTCGCAGATATCTAATAATTTCTTTTATCATGTTTTTGAATGTTTTTTTTAAACAAACCTATTGTGAAAACTCTAAATATTAGCAGTACTAATAAATTTCTTTGTTAAGTAATATCTGTGAGTTGTAAATGAAAGAAGGTTCTTTTCAACGGAACGTAATTTTGCTTATTTAGTTTCAATTTCGTTTTATTTTATCTTTTAATTTAGTTTTATTTTATCTCTTTCAATTACGATTAGAAATACAAGCTTTCATTCCTTCATCAGACGGTAATATCTATGTTACTACCCGTCAAATATGTATGTTCCAGCTAAGTAGCTCTTCAGGATACCTCATCAATTATGTTTTATTATTGTTGTAATGATTCCGAGTCATGTGACATACCATTTTAGAACGCTTTTTGCGACTGCTTTTAATGATATTACTTTCAATAGCGTCACAATCTCTCTAATTATATCGCGTTCTTAATTAATTCTAATTTTGGCGTACCTTTTCTATTTCGTCATCGGTCATCTCTTGATTGACCGCGATTGTAGCCCTTCACCAAACATATTTCTTTAAAGGCCTGTTTTCTTTTTTCAAAGACAGCCTCACAAGTACAGAGGGAGTTTACTTCCCGCGATATTTTCGTACGTGTAGTGTTCACATGGTTTAGCATGTACCCTGCTAGTGACATACAATAAGCCTTGTCTAGGGATACATGCACACATGCAAGCATACGCAGTGTACGATATCTACTTTTACACCAATCTCGTATACTGTACTTCTGCAGTTTAATTACATATCTTCGCAATTAATTATATTCTTCCTTGAATACGTATTGCTCTCTTGTTCATTATTTTTTTAAATTTATTCGAAGTTTCTTTAACACCTTTATTTAATTCAGTTAAATAACATTTTAAGAACAACTTTGATGTCTTTCAGCTTTCCATATGTCTTGAAGGTTTGATGCTCATCATAAATTAATAATAAATTTAATACGAATTGGCTTCATTATTGTAAAGTTATAACTTCTCATTACTATTCATTGGCAAATAATTGACCGATATGCTCCATATCGGACGACTCACACACACTCTGAGTAGAATGGCCTGCATGCAGATCTAACTCTACCTCTTGAATGACTCTTCTCTATCTGCTCTGAAGCGATATATATACACATATATATATATATATATATATATATATATATATATATATAATAATCGGTTCCTACAAGTTGAGATCGATAAGCATTGTTTATAACTATTCAAGAACGAACAATTAGGAGTGATAATCAACACATTGGGGAGAATATCTGAAGCGGAGACCAACTACAGTTGAACAAAACAAGTGCATTTACTTATAAGCAGACAACATATATAAGATAAAAGTTGTATGCACAATATAAATTTTGTTCTATTTCCTTCCTTATTATTTATAAAAAGCTGCCCTAAAGCGTGTCTAATTCTCGTTGAACACGTAAATGTTTTATCTTTCCGCTATTTAAATAAAAGCGGTATTTACCATATATGTGTGCATTCCGTTCGTAATCTGAATCGACCTGAGAAGTATTACTTATGAAGGCAGTAGCACCTTTATGAAATCGTAAGGTCATATGTTTAATCCAGTTTGCTAGCCGGTGCATTGTGTTAAAATATAATAAATTGTTACGTCAGCTCGGGTCCTTGTATTTTTATTATTATTTCTATTATTATTATTATTTAAGGAGCCCAACATAATGAAAACTATATATAAAGAGAGTATCAGAAACATTACAAATGACTTACTTACAAGTTTGCTTTCCAATCTCTTAAGTTATTCTAATTATAGACATTCTACTGTATACTTGAATACGTATCGACAACTATTTCAGAAACTAGCGGCTTCCAATTCTATGATACACAGAACATTAGCAATACCTCTAATTGAAAGACACTGCCAAGAAAACCAAATATCATTAAAATTATAGCGAAAAATAGTAATCCCAGAAAACTTAATTAATAGTTTAATAAATAAAAAAGAACGTAGAAACAATCTTAAGTTAATTTATCCGCACATTAAGAATAAAACTGAGAAAACTTACAAAACATTAGATTATTTTAGAGCTCTATCTGAAAAAGTAGCAATATTCCTTAATAAGAATCTGAGTAGCAATATAGTTTTTAAAACAGACAAAATATTATTTAGCGCAAAAACCAAAACTAATCCAATGCGGTGTTTATAAACTTCAATGCCCAGAATGTAATAGTGTGTATATTGGTCATTCAGGGAAAACATTTCAAATGACAATAGGAGAACCTCTACGAAGCCTAAAATACCAAAGAAATTATTCTGACTCTAACGAATATCTAATAGAGGCGAAGCATTATATATATATAAAGAATTTATACCGGAAGTTCTTCACATATGTAACAAAGTTGGAAACTAAATTCAACTCAACCCTTCTTAATGATCAATTAGATTTAAACAATTCACGTCCTTTAAATTTACCTTAATTATTAAGACTCATTATTTCTATTATAATCTGTTACACTAATTGTAATCTCATAATTTCATTACTTCTTAATGTTTTCCTATTATTTATATTTATAGATATTTTGAGAAAGGTCCATTACCGACAATAATCTTGTATGTACATTTTACCTCTACCCCTTTCTTGTTATTGGATTTAATTATTGTTCTTCATGTTCTTATATAAAGGAGAGTGTAATTTGTATTATAATGGCTCGATAATGGCATAACAGAGGTAACAAGTCGTGGTACCATAAATATATAATCTTGTGTGAAATTTAGACAGTGTTTTATTTATTCCTGAGTACATTTTATTGTCTAACATATTTTAGACAAAAAAACAGTCATGAATACGTATAAGATATGAAGATACTTTACAGTAAAAATATTTTAAAATGCACAGAATTCAAGGAAACCGTTCCACAGTTTTATGATGTAAGGATTTAGTGAGTTTTATCAAATAAAGTGGTCGGCCTTACATAAAAGTACCTACTCTATGTTGTACTACTCTTACATATATATTTTTGTATCCCGGTGAAGTTCTCATAAAATTAAATTTTTATGTCGCGATGAAATCTTCTCGGAATTGATTAATATTATTTAACGGCGCGCGGAGTTTATTTACAGCAGAAACTCAGCAGCGACGATCTGGTATCAGATAAATCTAGCAAAATAAATACGATAATAAAGCGGTCGTTCGATCCATAAATATATATATCCACATACATATACTTATGTATAATATATATGCATACGCGCTGTATGTATACATATATAGTATACATAAACAAGACTACATGGAACGGTAGCATCGGCAAAATCTCTAGAACGGATGCAACATCGATGATAGATAATATTGTTTGTGTGACAGGGCTATCGTGTAACGCGTTAACTGGAGAATGAAGTATTCGTGCGCGCGGTCTATATATAGGGTTAATTTGAGAGTTTCTCACCGTTTGCCGACGTTTAGAAATGTGTTTATTGCGAACTGCGTCGAAATATATGGGCATTCACGAGATTTATAATCCAAAACAGTACTTAGCTTGAACTTTGTTGAAGTATGTTTGTTTCGAAGCGGGATATTGATAAAACGGAACTTTTATTTATTACTTTTCTGAAGTAGTTCCATGAGAAATATTGAACTGATTGCATAGGTACTACGATCATGAATTCTCATTTTGTACTTGAAGTGCCGGGTTATTGCAAAAATTTTGGTGCGAAAAATAAATAACAAGTGACGAATAAACAAAAACTTAATCTTTCCCCATGATACGTGTATTAAACGTGAATCGTATGATGAGTAGAGTGATCACATTTATTAGCACACCAAGTTCCTAATAAGAACGAACTGAATATATACGATGACTCAATCAAAACTTTTTGCTTTACTAAGTTATATGTTATTTGGTACGGACATACTCACTACAACGAATCCTATCCTATCGCGTTAATAAAAATTGACTGCTCATCAGTACAAACTATATATGCACATATAATGTATCAGACAAAGATGTAGTATGTGGTACACTTTAGCTATTTATACAACGATGTCTTCGTCTTGCAGTCGTGTTATATATCCTCAGGACGTTACTTGTTAATGGGTATACACACAAGCTGGTAATTATATGATATAATGAACAAATGTTTTATTCTATTATTTGCTCGTAAATAACATCTCTCTCTTTTACCCAGAATTCTTAATGCAGAACCACGTAGTGTTTACTTTAGGCGTTGAGTAGTAAATTTTTTAAGAAGCATACATAGACATGTTACAAATTTGATGAATATAATGAAAAACACAAAATGTCTTCTAATAAATTGTTATTTACTCATATAAACATTAATTCTATTACCACAGAAAAGTGTAGGGTGAATCTGATCCATTTTTACATAAATTTCTTTCTTTTCAAGCACTTTTTGGAAGACTTTTTCACACGTTTGCATAGGTGCTGGTTTTCTTCATTATCCAAATGCTAACTTCCTAAATTTGTTTGACATATTTTGCTTTCAACATATAATCTGAAAACCAACTTGTCTTCCATCTCTTGCAGCTTTAGTTATTTTCTATTAACACGTCCCTTATTGAATCTATTTTCTTGTTATTCCACTTTTTTAGATATTTCATTTCTAAAATCTTTATTTTACTCTTCTACTTTATTTTATTCTTCTACTCATATCTGTGTGCCAGAATAAATTAAAAAAGTGCTTTAAGTAGTTTCATCTTTATACCTATTGTTACTTCGTTGTTTAAGATTTTATATTTGTTGCTGAGAGAACGCTAAACGACTTTAAAATTCTGATTGATTTCGTTCCTCATGTACCTTTTATTGTGTACGATTACCTATCATAATTTTAAGCCTCTCTACTCGTTGAATCATTGCTTTTCCTGTTCATATATTTACTTCTTCTGAATTTTTCTATATTATTATCAGTTTTATTTACTATTACTTATTTTACTACCCACATCCTTCCACTCCACAATGTATTCAGATTTCCATGTATTTTTTACCACTAGAATTCGTAAGTGTAAATTTGAAAAAATATAAAATAGATTTAATCATGGCCAAAATGAATAAAAACTATTATTGGACATTTCAGAAAACACTAAGGGAGTCAAAATATTTATTTTATTTTCAGAATTCATATGAAAAAATATAAATAGCAAATGTATGATATATTTATATACAAACGTGTTTTGGATTATTGCATAGCAAATATCACGTTTTAAATGATTTTGAGATTACTATTATCCACGCCAGTTGTTTACTGGGTGAAATTCGTTTCAACATCATTGTCGCGCACGACTTTCCTGTATTTAGTTCGTTGAACCCAGTTGCATGGTTTTTATTCAATAATGCTATTTGAATTGTTAACTGTATCAATATTTTTATTATCTGTATGCATGCTTTTTCATATGTGAGTATTTTTGTAGTGTAATTAAATACATCCATCTCATTGAATTCGTATGTAAACTGTTTTTTGCAAGTGAGCAATAAGTACATTCACCTATACAGACGGCTTAGTAATTGATAAAAATTAATACCCCGGTCATAGTTCTGTTGAAGATAGGAGCAAATTTAAGACAAGTGACATTGATGTTAAATAAACAAAAATGAGTCTACTAGTGTTGTATTTACAAAATATTACATCCAAATATGTATATAAGCATTCACCCTGCAGTTCTTGTTATTTATCGAACAATAGTCATTTCAACGAGGAGATAAAAGTTTGCTGCTATAAGCTCTCATATGAAGGTAATATTGATGGAGCCTGTGGTTGATTAACTTATTCACTGAAGGTTGATATATAATCCCTTTCCACACTAGTTTTCGTATTCTGTATACGTATTTCGACAACAATATTGTCATCATCAGCAAATAATTGAACAGTGTCGCACCTGGTAAACTACGGCAAAATACCCATACGAAACAAATTCCGCATATTCCACTATAAAATTATCTTTTAAATAAAGCCAATTCCATGGATATTAAGAGCATTTTGGTGTGTTTTATTTCAAGCTACAGTTTTCCGCCTCCAAAAAAAAGAACACCCAATATATAAACAGGAATTTTGTTACCACTCTGCTCAAATGGATTACTCTCTCCTTCGTAACTTGGTTTATTACTTATAAGTGCACATCATAAGCTCCGACAATATACATAATAGATACAATAAATGAATATATAAAATAAGCATTCCTTTGAAATTGAACAGATACGAGGATAGTTTGGCAAGTAGTGAGAATAACACATAGGTGGCGCTCTAATTGGTAAAACAAATGTAGTGTAATTTAGGTTGCCTATTTATATGTTTACATTCCGATACTTATATAAATCGGTTGATTAGTTTATTTTTGACAGCTGATTGAAGAAGAAGCAACACGTCGTTTTGTTAAAATAGAAAAGGCAGAGTATCGTGCGGTGATTAAATACTTCGTAATTAAGGGTATGAAAGCTACCGAAATTAACGATGAGTTACGTGAAACATTAGGTGAATCTGCTCCATCATCTGCCACAATAAGTAGATGGGTAAATGAATTTAAACGTGGTAGAACGAGATGTGTTGATGCAGCGCGCTCTGCAGCACCCAAAATCGTGACTTCTAAGGAAATAACTATAAAAATCCATAATATTATTAAGCAAGATCGACGACTCAAAGTGAGAGAGATAGCAGACATGGTAAACATTTCAACAGAACGCGTACACCACATTTTAACGAAAGAATTGGGCCTTTCCAAGCTTTCGGCAAGATGGGTGTCGCGATTGCTTACGACTGATCAAAAGTTCACTCGTTTGCGTATTTCCAATGAGTGTTTGGACCTTTATAAGTGGAATCGGTTAATTTTTGTAGGCGATTTGTTACTTGCGATGAAACTTGGATACACTACAGTACACTCGAAACTAAACAACAGTCGAAACAATAGTTAGAACGTGGTTCTGCACCTTCAAAGAAAGCGAAAACGACTTTATCGGCAAGCAAGGTGATGGCACCAATTTCTTGGCATTCAAAGGGTATTTTGCTCATTGATTACCTTGAGAAAGGTGCCATAATAAACGGACAATATTATACAGAACTTCTACAAAAATTAAATGTTGAGATTCCTGCTAAACGGCCAGAAATTGCAAAGAAAAATGTTTTGTTTCATCAAAACAACGCTTCCTCCGTATACCAGCACAATTGCGATGTCCAAAATCCACGAGTTGCATTTCCAATTAGTACCGCATGCGCCTTATTCGCCGGATTTAACCCCTTTCGACTTCCACCTTTTTCCAAAATTGAAAACGGCACTAGGTGGAAAGAAATGTTCGTCTAACGATGAGCTTATCATCTTCGTAAATGAGTATTTTGCAAGCCTTCCGGAATCGCATTTTAGAGATGGCATAACGGCATTGGAGCAGCGTTGGAATAAATGTATTGCTCTTTTAGAATATATTGAAAAATAAAAATTATTTTGTATTTAAAAAATTCGTTTTTCTTTGCCATTCTCACTACTTGTCAAACTACCCTCGTATATAAAAATAAGAAAATCTGTAATACATATAGCGAAAACGAATATAAATTCATTACGAAAATACCATTTATATCCTTTATATAGTACAACTGAAACCTTTTTGTAAATACAATACATTAAAGGAAAATACGATTATAGTTCTGAGAAAATATACATGCTACATACAATAACTTTGCCTTAAAAAGAATGATAAACTTCACTTAAAGTGTTATAGAAAATAAAAATAAACAATTTTACACACTTTTGAAATGAAAAGAGAAGAAAACGAAGAAGTTAAACTTGATTCATTTGCGTTTGCATATTCTTGCTTAGGAATAATCTCCCTACAATATTCTGGAAACACGATACGAGCGCTGTTACATAGATATTTATTAAATAGAATTAATTGATAATCAACCTAAGAAATTTCTTTGAGGTAGTATTTCGAGTGTGACTTTGTATCTTGAAGTTTTTAAGAACCTTTAATCTCTCTCATTAAAATCCAAAAGTAGCTAGTCCAATGCGAAATTACGATTCTCACCATAGTATGCGTTTGTTAATTTTACCACATAAATTTATAAATTACTTGATGTATCATTACCATAATGACAAAAGTTTCTTCATTTAATTGCTACGAGAACAGCTTATTATAAAACTTCAAGATAAATATATAATTTTCCTCTATTCAGTTAAATATCATTCCCTAAAAACAAAATTAATAATGTTATCGTTCTTGGGGAATGCGTGAGAATACTACACAATGCATGCGGATCCATTTGGTTTGAATTAATGCATTCCAAATTGTTGAGCGGGTACATCAATCATTGAACTATTGATTTTCTATCCAACTAAATGCAAAAACGTACAATAATTTATTTGTCTATTATGCGTACAAAGGATACCGTACAAAAAGAGAGAGCTTGATAAATTTCGTTAATCTTTTTTGTGTTTGTCAGGCCCTCCTATTTCAAATAAGGTGATTTCCAAGAGAATAACACGATGTAAATCAGCTGAAATTAGATTTTTAGAATTGGTTGTTTGTAGAAGAGAACGCATCGTTCCAATTCATAATAGACGTCCGTCTCTTTTCTGCTTTTTTTGTTCATTTTAAACGTGCGCATTGATAAATTACACATCCATTTCTTCAGGTTTTCTATAACTTAAGTTTTTTCATTAATTATGAAGGCGTCTGATTAGATATTTGAACGTGTATTTGTATTTGAATATATATATTAACAGAACGACATTTAACGAAAGTTATTAAATAAAAACACTAACTACTTTGTCAACTTTTAATTATATTATACTACGTAAGTTTGACAATTCTATCCTATTTTTATTTCCGGGAATATAAAAGTTAAATACAGGTTTTTAAAACGTGCCCTTAAATGCTTTTTATACATATATTAGGCACCCTTTAGATTTATCAGTTGTAGATACAATAAAAGAATTAAAAAATAAAATTATTATTCTCCGGCAGAAAACTTCTTTTTTGATCACTGCATGTATCATTCATGGTATATTATATACTTCGCGCAGCCTTCTCTCTTTCAATTTGTAGGTTTCACAATTTCTTCTGCAATATTACATATTAATTAGAATATATGTATATTGAGAGCGACGTCTACTTATTTGTTTGGCAACAGACTGATACATATAATAATAAAGTCACAGTTACGTGTGTCGAGAAAATGACCATTGTTCGACCAAGCAAATAAGTTAATAACTGATTTAATTTACAAAAGCACAAAATGTAGAATTTGCAATATGTTCTAATATGCTGGACAAGAACCCACTGCGAACGACACGTGAAGAGTACAAATCACATGTCAACTATTAGTATAATCTACCGTTTACTTTATTATCCAATGAATCATTTTGTTCATTCTGGAATAAATACGCGAAATATCCATTATCTAGTTAGGCAGTGTTTAAAAATTTTCTTCCATCCGTCCGCGAACGTATTTAAGAGCAGATGAAATCCGAAAACAAAATTGAAAAATAATAAAGTTTGGTTATGTATGGTCAATACAACAGATCATAAAGAAAATCTGTTAATGTTATGGTACATACAAGGGAACCATTTCAATTGTAATCTTAAATTTTACTATGTACCTTATAGAAGAGTACAAAAATGTACTGTCGAAGTAATTTCAAAGTTAATGTTAAATAAATAAAATAAAAATTTTGTTCGTTTAACCAATCAACTGTTAATGTTTATGAGTGACGGTGCTGCTAACGTGTTTTCTCTAGACCGGTCTCTTTAAAAACATTGTTCTAACTGGTTACATGTTACGTGTAAAATTCATGCCTTGAGTCTTTCGGCAAAAATTATTCAACCTTCTTATCTTAAGGTAGACGCTTTAACAGAGCACGCAAGAGCAATGTCAAATCCCCAAATCCCAAATTTCACAAACTGTATCCCGGTGTCCCTAAATCACCAGAGTCGATTTTTACACGTTGGGGAACATAGTTATAGGCATTACATTATACATATTTTGAAGATATAGAGAAGGTGGTTTTAAAATTCGATCCGACGGAAGCTGCAGCTTCCAAATGAAGCCAGACAAAATTTCAAGATAGTCAGGTTACAACAGATTTAAAAACTTTTCAGAATAATTACTTTGGACTAGTGAAATCAATAGAAAATTAAAAAGTCCTTCACGCACAGTTATGCGCCGTAGAAGACGCAGGAAATTGTTGTACTATACAGAAAATTGAAAGTGTTTTAGACAAGGATTCAGGTTTTGTTACATTAAGACAAATTTGTGAAGGTGTATTTACAGATCCGCTAAGTTGTTTTAAAGATTATTTTAATTATGCTACTATAACGCCACTAGATGTAGAACGTTCATTTTATACATATAAACACGTTTTCCCCATGCGCTACTGGGTTTACTAAAACAACTGAGGAAACATACCTAATGGTGTAAATATTATCCACTTTGTGACTTTACGGAAGGCGTTTAAAACGGTAAGTGTTTCATAAATTTACAACTTCTTATTCTTTTTATAGACATAATATAAACCGTACGCCTACGATGGGCACCTCAATTTGGCTTCTCTACTTATAACAATCTACTTTCCTTAAATTGGTTTATATTAAAAAAAATTCTTTAAGCACATACAAACCTAGACATTTTTGTTTTTAAAATATGCCATAGGTAATAAATTGAGACTCTGAGGCGATTGTTTTAACACTCGCACTTCATTATCATTAAGCCAGTGCGTTATCGCTAGTGATTTTTTTGTTTAATAATTTAAAATGGACGGGTCCAATACTTTCTATAGTATGGTGATGTAGCGGTTACTGTTCATGTGACTATCGCACAAATAAAACTCTCCAATACGAGACGCAGACATGCACTCTCAAACCATGTATTGTCCCTATATCTATTGCATATATATATATATATATATTTATGTGTGTGTGTGTTCATGCCTCCTACAAACATACATGGACAGGCTGTCTAAAGGGATATAACACAAAACAAAAGTGATTCTTCAAAGTAATTTTTATTCTAAAAGTATGATATATTTACATAGAGAACGAAAAAAATGGAAATTGATGCAGCGAAATCAGGAGGATAAGGCGGACGTGGAATAACCTTTTAACGGAGTTCTTAAATAACTGTTTTTGTGATGTTGGCGTTATTAGGATGAGCGTTTTCATGCTGCATAATGACTTGAAGCTGTCTCTCTAGACTTCTTGAATGCGGCCTTGAGCCATGGGGTTATTGACAGAAATATCATCAATAATTTATTCTACCACACACATATCCGTTTAAGTGGAAGAGTGTCACCTTTTACTCGGGTAGTTGCTTTTTTTGTTAGGACTAAATCTTTATTTCCTGAATACATATGTAGTTTTAGGGGCTTCTAATGCATTAACGCCTCTGCTGACTCGAACAAAAGGAAACGACGAACACACTCGTTTTATTCTTCTTGTCACACCATTTTCTTTTATCAGTAAGTAAAATAATTTATTTATTGATTATGCAATGGAGAAAAGCATGCATAACATACATATATGTATATGTTCATTCGCATAGTGTGTCAAGCGATACTGTAAGTATCGTTAGACGTTGCAACAAAGCACTAGCTGATGATGCCAGACTAGAATCCGCTGAAACGATATAGAAACTTTACTCTCCAGGGTCACGTGACAATGCGGAAATATACATACAATAAAAAAGGTATATATATATATATATATATATATATATAGTAAAAGACAATAGTATATTAGCAGCAGCAACCCAACTTGGTACCATTACTCATATGACTTCAAAATAATCAAAACGATTTTTAAATGCAGTAGGCGATTCTGCAGACACCACATCAGTTGCATTCCAAATGTGATACACTTGATTAACAAAAAAAATTTGCTACTCACCTTTCACATAGTAGCTTGATTAGATGGCTATGAATATAGAGGATATATAGACTTAACATGTCGGCGTGGAGTACATATTGTGTGAAGATATTATACCTCTACATTCGCCATTGAGAGCTAAATAATCCAGTCCTCTAGATACACCATCTCGCAACGACACTATATACTTTTCAGCAATGACGAACGTTTTATTAAATATGGATTCCATACGGTTGCATTTGATTCCAGTAGGGATCTGACATAGGTTTTGTAAAGTTTTCTCATTAGTGTCAAGCTAGGAGAAATGAAAATTTGTAAAGAACTATATTAGTTATTTTTGACTACATCTTTCATTTGCGAAAACCAAGACACCGGAAGTTAAGGAAGTTGGGGATATTGCCACGTGTGACTTTATTACTTAAATTTTTCAGAAGACCATGTAGTATGGATGTTTCGAGATATTTTTACCAAAATGAAGTGTGGCAAATTTTTCTGTCAAGAGGTATAACCATTTGTTGCACCAATTCCGAACAGACATTAAATCAACGTGCAATATGTCAAACACATTTGGAGTATCATATACACTCCGCGCAACATGAATAGGACCACCCGACTTGTTGCAAGCTTTCGGTGGTTTGAAAAACAATTCATTTACTAAAAATACAATGCAAGTTTGTAATGGTATGATATGGCAAATAATACGCATTATTGCGCAATAGTGCCTAACGTTATGCATTGGGTGACGTAAGTACCACATACATATAAAATGCACCGCGCCGGTTGGATACGACCAGTATTTAATAGTAAGCTACCGGATGAGTGTCGAGTTACAACGTGTATCCGGATAAACAAACATCTGTAATTAAGGGTATTGTGCAACGATGGGACGACAGAAGTGCTTAAGTATGGAAGAAATTGGAAAAATTAAAGCGTTCCATCAAGAAGGGTATTCCTCAAGGGCTACTGCAAAGAAAATAAGTCGATCACACCAGGTTGTGAACAATTTTATTAGGGATCCCGAGAATTATGGAAAACGTTTTAAAGGGCGAACAACATCCGTTACAACTAAGAGAGAACGTCGAGCCATATTACGCGAAGCATCGAATTCGGCATTAACGGCAAGACAAATCGCGAATAACGTTGGAACGAATGCATCGGTAAGAACTGTACAGAAGTTACTGAAGACCTGTCCGCATTTAAAACGTTTGAAAATTAAACGACGGCCTCCTTTAAGGAAATTTCAGCGCACTGCACGTCTTCTGTTTGCTCAAGCAAAAATGGGGTGGACAAGAGAATGGCAAACTGTTATTTTCAGTTTAATTTAGATGGCCCGGATGGGTTTTCTTATTATTTCCACGATTTACGTAAAGATGAAGTGATTCAGTCACGAAGGCGAGCCGATGTTGGTTCAGTCATGGTATGGGGAGCTGTTTCCTATAACGGACCTGTTGATTTAGTAATAGTGAAGGGCAGACAGAATTCGGAAAAGTACGTCCAGCTGCTGCAACAGGTGAAAGACAAATTTTCCAACGTTATGGCAGGTGGGCCATTTATTTTCCAACAGGATAATGCCAGTATTCACACCGCGCGCATTGTTCGACGCTGGTTTCAAGAACAAGGCATGGAGGTTCTCGATTGGCCATCGCTCTCCCCCGACCTGAACATCATAGAAAATGTTTGGGTATGGTTGTCGCGTAAATTCTACTCCAATGCTACCCAATTTAGTTGCGCTGACGAACTAGAGCAGGCGCTGAAACGAAGTTGGGCGGAACTTCCCGTTGACTACTTGAGAACCCTGTATAATTCCATTCCATCCCGACTATTTGAGGTTATAAGAAATAATGGCAAAAGTACTCATTATTGAACAATAAAGTATTTTGTTATTGCAAACGAATCTTTTATTTTGTAGATTGGTCGTATTCGAGTGGCGTTCAATTACTCTACTTATTGTCATTAGTAACGTACATTTGCACTGACTTTTACAAAAATTATATTTGCTACCTACATACATCTTTTTATCAACCCTCTTATTTTCGAAAATAACAATTCCAGCGCGCTACCATGTTTATACCAACTACAAATGTCATATATGCAGTTGGTCCTATTCATGTTGCGCGGAGTGTAGTTACACATTACCTGAGTAAAAGGTTTGACTGAATTGTAGAATTTGTCAGTGGTATATACATATAGAGACCACTATGGAACCCAGTACAGTTCCCCGGGGAACAGTAGACAAGGCTAAATCAAATCTGTCACTCATAAAGATAAGAAACTAATTCAAAACTATGCATTCCAAATTCGATAAGGAAAGAGATATATATGTCTTTTCACTAATAGAATTGACACTCTTCACGACAACTGAAAACAAATGTATTTAAAAAGCTTTTGCACCACCATCACTCAAAGAGTTTTCAAAGTTATCGCAAGTTTGTTTGACGTCACGAGAAAGCACATTAGAGAATGATGGTGCATGAACACTAAATGAGAAACAGTCCATCTATATTTGTCCCAACGGTTGGTGAATACCATAAAACTAAAATTCAGAAATTCAGAAACTTATGCCTAACAATTTTCTTCAAAGCACTACAGAAGTTAAAAACGCTATGAACTTATTCATCTATCCGATATTTCTAAATTTATTTCCAAGTCTCCTTCATTTCTTGTTTGTTCTAATTCGTGCTATATTATTCTTGTAAACAAGACAATGATGTTTGTGATTGAAAATTATGTAATTATATGTACTTTTACGTTACGACGAAGATGAAAAATGCGGTAGGAAAGAAACTTTTGTCATATCCATCCACAGCCTAAATTTTCAGATTTGTAATTGTACCATAATTTTGTTTGCGTGTCTTAATATCATCCTTCCTACAATCCAAACGCTCCTTTTCCTTGTAGAATTTATCCGGTACTAATTTAAAGTTTACGAAGATTCATTAACGTAGGTCGTGTAATATGCAGATACAAATGTCTGCTGGACTATTACAAAAACTGTGTAACTTCATTTTATTATACACCCTAGTTATGATTTAAGCTCGGAGTAAAAAATAAACGTACTAAATTTGCTACATTCACTGCACTATATTAAATACTTGCACCATTAATATTTCCGACGTTTTACTACTAAAAGAATTTTTAACATTTTCGCAAATTTCATAAAGTCAAAATCGTCCGTTTAAAGTGGGCTCCTCACATTAATTTCAGTCAGCATGTTGTCAGGGAATATCTCCACGACTCCCTCAAATGTATTATTCATTACGGAGTTTCACGAACCGAGTCACTTACATCAGACGGGTTATACGTTTTTTTTAGCGATTTTATGCTTTTTGTCCATTTCTGTCTAGTTATTGCGACAGTTCATGATCCTCGGTTAACGAAACGGAAAATTCGATACTTACATAGTGCTGTAAGGATCGAAGTTAGAAAACTAAGCTTTAATTTGACTTATTATGTTTATTATATCAGTATATATGTTTAATATACTAGAGTTTATTATATTAGTGTATATGGTGGAGGATTTTTACATAATATATTATGTAAAACATTGAATTTCCACAAAAAGAAAATTTATTTAATCAAAATAAGCTTCACTTGCAGCAAAAGTTCGGGGATTTTACGAATAAATGCAGTATATTGGTTCCACCGAGCAAGAGTTGAAATAATACAATTAAAATCTACCGTGGGTTTCCTTTAATATACAACGTGTTTCAAAAAGAATATACGTATTACAAAGTATTATTTTGTCCAAACTATCGATCGCTGCGCCTCGGCTCGGCTATTGGAGAAACAAATACATAGTCTAGTTTATTTAATAGCCGCTAGATATCAGTTGTCTTCTGTTTTTTTTTTTTTGATAAACCATCGTATATTTAAAATGGCTACTCCGCAGCAGAAATCATTTTATGTTCTCGAATTTGCGAAGTGCAATTCCGTGATTACAGTGCAAGGTTGAGCTACCAAATTGATCCTCCGAATGGGTGAAACATTCGCAGATGGTATCGACAGTTTGTAGATACAGGATGTGTATGTAAAAGAAAGAGTCCTGGCTGTCCACGTGTTTCTGAAGAAAATGTTGCACGAATTCAAACTGCTTTCCAAAGTAATCCTTCAAAATCAACTCGTCGTGCCAGTCGGGAGTTACAACTGTCTACAACAACAATTTGGCGTGTTTTGAGACGTCGGTTGGTTATAAAGCCGTACAAGTTAGTTGTTACAAGCTCTGCGTCCTGACGGCAAACGGAAACGTGTGGTATTTCGTAATGAGATTCATGATGCTATTGACAATGATAACACTTTCGCACAACGCATCGTGTTCAGTGATGAAGCGACTTTCCATGTTAGTGGTCTGGTAAACAAACACAATGTTCGAATTTGAGGTCTACAGAACCCACATATAGTCATTGAACATGTACGAAATTCACCTAAAATCAATGTGTTTTGTGCGATACCCGGATCATCTGTTTACGGCCTATTCTTCTTTAATCGAAACATGGTTAACGACCAGCAGCATCTCGCTATGTTACAAAACTGATTGTTTCCGAGGTAATACGAGGACAACTTCATGTTTCAACAAGACGGGACACCCCCTCACTGGAGTCGCCAAATGCGTGAATATCTGAATGAAACTCTACCCAACCGTTGGATTGGTTGTCAAGAAGCTGGCGATTTAGCATGTCTCAGCTGGGCTGCACGGTCACCGGATTTGACACCTTGTGACTTTTTCCTGTGGGGTTTCGTTAAAAACAACGTTTATGTACCACCACTCCCACAGAACCTGGAAAAGTTGAAGAACCGGATCCGTACTGCCATAACATCAGTGACGAAGGACATGCTTGCCCGAGTATGGGAGGAAGTTGAGTATCGATGTGATATTGTTCGTGTCGCTGATGGAGGACATATTGAACATCTGTAATCTGAAGTTGAGAGGTTCGTAGATATGTGCGTAAAATAATAAATATATGCATTCGAAGTACGTATATTCTTTTTGAAAGAGACTATATTTCCATAATGATATTTACAGTACATTAGAAAACTCAAATAGCACCATTCTTCGTGATATAAGAATAAAGACGCATGTTGGGTTAGCACGAGATTGCAAATTCGCCGGAATGCAAAAATTTTTACAAGAAATTTCTGTATTATATATACGATCTAAAAAGCGATTAAAATTCAAATTTTTACTTTACATTAATAAATATAAAAATGTCTTAAACTATAAGCCTATATATAATGTTAACTTCAGTTTCTAGACTGTAGAGTATAGTCCAAGAGAGTTATAAGAGATATACGTCATCTGACTTTAGACACGAGCTTACTAAAGCTATTTCAGTTGTCATTTGAATAGGAAATGCGTTAAGCAAAATCATACCTTATGAAGATAAGGTGTGGTGTCCTCCAGAGCTCCATTTTTGGACGGCTAATTAACGATATTTACAGACAACAGATCAGTAGTTATTACAATCAAAGGCTACTTAGAAGTATATAACAATAAATCATTTTGAAAGTGATTTAGAAAACGTGATCTTGAATCGAATATTTAAAAACGAATCTATTAAACTTTGGGTACTTTAAAAAGACCTATGACAACAAATAAGTTACGAAAAGGAGACGTTAGTCAATGATATAATAAGGCGAAATTTTTGGGTAGTACAATGGATACTTAGGTAAACTGGAATGATCACAGAGACTTCTTAACTGGAAGATTTCTTCCAGCTAAGAAGAATGTAAAATATTTCTGAAAGAAAATTATTATATGTTTATTATCAAAAACATGTTCATGATTATAGTATCTGTGCTAACAAATATAATTATTAATACCATTTCAAACGAAGAAGAGCTTAATAAACAAAAGGGATATTAGTCAGATAGTTAAAATTTACAACCATGGGCCTGCCGCACTAAGAAATAAGAAATTTTCAAAAGAAATTGCGTATATACTTTTCCGAAAAACGATTAAACATGCGCAGGAATTTTGTAGTTACAAGCTAGATGAATACTTTACTTTGAATAAGCCTATTTCGACATCAATTTTCATGACTGGTGTCACTAATAGTACAAATTCTTTGGGGGCTTCGCCGTTTTGTCGTAGTTTCAAGAACTGCTATTGGAAAGTAAAAAAGCAGGTTTTGAAGAAGCTGGCATTATGAAGAGCGAACCGTCGACAGAAACTACCACGACATGGTGAAATAAATTTCGAACTTAATTTTGCTCTTTCCAATGTTGATACTGTTTACAGTCATCATTTAGTATAAATACTACGTAATGACTGTAAACGATTTAGAACTTTATCTTGTTAAGCTTCGCATAGATAATAATTTTTTACATCGTTTTTAAATTAATTTATTTTAATTTAAATACAATTCCATTTTGAATTCATAAATTATTATTGATTACTTTGACATTATTTGTGTTATATACATACGTTCAGATGTAAAATCTTTTGTTTTGGTCACGTACGGTCAGGCTGTAATAAAACAAACCGTCGTTTTCTACGAAGCACATACCTACAACTTTTCAAACCTTTTCTTATCAAATTTCCATTACCCACATTCAATATTAATTCTGTTGTATTGATTTCAAAATACAATTAGAGATTCAAATACTAATCCTTATTTTTTTCACACAGGATATACGTCTATTATTCTGTCTAGATATCTATGTGCTAGGTATTTATATTGAAATTGATATCACAATTTTAATTCGTAGGCGCCTAATTTCTAGCGTGCCTATTCTCTTTTCCTATTGGTTGATTCAAACATGACCAGTATCCTACTCTTCAGCTTACCTTGTCTTTTCTTAAAAGCCCTAGTTTGTAAGGAAAACAGAGACTTCTACCCTAGTCATGACCAAGGCTACACGCAATCCTTCTAGCTGTTTGTTGGGTTAAGTTTTACCGGCGCATGTAGTTTCCACGTGTTTATTTTGCGACCGCAAAATAAACATAATAACATCCTGGCCCAGGACATGCACACACAAACACGCAAGTACCTCACGTATCATTCGATACATATTTTAATTTAATCCTTTTTATATTTTATTAATCAGCCTTATACATATCTCTAGATTTACTTTTATTACAGTTTTTGCATTACGTTAATTTTGTTCTATCTGTTGCTCTCGATCGTATCAATTATCTTTATTTAATATACGCAACTTTAAAGAATTAAATTAAATTAGTGAATAAAATTTTAAGAACAATCCTATTGTTTTATTTCCATTGCAATTACTAATTATTAACTCCTGCAATTACTTATTTTTTATTTGCATTTATTACAGCGCTTAAGCTAGCCGGGCACGCGCTTGTAATAGATTCACTAACCACCACGTGCAAATAAATATTTTCTAATAAGTAATATAGTCTTTAATATTTATTTAGATTAATTAAGGGACCATATAACCCCTTAGCACATATGCATACCGAACTATGGAGGTAATAATCTTAAGCTGGCAATGATTCCACAATTTTTGTTGAAATGTCTGATGTTCAAAGTCAAATTTATCAAATATTTAATAAGGTAAAATTTTAACCTACATAAATTAATCTAACCCAAAAATAAATCTAACGATGGGTAACATAGATATCTGATTTCTCAGGGTAGCCAAATTCAATATTTATAATGTTTAGTCACTGGTTAGTAGCGAAACAATTACTACATCGAATCCTGTAATAACTACGTTAATTGATACTAATGCTAGTCGTCAATTAATTAATGATTTTTTATTTTATAAACCCGTCTTAGGGTCAAATTCAAACCCGCTAAATGTATGTACATTACTTCGAAGAATACTGTTTCCTATGTAAAAAAAAGAAAACAAGAACCATAAATTTACCACAAATGTAATAATATGCATATTATTTAAAACAGATATACAAAGCAATTTATCATTTCCTCCTTTAGAATGTCGCATGGCGACATATACATACATATATACGTAGGTACATACTTAATGCACTTTCGAGTTCATACACGAATGCTTCAAATATCATATCGACTACTGCAAAATAAATAGAACACAACTACTGCGTATAAAAATTTTGATAAAAATAAAGGTACATACCATGTAATATATTTCGCGGTATACATTGTTAACATAATTAGCCTATATTATATATTTACAATGCTAATTAGTCGATGATAAGGAAAGGCTTCTCATTATCAGCATTGTTTGAATAAGTTTAACGGAAGTTCAAATTTAAAAAAAGTTTCTTGATTTTTAATTACTCTTTTACGTTTTTTGTACATCTAGAATTTGCGTGAAAATCGATTCTTATTTATTGCGTTATTATACTTCAAACGGTAAAAATCCAATTACAGGAAACGATAAATAAACTATTCAAATATTTTAAAAAATAAATAACATGAAATTCGACTGTAACTGTTTCATAAATTTATTAGACTTATCTAGCATACATATTATTGTGCTTCCTGTACTTGTAAGTGAAGACAGAACGTTAGCAGCAGAAGTACCGTGAACGCGATTCCAACCCGGAAGCCAAAATAAAGTGTCCATAAAGGAAAACACTTATACATTTTTTCTATTTTTTCCTAAACTAAATAAATAACGTTGTTGTAAGTTAAAATTTAATAATTTTTTGTGCGAGGAAAAATTGCTGACTGGTCCATCAGAGTGGGATACGCGCCCCCGCTGTGTAGAACCCTCACTCACTGCAACATTATTCAAATGTACAGAAAGTGTGGTGAGCAAAACTTTCTAAAAATGTTTTGATGAAGTTCGTTTTATTTTAAATTGTCTTTAAATTATCTTATTCTGAATTTTTAATTAATCAAGTTGTAGACGGACACTGTTAGGCAGATAATAGCTATGTGTGTGCCAAATAACTATGCATTTAATTTTATTTGAGATTTTATTTTAAAAGCAAATAAGTAATCAAGACTAACTTTATTTTGGATTATAATTGCTTTGAATTTTAAATTTAATTTAATGCGTTGTTGTAAAATATATAGAATATATCTTCTTTTGGGCTTCCGGGCTGAAACCGCGTCACTGGTCGTTGTTTCAGTACGACAGACAGTAGTAGTAGTAGTTGAGCCCTGAAGATATTCCATACGAGTGGGTACGAAACGTCGGCATTTATACTAGTGACACGGTTCCAGCCCGGAAGCCCAGAAGAAGATAGTATGGACCACGACCGCAGAAGTCTACGTACCAGATTATGTAGAATATATATATATATATATATATATATATATATAGTCACGTGAGTAGGTCGACGGCGACCATTATGATAAGCGAGTCCGTGTATATTTAGTTAATTTGATTTAATTTTACATTCACATTTACATTTTACATTTGAATCGTTATAATCCAAGTTTTGATTTAGTAAATTTTCCTGTTTGACGCAATTCGATACAATTCTTGACATGAAATTTGTAAATAATGAAAATACTGATCTTACTGTTACTATTTATTAAAAGTGGTTGTTTAAATGCATTGTTGAAAGTGTTTAAATGCGATCGAAAATTACGTAGTTTTCTTCGCACATACATATGTACCAGGTATACCGGATTATGATTCACATATGATTCTACACATTTTGCCCATCTTTCAGGCAATTTATGGATGCCATTCCAAAAAACTATTTGTCCTGTGAGCAAAACCATTGATGCGAAAAGTTGACAGTCGGACTGGCCAAGATCTGGAGAGTACTGTGGGTATGATAATATGTCCAAGTGCTTTCAGCGCCTTCTTGATTGGTTTTGCTATATGAGACGGTGTGTTATCGTGCAGTAAAATCACTTTACCGTATCTTCGGGCCCATTCTAGACATATTCCTATCAACGCATGGTTCAAATTAATAGTTTATTGTCAATAGCGATGAGTATTAACTGCTTCAGGTTTTAATAGTTCGTAATATATCACGCCACTCTGGTCTCACCAAACACAAAGCATTGTTTTGCGACCAAAACGGTTTGGCCTTGGAGTCGATCGTCCGGTTTCGCCAGGTGATAACCATGATTTTTGCGCTTAGGGTTTTCGAATTAAATCCATTTTTGATCAGCCATTACTATTCGATGCAGAAATGACTTCCGATCATACCTTTGAAGCAGTATTTTACGGACGATTTTTCAATTTTCCATTTGCCTATCATTCAATTGATGTGGCACCCATTTTCCCATCTTTTGCTCGCCCATTGCTCGTAATCGGTCGCTAATCGTTTCTTGGGCCACATTTAACGGTTCTGCCAATTATTTTTGAGTTCGAGTTGGATCTTCATCGAATAACTCCTGCAGTTTCGCATCTTCAAACCTTTTCGATCTACCAGAATGATCTTTATCTTGCATATCGAAATCACAACTTTTGAATTGCCGGAATTACACCTCACATGTTTTTATAGTTAGAGCGTGCTCTCCGTAAGTTTCTACCAGCAAATGTACTTTTTCAAAACCCTGATTAGTCTGTATATTTAGTTATTTACATATGTTCATATATCGTTTGTATAACGTTTTATTTCGATTCTGTGTCATCAAATGTCGCATTAGTGTATTGTCATATATTTTTTTCTTTTCTCGTAAACTTTCCATTTAGTTTATTTTATCTTGACTCCCATTCGATTCAATAAGGCTTTTATGTAAGTCGCAAAAAGTGTCTTATCATGTTTGGAGTTTTTATTATGTCTGTATGTAAGACGCGGTGAGTTATACTTAATATCTGTCCCATTATCGCTGCATCGATAGATGGGCTGCAGGTGCGCGTGGTTACTCTTTGTCTATGAGAGAATCAGTCTACCACTAACTATTTTCTCAAAACTTCTATTATAGTATTTTTCCGTACTCTTTTTACCCTTAGCCGTGCACTTGGCATTAACTGCGTGTAGCACACTTCATTAAGTATCGAACTTCCAAGTTTGGTTTTCGTACAATCTTTCCACTAAGTTAGGACTCGTCAATTAGAGGGACGCTGTATTTAAGCAATTTTGGATGAACGTAATCATTCAGTCGTCGACAATGTTAGGAAAAAAAAAATCCGCTTGGAAAAGATCTTAGAACTCGCCCACCAACGAAGGGTTTTCTTTTTCGTACCCTGGTTTACTGTATTCATTTATTTCGTCCTGTCAGTTTCGTAGCGTCTGGAATTTTTTATGATTGAGGTATAAAGGACAAGGTCAGGACGATACAATTATTACTTAGCACTCAAGATTTTCTTCGTATCACTGAATTAATAATTAATACATAACGTTGGTAATGTACTGATATTTTTTTCTTTTACACATCCTAAAGTTAATAATATTCAGACAGTAATTTTTTTTTATATCACTGAGGCTGTATCACTAATAACGGCAGATTGTAATATACAGTACGCAATTTCTCTGAAGTATATCTGAATTAATCTACTTATAATGTTACACGTCATTTGTACTGAAATTTAAGTAAAACCACTTGATGCTGTATGATTTGCTATAAACTATTGGGTTGGCAACTAAGTACTTTCGGTTTTGTAGTATAAAATAAAACACTTTTTTTTAAACAAAGAATAGTTTTTAATCAATTATATATTTTCCATTCTGCTCAATGACTTTTGGCCATCTTTCTTTCAACTGTATGATTCCGCGCTCATAAAATTTCTGGTCCTTATCAGCAAAAAACTGAACCGGGTGCGAGTGAAGGTCATCGTCGTTTGTGAAAGTTTTGTTTTACCATTCAAAGAATTCTGCAATCTTCGAAATAAATGGTAATCAGATGGTGCTAGATCAGTGCTGTATGGAGGATATGGCATCACTTCCCAGCCAAGCTCCAATAGTTTCCCACGAGTTGCCAAAGATGTGTGAGGCCTTGGATTATCTTGGTGGAAAACTACACCTTTCCGATTTGACAATTCTGGCCGTTTTTCTTTGATTGCTTCATCCAGTTTTATTAATCGTTGACAGTAAACATCAGAATTCATCGTTTGGTTTCTTGGAAGCAGATCAAAAAACACAACACCTTTGTAATCCCACCAAACTGACAGCATGATTTTTTTTGGATGCAATTCAGGTTTTGATGTAGTTTGAGCTGGTTTATCGTGTTTGCTCCATGATCGTTTTCGAACTATGTAACTGTACAGGACCCATTTTTCATCACCAGTGATGATTCTTTTTAAGAAAGGGTCGGTTTCATTTCGTCTAAGGTGTATATCGCAAAAGTTGATTCTTTGTGTTAAATGAATTTCTTTCAATTCGTGAGGTACCAAAATATCAAGCTTCTTAACTAACCCAAGACATTTTAAATGTTTTTCAATTGTTGTGTGCGATACATGTAGCCTCTCCGCAACCTCTCGAACAGTTATACGACGATCCTCTGCAATTATGACTTTGATTTGGTCATCATCAACTTCAGTAGGCCGACCAGAACGTTACTCATCTTTGAGGGAAAAATCTCCAGAACGGAATTTTTTATACCAATTCTGACACGTGCGCTTTGTTAAACAATTAGCACCATAAACTTCACATATCTTTTTGTGAGCCGCAGCAGCTTTCTTTCCTTTACGGAAATAAAATAGTAAAATATGTCGAGAATGTTCGTGTCTGCACTCCATTTAAAATTAACCCACAACTAATAGCTTAAATAAAAATCACGCACTACTTGCTTCTGAAGTTAGTTACGTCAATGTGACTAGTATCATGCGACAAACGGTAAAGTACAGCACTAATATACGTTATACAAAAAATAAAGCAACGCTCTCTATCAGTAAAAACCGAAAGTACTTCGCGAATCTAATATTACTCGTACTTACAACTCCGAGAACCTTCGTTCGAACATATGTATATATATAAATATATATATTATATAAAATTTATTTTGCTGAAATAGTTCCGTCATTTGACCGTAACACTGAAATATCGTCACGCATGCGAAATTTTTTTTATGTTTTCAATAAGCGTTATATTATTACATCCATGGTGTTTGCTTAGTAAAAACCAATTAAGAAGCCGTGCTGATAAAGCAGTGTAACAATGCAGGAATTTCATCAGTTAGACGTTCATAGAAACAGTGTGCAAAATGTTCCGTTTTCAATAATAATGGTATTATCGGAAACTATAAAGGAAGAAATATATAAAATTATTATGTATTTTTAACAAATTAAGCTAATTAACAAAACTCTGTTGATAGTTCAGTGGCAAGTTATTGGTTTAACACGCCTAGAGATTAGGAATCGAATCTGGTGGCCTGCTGTTAATTTTCTTTGTTTTTTAAGTAGATCTGGCAGCCAAATCTTAGGACGGACCACGAGTACTAGCGTAATAAAAGCCTGTCAATGTTAGGAGACATAAAATCATGGATTATTATTATTATAACTAAACTAAGATAAATAAGATAATAAGATTTTAGATGTTTCACTCACAAACATTGAAGTTTTCAAAAATTATTTTATATTAATAAATTCTCTTTCGTTAACATTTTCGAAGGTCCTCAAAAAGATTTCGAGTCAAAATCTCTAGCTGAGGGAGTGAAAACCTTGAAAATCCATATCAAAATATGAGCCTTTGTATGTGTAAATGGATTGCATTTAAAGTTTGAATGATGAGATTAATGAACTTGAAAAATCGTTTCAAAATATTGTGGTGAGTGACCAACTAAGTTCTAAGTGTTAAATAAACCAAATATGATGAGAATATGGTTCATCGTCGGAATATTAGTTTCTATTTAAATCCTCTTTCTTAACATTTTGTGATGCCTATTTTTATTCACAAATTAATAACGCGGCAGGCCCTTTCTAAGATATAATACAGCGCAGTGAAGTAACACTCAAACATTAATAATTTCTGTGCTTTTTGCTTATGTATACCTTATATACTGTTTTGCACTACTTCTAATTATATTTTTTGTATGCATTTAATTTGCGAGATTCAATTAGCGCTCTATAATTGAATCTTGCAGATTAAATACACCTACTGCACTCTAGTTCAGTAATCCTGTGGTCATTATATCTACGACAAGTTTATTATTCCTGTTTTTTTAATTTTTCCATCAAACCTACCCGCGCAATATCCGTCTACTCTTGTATTCTACCACCTGCCGTAAATGATTTTAAATTGCTTACATCCATCTCTCCTTTTCCTTCATTTCATATTTGGAATAATTCGATTATTAAAATGCGACCTAGCAATTTCGGACTACAATGTATGTAATTAACAAGTATAAGGCTGATATCTTTAATGTATAGGTAGTGTGTTTTAATAGGTGTATAACACGCTGGGACAAAATTATCGCGTCTGCTATAAACTCCATAATTGTTCTATATTTAGAATATATTTAAGACAATGCTGCACTGTGGACTTCATTACTGTCAAAAGCTTTATTACCAAAAATCCAGCATCGAAGCGTCCCTATTTTAATTTTATATTGAACTTATTTCATAAATTTCAATTTTGTTATAATTAATAATATTGAAACTATGATGAAACAATAGAGGTCCGAAAATATAACATCGATATCAAAGAAGGCGATACTGTATTACAAGAAAAATATATAAGAAATTTTTCTTAAATACGGCTTATAGGATATAAACTTTACACACTGTATTAAGAATAAAATTTTCACAAAAGAAGAAATAGAAAAGTACAAGAACAGCTTTAGAGAAAGACAATCAACAATCGCAAAAAAAAATAAAAATTGAGATAGTATTTATGAACTTTAACAGGCATTTTATATCCTAAAAATAAAGGAAGATATAAGTCTAGATATGTTAGAACACTAAATGATACATCCTTGGTAAATACAGAAAATATCTATAAATACAAGAGTGTTTTACTTGTGACGGAAAGAAATAATAGCCAAACATAAAATATAAGTAACAATCACTGAGATTTTAGTTGAAGTGGAGATCTATGCAGATGATGTTGCTATGATACCTCAGGGAAGCAAAAAATTGAAAGGGACAATAGAAATGATTATCTAAATACCGATACAAGAGCAATAAAATAACATCCACCATCTTTTAATTCACTTGTTGATTTTTTAATAGTTGCTTGTAATTTAGATATTGGTGTAATAGTACAATAATAATGATATTACGTGGGTTGTCTTTTAAGTTTTGCATATAAAACTAGAATAAAACAGTACTTTTAAAGACTTCATTGTTTTTCGAAGTATTCTTCACAAATATTAATGTACTTTTGCATTCGCTCGAACCAACTCTGGAAGCAGTTGTTCCATTTGATTGTTGGTACAGTCAAAATTGCATTTTTGAAGGTATCGACTGCTCCTTCTGACGACTGGAACCTTTGACCACGCAGTCCGTTCTTGATTTTCGAAAAGGTAAAGAAATTGTTGGGACTTAGGTTCGAACTGTACAGAGGATAGTCCAACAATTCGACTTTCTGTTGCGTTAAAAATTTAATTGTTTAGCGTGCTGTTTGCGAAATTGCGTTGCCTTGGTGGAGGATGATTCATCGTTCGGGGTTGGTTTTTCGAATCTCAGTGATGATTTGCCGCAAACAAATGGTTGTATACCAATCGACAGTAACAGTTCTTTGATCTTGTAGAGGAATTTTTGCTACATGACCTACTTTCGAGACAAACGTCGCCACCCTTTTTGGAGACACTTCGAGAACTGATGACTTCTGTTGGCTTTTCTTCACCTTGGAACATCCAAATAGACGGCTAACTCGTATGAGTAAGTCCAAGATTCATCACCACTGACAATGTTGTACACGTTTTCAGAGTTTCCGGCGTTGAAGGAATCTAGAGTTTTTGACACCAATTCACCCTAGCTGCTTTCTGTTTTTCGGTCAACAGATGCGGTATCCAACGGGAAACTAATTTTTTTACACACAAGTCTTTATGCAAAATTTTTTGAATTAAGGTCTTTGAAATCTCCAATAATGCTTCAATCTGGTGGTATGTTGACATGTCGATCTTCGTTGATGATCTTGCGCATAGTATCGATGCTTTCCTGAGTGACTGTCGTTTTGGTGAACTTGCTCTTGGATCGTCACTAAGACTAATTCGTCTACGGTTGAATGCTCCAGGCCAACAAGAAATTGCTGACTGATGTGATGCTTCATTGCCGAAAACAGAAACCAACTTGGCGAGGCATTCTTGTTGAGTTAATTGTCTTCGAAGATTATAAAACATTAATTCGCGAAAATGTCCTCGATTTAATTCCATTTTCCAACTTGTCAACTTTGACGGTTCATTGTGGCTACAATACTAAACGTATTACACTGAAATTTTGGACTTGAGTCAACTAAAGTGGAGGTTAATTTTTAGTACTGACGTTTGAATAGTGACGCCCTCTATGTCCTACTATGCAAAACTTAAAAGACAGCCCACGTAATAATAATAACTTTTATTGCTCAACAGAGTGTATAAGATTCAAATTGAAGGAGAAGTATACCATTGGGCGTATAGGTAGAAAAGCAATATACAGAATTTATCCATAAGCCAAAAAAAGAGTGGTTAATAAAAATAGAAAAATCATACATACGAAATGTAAGTAGAAAGTATAAACGTATAGTGTTCTAAGAACATCCGCAAAAGCAACAATCGTATGAAATCTAAATCAGGAATAGTAGTAGTGTACAATATATAGATATATAGAACTATATGATCTATTACATTATCTCATGAAACTTCAAGAATAGAAGGGAATGAAGAAAAATTACTGAAGAAACAAGAAAAGGTGGCAACCTATTAAACAAGAAAGTATATATGTTAGTGTAGTAAAGTTATACATATACCACCAATTAATTAATCTGGAAAACTAAAAACTCCGAAAATCAACTGAAATCTGGATCATTTCCACCGTTTTCCTCAATAAACTTGGTAAACAATAAAACAACTTCACCAGAAACATAACTCTGCACTTAGTTGAAATAACTTTTATTAATTCTGTCCCGATCTGACACACTTTCAGTTTCAGTGCTACTCACTAAACAGTGAAGCAGTTTTGAAAATATATCTTTTGAAAGTGAATGAAACGCTTGTGGAAGCAGAAACAATGTCAAGGGCGCAAGCTATTTGGAAACCAAGAGGAAGCTATAGATAATGAATAAATATAATTTAAATATATGAAATGCCGCATATTTGGTTATACTTTTACCGAATTCTAACATGGTTATTAATATTATTACACTGACCAATAAATTTAAGCTTTTAGTTTTGTCATTAAGTGACGGTAAATAATCAAGTTAATGAAAATTTTTTTTTTGTTTATAATATACTTTAATATATATATACTCAATGACATTAGAAGTGTTACACCTAGAAGGAATAGTTTCCTGGACGTGATTTTTTGGTAATGTGATAAGCTTAAGTCAAGAATGAAACGATCAGATTTCCAAGAAATTTTATTAACATTAATTTGAAAAAAAATCAATAATGTGTTTGGCGACCCCGTAGCTGTAGACACTCCTGTATACGTCTAGGTATCGACAAAATAAGATGGTCGATGGCTGCTTGTGGCACCTCGTTCCAAGCAACTTGAACTTGGTGGATTAACTGTGCCAGAGTTTGTGGAGGATGGTTCAAATTGGTCTTCTCCCCATTATGTCCCACACATGTTCGATGGGATTTAAATCCGGTGAACGGGGTGGCCACGGCAAAACATTAACGCCAGCTTCTCGTGGAAAGTCCATAGTACGACGAGCTATATGTGGACGCGCGTTGTCTTGCTGAAAAAGGACGTGTGGACGGCCATCTAGATAAGGCAATAAAGTGGTTTGTAGGACGTCATCAACATAACGCGCAGCTGTCATACTGCCCCGAATAAACAGAAGAGGTGATCGGCTTCCATATGCAATAGCCCCCCAAACCATTACTCCAACAGTCCTGTGCACATGCCTCTCAACAGCAAATCCAATATCACGTCGCTCTCCACGACGGCGTCTTACCCTCTGACGGCCATCATGCATGCCTAGGCAGAATCGCGATTCGTCGCTGAATACAACATTATGCCATTCTGCTTCCCAATGCTGCCGTTCTCTGCACCAGTCCAAACGTGGAGAGCGACGTGATATTGGATTTGCTGTTGAGAGGCATGTGCACAGGACTGTTGGAGTAATGGTTTGGGGGGCTATTGCATATGGAAGCCGATCACCTCCTCTGTTTATTCGGGGCAGTATGACAGCTGCGCTTGATGTTGATGACGTCCTACAAACCACTTTATTGCCTTATCTAGATGGCCGTCCACACGTTCTTTTTCAGCAAGACAACGCGCGTCCACATATTGCTCGTCGTACTATGGACTTTCTACGAGAAGCTGGCGTTAATGTTTTGCCGTGGCCACCCCGTTCACCGGATTTAAATCCCATCGAACATGTGTGGGACATAATGGGGAGAAGACTGACCAATTTGAACCATCCTCCACAAACTCTGGCACAGTTAATCCACCAAGTTCAAGTTGCTTGGAACGAGGTGCCACAAGCAGACATCGACCATCTTATTTTGTCGATACCTAGACGTATACAGGAGTGTCTACAGCTACGGGGTCGCCAAACACATTATTGATTTTTTTTCAAATTAATGTTAATAAAATTTCTTGGAAATCTGATCGTTTCATTCTTGACTTAAGCTTATCACATTACCAAAAAATCACGTCCAGGAAACTATTCCTTCTAGGTGTAACACTTCTAATGTCATTGAGTATATATATATATATATATATATATATATATATATATATATATATATATATTTCAAACTTTTATAATTAGAAATGTGACGAAACATAACGTTATTTTTTATAATCATCAGTAATCTGCTAACATTACAGGATTCTATTTGCTCCGATATCGTTTTCATCTCAAAATACCTTGGTTGAAGTGCTCGCCGTGCTTACCACTTAAGTTGCTTATATTTTTGAACAAAAGCCTAAGAATATAGAATGCAGACATTAAGGAACACATCGCGGCCAGTGCTGCGAAAAGCTTGAACTATGTCAATTCAAAAGCTTTGTAATATTTTCCTTTTTGTTTCCTAAAAAAAAAAACTGTTAAATATTTTTACCACGGACCACGAAGGTTTCCCCGTGCCGTTAATTTGATTCCAAATTTTCGAGCACATACTATTCTCATATCTGAGGCCTAACAACAATACTTTCTATTAGTTTTTCTTTTGTTATCTTTAGTAACATTTCTCGAGAGTATTTAATATCATCACATTCTTGATCCAATATCTTAACAGAGTTTTTCATGAAACCTGATTAACGTTGACTCAAATATCTATAATATTTTTTAACACTAAAGGCTGGTGTCGTACATTGTCTTTCCTGGAATAAAAATCTCTCGTAAAGACCACTTCTGCTTAATAGTTTTTCTAATCGAGACTGTCCTTAGATTTTCAATTCTCCTTTTTACAATTTGTGTTACATTGCATACTACCTCAGCGACTTCTTCTCCTTGAGTAATGCAATCGCCAGACAAGAAAAAAAATTTTGAATATCTTTTAGCTTTTCATAAGCTTCGTTAATGTTTTTAGTTTCTGAAATAATATTAACATCCTCACTGTTGCTATCATGTTGGTACTGTTTTGAAATTGACGCACACACTCTTGTATGCTAATATCGGGTTCTCGGTATGTAAACCATCATCAATTTGTGCATACGATAACATGTCAGGATAGGGCTTACAAAGTTCTGACAGTGGCATATCGTCTTCAGCACTAAAGTCTATATCCTCGCAAATATCTTCGGTATTCTACTCAACAAATCTAGCTTTAAGAAAACATTTGTTGATAGTTTCAACGCTTACAATTTTCCAAGCAGTAAAGGTCCATAATAGAGCACTGAGAATGATAACGAATTTTTCTATATATTCGGTAGATTTACAATGATCCATAGACGATAAAAGTCTCTTAACTAAAAACTTTCTGCAGTTGGTTTTAAAATTATTGATAATCCCTTGATCAAATGGTTGACAATAAGAGGTAGAGTCTGGGGGAAAAATATTAGTTTAACATTTTGTAACTCAAGTTTTGGGTATGACGTGGCGTTGTCTAAAAATAAAAGAACCTTTCTGTTCCGCTGTTTCATTTTTCTATCAAAATTGGTTAACCAAATTGTCATAATTTCTCTCGTCATCCACTTTTTTTATTAGAATGCCACTCCACTGGCAACTTCTCAACGTTTGCTCCTCTAAAGCATCGTGGATTCTGATTTTTCTCAATTACTAAATTTCTTTCTCCAACCATATTCGCACACAAGAGAATAGTTAATCTTTTCTTAGCAGCTTTGCCGCTCGAATATTTTTCACCTCCTAATGTGAGGAATTGTTTGGCAAAACAAAACCCGGAAAAAAGTCCAGTTTCATCGGCATCAAAAATGCCTTTCGGTGAGTATTCTTTAGTGATAGTTATCAACTGTTTCTTCCAGACAAATATTTCGTCCACATCTACTGCGGCGGCTTCATCACTAATTGTTCGAAGCGATATGTTGTGTCTCTGAGAAAACTTGTCAAACCACTCACTTAAAGCATGGAATTCATAATTTAGCTCTTGGGTAACTTCGAGAGCTTTTTCTCTTATTACTTTGCCGGACAATGGAATATTCTTCGTGCGCACTTTGCAAAACCAGTCGTACGTTACTTGATCCAGTGCAGCTATTCCTGCTTTTACAAATTTCTTCTTTTGCTGTGAATTTCCATTTTCAGCAAACCGTCTATTAATATTTTTGTTTTTCAAAATATAGCCCACTTGACTTTTTTTTCTCTGTTTCATCGTCATATTACTTGTACGAACAGTAAAATACTACATATCTAACTTGTTAGAGAACTAAATATCAACTGAATGCTATAAAAGCTATAGCTGTTTTATATAAGACCATCATTACAGTTGTACTTATTACCTGCCTTAACTATATGTTGTTCATGTCCATTGTTAAAAATGTTTCAGCGGTCATAATTATTATATGTACATATGTAATAATAATAAACCAAAAGACCATTATTACAGCACTTATTATATTAAATTATGTTTATAAATTATAGAAGCTGCAATAAAGTATTAATATCCATTGTAAAGAAATAAATTTTCATTTAAATTTACTGTAGTGGATGTATATTACTGTCCGTGTCCATTGTTAAGAATATCCTTTGGTGAGGGATATTGTTATTTAGCAAATAGTATACTTACAGTCGGTACATCAGAAGCTGTCCATTGATTAGAGATGTCAATTTTCGAGAGACATCCGTTAAGGGAGAATATACTGTTTAACTTTTGATGCCTTTCTGATATTAAAAATTCACTTATTTCATCCAAACGACTTTATAATGTGCTATTGCACTTAAAATCGCATCCTTTATATAGCATGTGTTTGCTTATAGCTTCCCTAAAGCTTACCAGCCGGTCACATTAGAACGACATTGCAAACTTGTCACCCTTCAAGGGAATGAATTATATTACGTCTGTCTCTACGTGCATTTTCGCCATAAACAGAGCTAAGCCAATACTTGTATATGCTGTTTAACTGTTTCAGTTACTGACTTAGGGTAAAAACTTTGTTGGCCAGTGTTATTAGCAAAATCTGAATCTGTTGAACTGACAAATATCTCTAAGGCACTTTTAACTTTTTTAGTAATAGTGTTTTATTAAAAAAGTAGCAACAGTAAAGGCAAGGAGTATTAAAACTCGCTAGTTTACTATATTTATGCTTACGATTTAAACGCTAGTGAGCGAAGTTGAGACATAAATATGTTAGAGTTTAAAACACTACACAACTTTAAGTTAGATATAATTCTATGAATTTCGGAACAAGTTAAATAGTTAAACTAATTCGATCAAACGTACACACTGAAGGCCTAATTAAAAATAGATTACTTTAGTAACTGCAGAAATTGTACTTTTCTACACTTCCTTAAGTTAACGTTACGTAAAATAAATTTAGTTATTTCGATTAGCTTAAAACGTTTAGTTGCCGCGAGAGACATCGAATCTCTTCACTTTAAATAATAATTTCGTTCGAAAGCAAAGGTAATTTATGCTTCCCCGTTCTCCAATATTGTGCCACTTTGCTCCGTACTCGGTTAACATTAAAGGCGGACGGTGCCAAATGATATATGTGGAAGTCATTTCAATGATATATGAGTATGCGATAGGGATTTCGGGTGAAGTCAGTCGCAGAAAGAGAGGAAAAAGGAAGCTGGTTAACATATAATTTCCGTTTGCGAAATCCGTTGAAAATTCAATGGATTCGATGCGGGGGTTTTATTGTGGCAGAAAAGTTTGCATATTTTCGAAAATTTGTCATAATGCGTATCTCCATATTTCCTGTTTTGTATTGCCCCACGTAATGTGAACATTATAAACTCACGGTTTTCCAAAACGCAATTTATTATTCAGTTTGATGTTGAAGATTTTAAATTTCTTACTTAACTTTGGACATCGCTATTTATAATAATAGTTATTTATGTTTTTCGAAGAACATGCTTTATTTATAGAAAGTAATGTTGCGTCTTGGATAAAGCTATATGCGTACAAAGTAAATGTATCAATTACTGACTACTTTAGACAATACCAAGCATTTGTGTTGAATACTGAACGTAAAATTTAATCTGTAAAGTTCCTGATAATTTTAGTAGTAAAATTAGTGTTACGTAAGTAAATTTGTAGAACTTTTCACGTAAATGACCTCGTCTTTAGTGAAACATTGTGTCTTATATACTGCAAATTGCTTTCAGCTATACAGGGTGTTAATAATATACACCGACGTACGTTAATGTATAACAACTATGTAAGAGAGCAATTCAACTCTATACAAATTTTATTTTATCGAAATTTTAATTTATGCGGAAATTTAGGCACGCAAACTTTTTAAATACGGGCCTGTATTCAGATTAAATTTAAATAAATAGAAATTATGTTTTGTGGATTCCGGAACAGGCATTTATTTATCCATGTTCACAAAAAATGCGCCATCACATTTCAACAATGCAATGTAAGATTGTAAATTATTCACAAATCTGTGTGTTCTGTTATTTTTATAAGTAGCAATTCATTGACCTTTGTAATATCATGAAGCAAACAAAATATGAAATTTGTAAATTCTTTAAAAATTGTAAATAGTATAACGGTTTTATGGGGATATGGAATTTCTAATTTAATATTCTAAATATTACTATTAAATCACTTGAAGAGAATCACTGCTTCGGTAACCGCTCTTCATACATACATACATCTATTAGCTCTAACATTTCCACCTGTTTCACAGTAATAAAATGATTTCTGCTAATTTGTGATTTGAATAAGTCATATTTCTCGGAAGTTGATGACAGACTGACTTCTGACTGCATCATCGCATCTACAATTTTGCAATTTCTTTTCTTTGAACTTGTTCCAGATAGAGCTTCCGTGTATTAGCATTTTATTCTTAATATTATAACAGCGACTACATATGACCTCTGTCGGCGTATTTCGTTTACACTCCGTATACTGATCATTCATATGTTGTTCATAATACTAGGCGCATTTACTAACAGGGAACTGTAACATTGATATCTATATAAATATAAAACTTACTTCGAAATAATATTTATTTAAAATATATTTGGTTTACAAATAATTTATTCTGCTTTATATATTAAAGGCTTCAGAGGCCTCAACACAGGATCCTTCAAGAGTTGCAAGGAATGTAGAAATAATGCTACTAATAAAATTTTGTGACTAGAACAAAAATTGCTTCAAGGAAGTGTAAGATGGTAAGCATTATCATCTATAAATATTATTATTGAAGGAGGGATAGATATTTTTTTTTTTTTTTTTTTTTTTTTTTTTTAAATAAATAAGGTTGATATATAACCCCTTTCCACAATTAACTATTTGTAAATTCTGTATACGCATTTCGACAACCAAGTTGTCATCATCAGCAGACAATTTCAAAGTGTCGCACCTGGTAAAACACGGCGAAAAAATTGTACGAAAAATACACTCCGTACGCGATCCGCACCGTTGAAAACCAAGATGTGCACTGTGTCTGTTTCACAAGATTTTTAAAAATACTTTTACTTAAACTAACATGCACTACATCGAAAAAGGTTATTATGGTCAAAAAGTGTCTGTGTGATTTATGTGTGTTTTATGATATTGCTCCTCTTGTCTTTCAGCAGAGAGAAGAGAGGCGTTTGCAGAGGGCCGGCCTCATAAACGTTAACCAGATGGCCTGAATTCTTTACGATGTACATGCTTTCATACGCGTCCAGTTCGCGATAATTGTACACGTTCTTTATCAAATGTAAACAATCCATATTAACACTGTGGTTATTTTCTAATACATGTCTCGCTATACCCGATTTTTCCGGTCGGTTGAATTTTATGTGCGAAAGGTGTTCTTTATACCTGGTTTCGATCGATCTTTTGGTTTGGCCGATGTATTGTTTATTGCACTCTAAACATTCAATTCGGTAGATTCCCGATTTTTTAATCTCTTCAATTTTGTCTTTTGCATTTCCTAACAGCATTTTCAGGGTATTATTAGGGCGTGAACATACTTTAAACCCGTGATCTTTAAAAATACTATTCAGATTTTTTGTCACACGATGGAAAGGTAAACAAACAAAATACTTTTCCCGATTGCTCTGTGGTGAAAGACATGTGGTGTCACGGATTGTTTTTCTTATGTTGGCCTTTCTAATTAATCCATTGATTATTTCCGAATCGAAACCGTTGTATACCGCGATATTCTTGATGAGGTTCAATTCTCTTTCATATCTTACTTTTGTTAATGGGAAATTGATCAAACGATTAATCAGAAAATTGAATGAAGCCATCTTCTGTTGCATGCTGTGATTTGAGTCAGCCGTAATGAATCTATTGACATTGGTTTCTTTTCGGAAAATATCAATTTCTATTTTGAGATCTTTCTTAATAACTAAGGTGTCCAAAAAAGGCAACTTGTCATTGTTTTCTTTTTCTACTGTGAATTTAATTGTCGGGAATTTTGAATTTAACTGTTTAACGAAATCATTTAAGTTGCATTTTTGTGTATTGATTCGACGTTACGTCATTGTTTCCTTCGGTACCGATCCCAGAAACTTTAAAATATTTAGAAGAATTGCTTCACAAAAATAAGATCGAACCAGAGAAAATAAAGGAATACGTGAAATTAACAAACCTTTGCATGTCCCAAAATTGTTTTCAGTTCGAAGGGAAGTTCTATGAACAAAAACAGGGTACTGCAATGGGCAATTGTCTTTCTCCATTCATAGCGGACCTGTTTATGAGTAACTTTGAAATAGAACTAAAAAATAAAGCTAAATATTTTCCTAGAATTTGGGTCAGGTATGTCGATGATATTTTCGCGGTTTTCAATACACAAAAATGCAACTTAAATGATTTCGTTAAACAGTTAAATTCAAAATTCCCGACAATTAAATTCACAGTAGAAAAAGAAAACAATGACAAGTTGCCTTTTTTGGACACCTTAGTTATTAAGAAAGATCTCAAAATAGAAATTGATATTTTCCGAAAAGAAACCAATGTCAATAGATTCATTACGGCTGACTCAAATCACAGCATGCAACAGAAGATGGCTTCATTCAATTTTCTGATTAATCGTTTGATCAATTTCCCATTAACAAAAGTAAGATATGAAAGAGAATTGAACCTCATCAAGAATATCGCGGTATACAACGGTTTCGATTCGGAAATAATCAATGGATTAATTAGAAAGGCCAACATAAGAAAAACAATCCGTGACACCACATGTCTTTCACCACAGAGCAATCGGGAAAAGTATTTTGTTTGTTTACCTTTCCATCGTGTGACAAAAAATCTGAATAGTATTTTTAAAGATCACGGGTTTAAAGTATGTTCACGCCCTAATAATACCCTGAAAATGCTGTTAGGAAATGCAAAAGACAAAATTGAAGAGATTAAAAAATCGGGAATCTACCGAATTGAATGTTTAGAGTGCAATAAACAATACATCGGCCAAACCAAAAGATCGATCGAAACCAGGTATAAAGAACACCTTTCGCACATAAAATTCAACCGACCGGAAAAATCGGGTATAGCGAGACATGTATTAGAAAATAACCACAGTGTTAATATGGATTGTTTACATTTGATAAAGAACGTGTACAATTATCGCGAACTGGACGCGTATGAAAGCATGTACATCGTAAAGAATTCAGGCCATCTGGTTAACGTTTATGAGGCCGGCCCTCTGCAAACGCCTCTCTTCTCTCTGCTGAAAGACAAGAGGAGCAATATCATAAAACACACATAAATCACACAGACACTTTTTGACCATAATAACCTTTTTCGATGTAGTGCATGTTAGTTTAAGTAAAAGTATTTTTAAAAATCTTGTGAAACAGACACAGTGCACATCTTGGTTTTCAACGGTGCGGATCGCGTACGGAGTGTATTTTTCGTACAATTTTTTCGCCGTGTTTTACCAGGTGCGACACTTTGAAATTGTCTGCTGATGATGACAACTTGGTTGTCGAAATGCGTATACAGAATTTACAAATAGTTAATTGTGGAAAGGGGTTATATATCAACCTTATTGATTAAGTCAATCAACCACAGGCTCCATCAAATTCAACTGAGGGATAGATATGTTTATAATTCATGGAGGAAAATATTGTCTGTGAAAGTATTTTCAGTCAAGTAATTTCAGATTTTTACATTTTACAATAATTACAATTGGGCGATAACTTGCTATATCATTTTAAAATCCGTTTTTATACTATCAATAATATTCTTCATTAATACAATATCCAATTCCTAGATATTCTTACAGGTTTTGAAGTTTAAAGTATTTATTGCTTCAATTATTTCATATTCATTGACTGGCGCAAAGAAAAGAAAGCTATTGCCATTTAAAGCCCTATTTCATAATAAGTCATAAGAAGAGACTCGCTAGATCAAGATTTCGTCAACAATATTTATAAAGTAGTGCTTGAAATCATCTGACAGTAAATTCACGTTAGAGGTCTCGGTTCGAGGACATCATTTATTCTATATTTACTATTTTCCAAAGTTTTTCTAGAAAGAATTTTCTAGACTATGGAGATAGTATTTCTTGTTTTGCTTTTAAGAGAAGAGTATTATAATCTTTTTCAATTTATACAAAATCATTACGAGTACAAACATCGACAGAGCTTTCGAAAATATCTAGAAAAATAAATGTAGATGTACAGCAGAGATTTTAATGCAAAACATTTTCACACCAGAAGATCTTTAAATGTCATCTGAAAAGATGATATTTAATAGAGACACTACTACTAAAAGATGAAGTGTAACGTCTAAAAAGGTTTAGTCCTATAGGTGTTATCGGTAGATTATATTGGTTTTTGTGGTTGTGTAGAAATAGTGTTTTTTACTTCCGGTAAATAAAACTCCTTCCACATTAATGTCTGTATTCTCCATGCGTATTTTGACAACTAAGTTTTCATTTTCAGCAGATAATTAATCGGGATGTCGCACTTGAACCACGGTAAAACTCGAAGAGAATCATACCGTGCAAGAACCAAATGCACACTGTGTGTGTAGTTGGTTTTTGATTTTGTGTCCATGAACATATTTAGGTAACTTAGGCTAAGAATTAAAGAAAGTCTTTACTGGAAGGAATTGTACCATGTAAAAGTCGTACAGAATATAAATTAAAGTAAATTTATATGGCATCAATTACAAGATAAATTGCAAAATATTCAATTTATATACTGAATCACTTCGAGAATGTCGTTGAATATATTTATTATGTATTATATACGAGGTTAGATAGTAATGTTTCTACATAGAATAAACTAGAAGATCGAAAGGATCGAGAGGTCTTGGACTAAATGCTCAGGGCTGAAACAAAACTGTACAGAAAAACACATGCTATTTTATCCAAAAAATTTTTTTTTCCTCTCTCGTTCTAGAGATTTTTCGATTTATCCTCGTATATAAACATTCAATTCACTGTCGTGGTTGTATTCCAAAGCTTTGATTTACATTTCAAATTACTGATATTAAGGGACAATCGTTTGCTTTAAATTGTTCTTCTTTTAAATATATTTGTCTTCTAAAGAGCATTTATTGGATTTTTCGTTCAGTATATATTTCGTTTCAGTTATGAAAGTATGTAGATTGATTACAAGACTTTACAAGAGTTGAAATTTTAGTTCTGGTTAGGTATCTGAAGTTTTCCTGTGATAGTTTAGAATCATAGAATTTTTCAGCTACTAGTGTTCCTTAAGTTTCTTAACATGATACCTCTTTTATTAATTTTGAACATAAATATTCTTTTATCATAATTATCTTATCCTATCAGAATGAAATAAATTACTTTGATTAAACTACTGTCCCCCTAAAGTCCTAACATGAGGGCTTTACTATTTGTCTTCACAACCTTCTTGTATGGTAATACTCCTTGTATTAATATTGTTGATGATTTTAATTATTGGTATTTTTCAGGCACTAATATGAGATCGTGACTATTCATTAAAGTAATGTTTTACAAGTATTATAATAATGCAATAATTAGTAAAATAATTGTTACTTTAAACTGATTTAATTTACTTGTGCGTTGATCGTGGCCAGATTAATTTTATTAGGGCAATTATTTTATTGTTAAAAAATGCAATATTATATTATTCGCTTTATATAAGTATGCTTATATTTCTTAATATAAATATCGTAAACTTTTAATATATTTATTAAAACAAAATAAAAAAAATTACATAAAAGCAAACTAAAAAGTTCTTTGATAACAACTTAAAAGAATTCAATATTTCTCGGTTTCAATAACCATGGCATGGACTGTACATATGTATTTAAGTGATAAGTAGTTATCACTATCATCTGTATAATAGTTTGCAACTCCATAGATATTCTTAATGCGGAAATTGCTTATTTTCAAGTAAATATTTTCGCTTCAGGAAGACGTTCTAACGTGCTCGTATGCAATTTCTATACAAGTTCAATTATAGCAGACCGTTCTCACAAGACTATACACAGTCTGTTGCAAAGAAAATCGAACTTTTTTAAAATAGTATTTCACAGTGGTGCCGTGTATTAAAAAAAATATGCGTTGGTAAGGCAGACCTTTCACCAATGTTATGTCGACATGCCATGACATTTGTATCATTAGATGCAGAGAAATCGCGCATAAAAGAACAGTGTGTATTTACCATTGGTCGAGAAATGAATTTCGAACAAAGAGCGAATATCAAGTTCTGTTTTAAACTCGATAAATCGTTTACTGAAATATTTAATTTCATGAAACAAGTGATGCGTTTTTATCATGTACGAGTGGTATAAACGATTTAAAGACGGTTGTACGGACATAAATGAAGACGAACATCCTGGTGCAAAAAAATCTGTGGTTATAGAAAGCAATATCGCACTTGTGCGTGAATTTATCAAAAATGAACCGAAATTCCCATTGCGATACGTGGGAATGGAATTAAATATTTCCAATAATTCAATTCATCGCATTTTGACACAACATTTGAGACTGAGAAAGATTCGTGCAATGTTTGCTCCACACAAGCTAACTAAATTCAACATCGCACAGACTTGGTTAAAGACTCAGAATAGGATGAAAACTTCAGGTATCCTATTGTAACTGGCGACGAGACCTGATGTTGTCAATATGATCCAAAGACCAACCGTCAAAGCCTTCAAACGAAGTAAGACCGAAAAAAAGCCCTTTGAAAGAATCAAAAGTGAAGACAATATTGACTTGTTTTTATGATCTGAAAGGTATAGTGCACAAAGAGTTTGTACCAACTAGTCAAACTGTCAATGCTGTATATTATCTTGGTGCTATAAAACGTCTTTTGGCGCGTATTTGTCGTATACCCCCTCAATATCGCGCAAATGGTAGCTGGCGTTTGTTACATAATAACGCACCATCTCATCGCTCGACTCTAATCACTGATTTTCTAACTACAAATGGCATTTTAAGTATCAACCATTCACCGGATTTGGCCCACTGTGGTTTCCATCTATTCTCCAAACTACGTTTACCGATGAAAGGACAGCGTTATGCCCACGTCGAAGCCATTAAAAAGTCGTCCACAGCGATACTGAAGGACATCTCTAAAGATGAACATAAAAATTCATTCGACATGTTAATTGACCGTACAAAACGTATTGGAGTCGAAGGCAACTACTTTGAATAAAATAAATGAATTTTAACAAAATAGTAAATATTGTTTTTATTTTAAAAAGTTGCAGGTCTGTTTGCGATAGACTGTGTAAGAATATACGTAATGTACAAGCATCTAGCACTTGACATGTTTAAGGAGGAAACTTTTTCCGGATTATGAATTCTCCTCGTATAATTAATCGAATAGACGTTAAAGTATGAAGAGTCGGATAGGGGGAGAGCAGCAAAATAGATTGCTCTTAGTCTTGCAAAAATTGTTGTTCGAATCACAATTTTCCAAATTGTTCATTTAAAAATGATCTATTTTGCGTTCGGCTAATGTTTTAGCTTGTATAAAACGAATTTTCGATCATCCCGAATTGTGTTTATATGCTGTGAGGCAATAACACTAAGCGTTAACAATTATTATGGCTGCATTAATCTTACGCTCACACTCTGTTACTACGATGTTTGGGATGAGGTTGGGCTATTAATATTCCTCCTGCGGTAAAGCGGCTGGGGATCTAAATAGCGTGAAGATGTCTTAAATATAGAAAATTTGCTTTAAATGGCAATCGAATACTCCAGAGTCGGGTGGAATTTACTATGCAGTAGTTACAATATCTGCAAAAAAAATAAATTAGAAATTTTGCGACACTCTAGCAATGTGTCACGACATACCGGTTGACAAGCGCTGCTATAGAATATCTTATTATTATTTATTTTATCACATTTTATAGTAGGCTAATGATAGAAATCGTTCTAACGCAATTGTAAATATTAACACCAACCGAGTAGAAAGTGTCAAATTTATTTCAAAGCTAAGCACAAACTAAAGAACAGTGATTTGAAATTATAATATTGGGTTATTATCAGCGAAACAGTTAAAATACATGTTACTTTGCTTACGATAAATTACTTGGAAAGTTTTAAAAGTAAGTACTAAATTTGCTTTGAATAGACTGGAATAAGTATTAAAATATATACATCGCTACGTCTGGTTCCTGCTACTCGCAAGGAGATTTACATGTGTAATCTAAAATAAATTGTACAGAATGTAACGTGAAGGTTATTATGTAAAATAGAAAAGCTTTTGTGTTGACGAAATGTAACTATATTTGCAAATAGCACGCCCATACATAAAACATACAAACGTGAAATAGAAATAAGCTTATCCTCGTGTGAATATGCAGCGCAGCAAATTATATTGAACATTATTGTCGATTCTGGTTTTCCCAGAGGGCGGTATTCTTTCTGTGAAAGGGTCAATAATCACAATTGAAAACGCTCTGAATGTTTTGCATAATTTGGTGGTGAAATTCCACAGAGATTTCGCGAAATGCGAATATGTCGTTGTCCATAGGTTGTGTATTTGAATTGCAATAGGTACGGGATTGCAACACCTACGATTCCGAATATTACACATTTATAAGTACTTGAGTAAATATAATGAGGTGAAGGTGAGGGTTGTAAAATACTAGGCGTATTCATTTAAATATATATATACTACTCTGGGCAAAAAATAGTTTTTAATTTAAATTTCACGCGAAAACCCATTCGTCGAAATATTTTTTTTCTAGGTTGGTATGACTGTCAGTGACATCTGTGCCAAATGTTACATCAAAATAATCATTAGTGTTTAGTATACGCTTGTCTTTCTGAAGTACAAAAAGTGTATTCGGCGATATTTTACAATGAGCGAAATTATTCAACAAAGAAGTTCCATTAAATTTTGTGTACGGAATCAAATTTCTGGTGCCGAAACGTTCAGAATGTTGCAAAAGGCCTTCGGTGATAATTGTTTGTCGCGAGCAAGTGTTTTTGATTGGTACAAATTATTCAAAGAGGGTCGAGAACGTGTTGATGACGAACCACGTCCAGGACGGCCATCAACATCAACTGGTGATCAACACGTCAATAGAATCAAGGAATTGGTGCTTGAGAATCGACGATTAACAGTCAGAGACCTTACTGGCATCGTTGGAATATCGGAAGGATCAGTGAAAACCATTTTGAAAGATCATTTGCGCCTAAGAAAAGTGAAAGCACGATCTGTTCCAAAATCACTCAATTTTTTCGAAAAACAGTCGCGTTGACGTCTGCGAAACAATGCTTTCCGACTATCAATACAAAATGAAAGGCATCATAACTGGAGATGAGACTTGGATCTACGCTTATGACCCGGAAACAGACGAGCAATCGGCCGAATATCGTATCAAAGGTGAGCCGAAGCCCAAAAAACCACGTCAAAGCAAGTCAAAAATCAAGGTTATGTTGACAGTTTTCTTCGATTATCGAGGTGTGGTGCGCTCCTAATTCCTTCCGACCGGCCAAACTGTCAAAAAAGAATACTATTTGAGTGTTATGCGTCAGTTGCGCAATGCTATTCATAAAAGAGGTCCGAATTATGGGCCGACAACTCTTGGTTTTTGCACCACGATAATGCATCGTCGCATACTGCATTAATTCTTTGTGAGTTTTTCGCCAAATTTTCAACCAATATCGTGCCGCAACCACCGTATTCGCCTGATTTAGCTCCGTGTGCCTTCTGGCTATTCAGCAAACTCAAACAACCGCTCCGGGGAAACCGTTTTGAGTCAATTGAAAACATTAAACATGAATCGCTACGCGCATTGAAGACTATTCCTGAAATTGACTTTAACAACTGTTTCGAGAATTGGAAGGGGGATTACTTTGAGGGGGACGAAATAGGTTTGGAAGAATAAATTAACAATTTAAAAATTATGAACAAAGTCTTACTATTTTTTGCCCACAGTAGTATATATATATATATATATATATATATATATATATATATAATGTGAGGGCGGATCAGTAATTAATGAAAAAAAGAAACTTTTCATCAAAACATTATTTTACTTTTCAATGTATACCATTTTCATTTCATCTGACAAACATCTTGCCATCAAGCTAAACTTCTAGGTTGGGAAAAATGGAAACAATTCTTAATCACAGTGTCACGCCTGGGTTCGCGGTGAAGGTCACACAGAAAAATTTGGCGCACTAATACTTCCAAAACCACACCCACACTGACTTTCACAAGAAATCCATACGACAATATTTCCTAAACTTAAAACTAATACTTGTATTAATATATACCTCCACAGCCACTTATGGGCCTTCTTTAACGATTGTATCTTCCAGGAGCTCATACATGTCAGAATATGCTATCCGTCCCCTGTTAATATTAAACATATGGTTTATATTTTTTTACAACAGAGATGCTCTTGAAACTGTCTAATTCACGGCGATTGTTTATATTTTTATTAAATGTAGACAATTCGCGGCTACACTTTTGCATGTTTCACTAAACTAGATTTCTCAGGCAGATTCAAGTCTATGTGCGAGATATATTCTTTATTCCGGATCCTTACTGAGCGTTTTGTTTGACTGATGTATTTTTTGTCATAATGTCGGTAGTTTATTTCATAAATCTCGGACTTCTGATTTATCTCTACTTTATCTTTCGCACTTCCCAAAAGACATTTTATAGCATTTCTGGCCCGAAATGTAACTTGAGATCCGACTTCCTTAAAAACCTTCCTTAATTTTTTTGGTAAGTGGTTGAATCGGTAAACATATAATTTGTTTGGCGGGCTCGTTTCAGGGCGACAAACAAGTAGTATCAGGGCTGCTTTTTTTTTAAGATGGTTTCTCTTATTAATTTCATGATTATTTCCGAATCGACACCATTGTATGAAGTTATGTTCTTAAATAAACACAGTTTGTATCGAAATTTTCCTAAATATAAATGTATATTATTTAAAAGTCTGAGATTATTTTAATCAATACAGAAGGAATTTCTCTATCAAGGAAGTGTGAGTATTGGATTTAGTAAATATTTCTTGCATACTCTGTGTTGTCTTATATAAATGATTATATAACGTTAAAGTTTATATTACACAAGATATCTAACTTAAATATACTGTTTACAAATAAATTTCATTAAATACAAAACTGATATAAATTAAGTTATAATATTTTCGACCAAATTTTACATATATTCATCTTTATAATATTTTCACATCTCCATAACATATATACAAAGGGTACTAGGAAAGTTCTGCAATATGATGCAACAATGGATCGTAGGAAGCTGCTTGCTGTTGCATATTTACACATGTTCATATGTGCATAGTAGCTGCCGCGCCATATCGATGAGCTCAGTTATTTATTAGCAGTGAGAGTGTAAAGTGCTTGCGATAGCATCGTGGTCACGAAATGAGATAAGGGCAGTTTTGCGTTATAATTTCGTGTGTGGTTTAAACATAGACCAGTATTTCGAAGAAATGACTTTTACGCTAGGTGATATTTGTCCACATCGATATTCAGGTGGTATAGAGAATTCCAAAGGGGCTGAGGGGCCGGTAAGGCCACGAACGTCAGCTACGGAGGAAAACGTTACTACTGTGAGGTAAATGCTTGGCGAGGATCGGCGAGAGATCTACCAACAGATAAAGGGTACTTTAGGCCTAAATGCACGAGAAATTCGTTCGATTCTGCATGATCATTTGCACATGAAGAAACTTTGTTCTCTCTAGGTGTCGCATCGACTGACTGAAGAGTAGATGACACGACGTGTGACTTGGTGCCGGGAGATGCTAAAAAAGTTTAGTAAGGGACAATCTCGGTATGCGAACAATTATTAATATTAATATTATGATGTGCCGACCAAAGCTCAAAACAAAGTTTGGATTTTTGATGATGAGAACACACCCGTAGTTGTTAGAAAATCCCGATATGTAAAGAAGAAAACGATAGCTGTATTTTTGAAATCGAGTGGAATTGTAGAACGCGTCGTTTTGTACACACAGAAGACAATCACAGCTAAGTAGTATACTGAACAGTGATTGACTAAAGTCATTGAATCTATAAAGAACCTGCGGCCAAACTCAAGAATGAACACCTGGTTCCTCCATCACGATAATACTCCAGCTCACCGCGCCAAAGCCTGCGCCAAATATATGACCACAACAGGATTGAAACTTCTCGAGCACCCTCCCTACAGTCTAAACCTTGCTCCCTGCGACTTTGCATTGTTTCCGCATGTGAAAATGAAGCTAAAAGAGAAGCGGTTTTCCAGTGATGAGGACCTTCTGCGGGGCTTGCGACAACGAGTGTACTTTACTCCCTAGTGAAACTTAGCAGAACTGGTTTAAAGATTGGTTTCGGATGATGGAGAGGTGTATTGAGTGTAAAGGAAATTACTTTGAAGAAATTAAATGAACAAAGCTGTATTGCAAAACTTTCCAAGTACCCTTTGTAGATATATATTTATTTATAGAAATGATTTCTAAATAGTATGTTCTCATAAGTTATCCAAAATATATTATGAATATTGTGAATTCAATTATTGCTTTGGACTTTAAGGAAAACCAATTTCAATTCTTATATGTACTGTTGAAAAGTATTTTTCAATGCAAATATTGTAATTTTGTATTTTTAAAATGCAGTATTATATATTTTTATTATCAGTATTTTTTTTTATAAGTAACTCTAGCAGAAAATTTAAATCCTTATCTCTCGAACTTTTGAAGTTTAAGGTTTTAGGTATTTGTGGGAAAAAAGGTAGAATAATATTTGGAAATTACGCCCATGTATGTTTTAAAGGTCACGCACCATCAAAACAATTTCATAGGAGATATGCATATATAAAGAGTTTATCATGTCCTGTTATTATATGTTTATTGAATAATATTGATTATAATACTAATAATAATGTTTTCATTTACACACACTCAAGATAAAGCATACTACAAATGTGCTTATTTCAAAAGAAAATATTCCTGATAATAGACTTAATCTATAACTAATTTTTTAGTACTAGATATTTTAATCTTAATCTTATTGCAATAAAGAACAGACACAGAAACGTATCAAAATTACTCAAAACCATGAATACACGATCTGCATTAATTTGTTGTATAGGTTTATGTTTTTTGTCATATACGTAAACTACACTTGGACAAGCAAAAATTTTAAATCAATTTCATTAATAAAATATTAAAAGCTCAGCACTGAAAGTATTGCAGCACTTTGTCTGAAAGAATCTAGTTTGGGCCACAAATTTGTGACCTTCGAACTTGCAATCTAGTAACCTTCTCATACATAGTCCTATAATTTTATAACTAATAAAAGGTCCTGAATATTGTTTCTGTAATATTTTATTAGGTGCGCAACTAAGTTCTCGTTGTTTTTTTGATGAAAATGCAACTTTATTATGAAAAAATGTTTACAAATGAATCATCCAAAATATTGCCCATCGCTAGCGACAACTCTTTCCCATCTTTCTGGCAGAGCTCGAATCCCGTCACGGTAGGAGTGTTCGTCTTTTGAGGCTATCCACGAATCAAGCCATTTTGAGATGTCTTCATATGAGCGGAACAGCTGATTAGCCAGACCATGTGCCATCGAAGGGAACAAGTAATAATCGAACGGCGCAATATCTGGGGAATATGGCGAGTGGGGTAGGATCTCCCAGTAGAGCGATTCTAAGTAGGTTTTAGCGGGTTTGGCAACGTGAGGCTGAGCGTTGTCATGCTGCACAATCACTTTTTCGTGCCTCTGCTCGTATGGTGACCGCTTTTCGCGCAGTGCTCGGCTCAATCGCATCAATTGAGTTCGATACCGTTCCCCAGTGATGGTTGCGTTCGGTTTCAACAGCTCATAATAAATAACACCGCCCTGGTCCCACCAAATATACAGCAAAACCTTCGCAGCGTGAATATTCGATCGAACCGACGACGTAGAAACATGACCAGGCAGTCTCCACGATTTTGTTCTCTTTGGGTTGCTGTAATGAATCCACTTTTCATCATCTGTAACGATGCGATGAAGAAAATACTTGCTTTTTTGCCGCTGGAGCAGTTGTTCACAGGCGAAAAAACCATGCTCAACGTCTCTTGGCTTCAAATCATAAGGAACCCAAGTTCCTTGTTTTTGAATCATTCCCAGCGGATGCAATCGCTGGGAAATGGCTTGGCAGGTAACTCCTAATGCTAAAGCAAACTCTTTTTGTGTCTGGCACGGATCCTCATCGAGCATTGCCTCCAATTCAGCGTCTTCGAAAGGTTTTTGGTCTTCCTTCACGCGAACGGTCGTCAACATTGAAATCACCGTCTTTGAAGCGATGGAACCAATCACGGCACGTTGTTTCACTTAGAGCAGCATCTCTGTAAACTTTTTGGAGTCCTGGATGCGCTTCAGCCGCCGTTTTTTTCGAATGAAAGAAGAAAAGCAACACTTCCGCAAATGACGATTATTTGGCACAAAATCAGACATTTTCACACAACCAAAAGTATATGACGCAAAAACAAAATCACTAATGTGTCAAAGCGGTTTGTTTACCATATGTCTAAGCTTAGTTCATGACGTTTTGTTTATGTCATAATCGACCAGCATTTACTACTGGAGCCATCTCTTGAAAAACAGCGAGAACTTAGTTGTGCACCTAATATTAATAACGTAAAGACTTTTTCTCTTCTTCTGCGATGTTTTCAGTCAATTTTCCCACGGTTGTCGTGATATTTGTTTTTATAACGCCCTCCCTCTTTCGTGTTCTGGAATCTAGGTTATTGTTATATCCTTTCTGCGACTGCTGAATTCATTTAAGGCTTGCACATAATTCCATTCAAGTATGTAATCCACCTGTACTGAATTTAATACCTCAGCATCGAATTAAATGATGTACACACTATTAAGTTAATCCAGAATTATTTCTAAATCTTTTAATTAATTGAAGTGAGTATCAAGGTGTGGGGAAATATAATTAGCACACTTAAATTATCAAAGACACTTGCTTAGCAATATTATAATTAAAAAAAATGGACAAGAACTAGATTTTGATGCTAAAAATTGACGAACTAGAAAATTTAACTATTGCAATATTATAGCGAAATCAATCGTACTGGAACCAAATTGTAGATGAAGGTGATGTTGATAAAAGTCCTCCGAAAATAAAACGTGAGTATATTGAAACAATAAAGCAGTTGAGTATAATCAAAATTCCTAAAAGCATGGAAATAGTAGTTTTGAAACCAAATAAGTTTAAAGAACCTTCTTTGAAGTAATTCGTGTTTATGTACATTCATCTCATACCGTAGATATAAAAGTAAAAAACATACTTGAACACGGTTTTTTAATAATGAAGACAGTAGGAATGCATTCATTCCTACAACTCAATAACACCATTATTTTCTTATTTTAGAAACACCTTATTATCAAGCAAGTAAAGTTAATACATATTTCATTATTTATTTCTTGTAAATACTCGAAGAAGAATTACGAACATGAAATATGAAAAACATGTATGTACATCATATGAAAGAATTGCTATAAGCGATATAAACTTGGTTAGTATAAAATCCATTAGATTACCAATATTTATAACCCAGATTGTATAGAAAATTTGTTGAAAGGAAGAAGGATACATTCAGATCACATTTAATTAAGATTTTCAGGAAGAAATATGTATACCTACTATATTAATAACAACTACAAATTGGAACACAATAGACAGTACAAAAGAGCTGTATGAAGGTGTTAATACGCGTCAGATGCAGCTGACACATCACGGTGGGTTCAGTGAGACCACCAACAGCTAAAATAAATTGCTGTAATTTTGTAAATGAAACTTTCTCGGTGTACTTCCGCAAAAAGCAGTACACTATTATTTATTGTACATTTAATGTTTGTACAACAGATTTATCGGATTTAATTATATAAATGCAACGTATTATTTGTAGATTTAGAAGAACATGTTGTATAATTCGCTAATCTAAAAAGTAATATTTTTAATAGTTAGGGTAAATTAATTATTTTCTATATTAGGTGGGTGTTTATAAAGCACAGATTTTTCTGTATTAGGGGGCAATGTTGTGTGATATTGAAAAAGAATGGAATTGTAGTACTAACTAGTCAGTCATTTAAAATTTTTGTCAACGATGAAGTTTTAAGAAGTTTTCTAAAAGAAGATCCAAGCCAAGTTTTAGAGAGCTAGTTATTTAAGGATTTCACGGACGATAAAATTTTAAGGACTTTTCTAAAAGAAGATTCAAGTCAGGCATTAAAGAATTCGCAGAGAGATCCAATATTAACCATACTACAATACTATGTTACCTACATGCAATAAGTAATGTTAAAAAGACAATAAGTAATGGGTGTTTTTTAAGGTGCATGAGAACTATGGATATTGATAACTATGGCTTGACAGGTGATAATGTCAAACTGTGTTGACATTTCTGTTCAGTAAGGTTTGGCAAGTCGTCATGAATCGTTTAGCGCCAGAACAACTCTTCCAAATTGTGAAAATTTACTATGAAACAAATAAATCTGTTCGCGAAGTTCATAGAGCACTTCGCCCGTTTTACAGTCAACATAATCGTCCTAGTGAGCAAGCAACGTGCAGTTATTGATGGTCTACGCACTAATTTTACTCTTCTCGATTCAAAACTATCAACATTCGTCGATTCGTCGTCGTTCTTAACTTGTTGGCCTTTGTCCTTCGACTACGTGGAAAATTTTACGTAAGGATCTTGGCTTATGTGCCTATAAAATACAGCTAGTGCAAGAATTGAAGCCAAACGACCATTGTTTGCGTCGCATTTTTGCTGATTGGGCTCATTTGAAACTGGCTGAAGTTGAGCATTTTTATCAGAGAATTGTGTTTAGTATGGAAGCTTATTTCTGGTTAAATGGCTACATCAATAAGCAAAATTGCCGCATTTGGAGCGAAGACAATCCTCAAGCCATTAATGAATCACCATTACATCCATTAAAATTGACTGTTTGGTGCGATTTACATGCTGGCGGCATCATCGGTCCTTATTTCTTTCGAAATAAGGAAGGAGCTGCCGTTACGGTAAATGGCGAGCGCTGTCGAGCCATGACTGAATTTTTGTTTCCAGAAATTAATCAGCTAAATATCGACGACATTTGATTCCAACAAGATGGCACAACTTGCCATACAGCGTGCTTCACAATCGATTTATCGCAAAATCAATTCAGTGACAACTTTATTTCCAGAAGTGGTCCTGTTCACGGCCCCCTAGTTCGTGCGATTTAACGCCTCTGGATTACTTTTTATGGGGCTATGTTAAGTTATTGGTTTATGCTAACACACCAGCAACTCCTGAAGCATTGGAAGCCAATATTCAAGCCACCATTGACGCCATACTGTCAGATTTATTGGAAAAAGTAGTCAAAAATTGGACTGATCGAATGGACCATGTAACTCGTAGCCGCAGCGGACATATGCCGAAAATCATATTTAAAAAATAAATACCATGAAATTGTTTACCAGATTATAATAAAAAAATTTAATTCCAACAATATTTCTGTCTTGTATTATCATTTTAAGTACTCAAGCTCTTAAAAAACACCTATATATATCCCATATATCTTTCAAAGAAAGAGTACAACGTCGAGTTGTCTGCTATGTCATGTGTATGAGAGATACGTAATTTAAACTTTGGAGATAATCTATGAATTTTCTGTTGTTTACATCGAAAATTTACTTAGACTTTTCGAAAGGTCATTTATTTATCATATATCGCATTTAAAATTTATTAGTAGCCAAGGTTAAGTCGAAAAAATACACCATATACATACATATATATACAATATATATATATATATATATATATATATATATATATATATATGTATATAATGATATATTTTTAGCTTTTGAAACTTGTGACCAGACACTAAGGAGGTGTGTGTGGGGTACTTTTTCGACTTAATCTGGCCTACAAAGAAATTTTAAATGGCATATATGATAATGTGAACTTTCGAAAGTAAATAAATTTTCGCTGTAAAGAGTAGTGAATTAATTCATTGATTACTCCAAAGTTTAAATGATTTTAACTTGAAAGGTAGTGAATTTTGTTTTCTACTCGTTCGAAATACTGTTTTATCTGTCAAGGGTATACTCAAAACGTTGTCGCAGATTTCAAATTTTGTCACACATAAAAAGTAGTAACTTTGAAAAGTTACTCGTGTAGTACATTAATGAATGCTCGTATGGTGATATTTTCGAAGATTCTTAAGATAACTTTTAGAGTGAAATTTATCTACATCGGCTTAATCCTAAGGGAATGAAATAGTCAAAAACTCATGCCAAAATTTGCATTTCGAAAAGAATATGGTATAGGGCCTCTGTTAGCGTTAAGACAGAGATTCGATGCCATGTTCTGGTTTCTATGAGTTCTTGGAAGATACGACCTTTAAAAAAGGTCCTGAGGTGTAAGTAAAGGTGTGTATTTGTATGAGTGTTAGTTTTAAGTCTAGGAAATATTGACCTATATGTGTCTTGTGAAAAAGAATGTGTGTTTAGTCTTCGCGTAAAGTAATTCGCAGATTTTTGTATGTGGATTCAGATACGACACTAATTAATTTGTATTGATGATGACACCTTAATTGCCGAAATACTTATACATAATACGAACATTGGTGTGGTAAGGAGCTTTCTTACCTGTCTTAATTAATGCATTTAACCTCAATCTCTAACAAAATTTACTAACATAAATATTATTATTGAACTCAAACAAGATTGATACGTATAGACGGTAGATGGCTAGATTAGTTGTACATATGGAGGATAGAGAAGATGATATGTGAAACGAGTATGAAAATCAAAACACAAAAAAAAAGAAAAAATATAATTTTGACTAACCTAAGATAAAGTCAATCAAAGAAGTGTGTTGAAAAAGAACGGAGAAAACATATGAATACATACAACGCGAAGATATTGGTGGGAAATAGAAAAGAGTGCTATACTATTTGTTGAAAAACTTTGGATATAATAATGCATTTTATTGAATTACAAAAACTTTTATAATAATTAATAATATATGCGAAACTTTTTAGTAGAACTTACATACTTAGACAGCTTGTAATTCGCTGTCTGTATAGTGTTAGGTACACTACAGTTTCGTAACTATTTTAAAACATATCAACACTTAACGTGGTCGTCATTTTATAAAAACCTCTACAATTGTCTCACTAAAAAAGAAAGTAAAATAACGACTCACCCCGAGATTCGCTTAGAAAGCACACTTCTTTTTCCTGTTTGACTTCGTTCAATTTAAAGTTTCAGTTTAAATAAGGTGAAAAGTTGTTGAACAATTTATCTTGTGTAACTGGAACTGAAAAAAGGCGAGTTGTTTTCTTTTCGGGGAGATTAATTGATTTCAGAAGCGTCGCATAGTTTCACGGAGGACGGCGTGTAGACTAAATGGAAAAGAGAACTCGTCTATTTGTGATGTTTGTTATAATTAAATGCCAAATTTTCGTATTGTGTGCTTATTAAAAATATCTGAGATTTTTTACTTGGGAAATTTATATTTGAATATGTACGCGAAGAAAGAAATTGTAGATAGAAATTATTAATATCCTTTTAAATTATTATATATGTATGCCTTTTGGACACATGTTACTTTGTTAGTTTTTCTGCATTGTATATTATTTCCTATCTGGGACACACCTGTTTGTTAAAGAATACTATATTTTTTGTATATATAAATATGGAACGGAAGTAGATAATTTATTTGGTCCAAGGAGACTCAAAACGTGACAAATATATGTAATTGTAATAACTATCAGTGTTAATAATATAATATTAAATAACTTGAATACGAAAAAAAATACATATCTTAAGTAACTTCATAGCCTTATAAATTTAATGTTGCTAGGGACTTTAAAGGTTTACTTTTCAGTTATTATTTTTAATCTACATATATTTTGTTTAGTAACTTCATGTGTAGCTTTGCTTATTTCTATTTCATTCAATGATTGTGCAAATTAATCGTATATTACCTTTATTTGTATTTAAATATATTATATTCATATATCTAAAACAGTATACACGTATTACACTAAAGAATTCATCGCATCTGCATAATATAGTAGTTTGCAACGTCACCTGCATGTCGTGTTGGTTGTTAACATGTGTTAACAATGCGACAGTCTTCATTTAAATTCGGTGTTACCGTGACCTCTTGAGGAATTCAGGTCGCTAAAGTCACCTCTCTCTCTCCTCGCATCACAGTGTATCCATACAATACCAGATGGAGGTTAGTTGCGTTTATAGAAAAGGTGTAGACCCTTTGTATAGCCAGAACAAATAAACCAGGCACACAACATAAAAATACAGACGAATCTCTACAAGAAAGGCTGAGACTTGCTTTCCCCTGGCCAACGTTCATGTTCCAGCGTCTTGAACTATTTCACATGAAGTGGATACATAATCTGCGATCAGATAGAATCGATCCTCGCTTAAGCTAAATGTTTGCCACAGTTAATACATGCAACGCAACTTGTGTACTTTTGTTAAACTGATTTGAGAATAAACAGTATGCCAGTGCAACTGGAGTTATATACAAAGCGCATATGACGCACAGTAAGGCGTATATACATTTAGTACCAGACGGACTGAATTCTATTGAGAATTAACACATACAGAGTTGCAAGGTATATCTATGTATTCATGCATACATACATATATGTATAATGCATACCATGGTTATTAAAAATAAGAAACATAGAAATATATTTTATTTCTTAGTTATTATTTTTAAATTTGGGTTTTGATATGTAAATATTTATTATATTATTTTAATTTTAATAAATACATACATCTACGAAGCGACTAATATAATGTTTTAGTTGTTTTAGTTGTTAAGTATTTGTTTGGCAGTCATCGATAGTGAACGTTTTCAGTGATTTGTAAAAATGGAGAAAATTGGTCATCGTTACGTGATACAATACTTTTATTTGAAAGTCCTCAGTCCAACCGATATAAAAGCTGAACTGGATTCTACTCTGGGTGAATCTGCTCCTTTGTTTACGACAGCGAACGAGTTGCGACGACGAGCATCGTAGTGGTCGACCAAATGAGGCGACAACTCCAGAAATGGTGAAGAACATCCACAAAGCGGTACTGGACGATCGTCGACTGAAAGTGCGCGAGCTAGCAGACATAGTAAGCTATTCAAAAAGTGCAGTATAACGTAAATTATATGAAAATTTGGACATGAGAAAGCTGTGCGCAAGATGGGTGACACGTTTGCTCACACTCGAGCAAAAACAGTACCATGAAGATGTTTCAGTTGCCAGTTGGGTTTGGCGAAGTTTCACAGCAACAAAGCAGAATTTTTGCGCCGTTTCATTACCATGGATTAAATATGGGTCCATCAATTCACACCCGAGACAAAAGAACATTCATAGCGATGGACTCAAAATGGTGAACCGGCTCCAAAAAGGTTGAATACGGTTTCATCTGCAGGCAAGGTTATGGCATCGGTTTTTTGGAATGCGCGTGGAATAATTTTCATTGACTATCTTGAAAAAGGAAAAGCTATCAACGAGTATTAAGCGAACTTTTTGCAACGCCTGAGCGAAGAAATCAAGCAAAAACTGGCGCATTTGGCTAAGAAGAAGGTGTTGTTTCATCATGACAATGCACCAGCTCACAAATCCGTTATTGCAATGGCTAAAATTAGTGAAATAATGACTGAATTGTTTCCTCATGCACCTTATTCGCTAGCATTACCTTCCTCGGATTATTTTCTATTGCCAAACTTGAAAAAATGGCTCAGTGGTCAAAGATTTTCCAACGATGAAGTGATGTCGGCAGTTAATTGTTATTTTGAGGAGCAAGACAGCTCTTATTATAAAAAGAATATGTCGAACTTATTGAACATCGCTGGGAAAACTGTATAGAGCTGAAAGGAGATTATGTTGAAAAATAAATATATTTCTTCCGAAAATTTTTATGTTTTCTTTGTTGGATCGGGTACTTCACCCTCGTATATATGACATATTTCATATTTTTTTGTAATGTAATGTATTAAATGTTATTATTAAAGAAAAATTAGAAAATGCCCTAATGAAATTAGTTTTCTGACTTAATCAGCACAATATCTTCAAAACAGAATAACGTCAACATATTCGATGGAATATATGTGCTGTTTTAGACATACACATCTAATTTAATTGCATCTAGAGATAATATAAAACTAATTTGTAAAATAAATGAATTAAATAAGTGTAAGAAAATGTACATATGAAATTACCTAAAGCCTGTAACACATATTTAAAGTTATTATTTAACTTCATGTTTCTTATATTACGAATACGTTTTATAGTCGATAAAAGCAAATTTAACTTGAATCTGTTAAATTACGATTTCCGATCGTAGAGATCGTAAGCGATATATTCGTATATTGCAATTAGTAATATTGTCTGTCTGTAGCTAAAATCAGGGTGTAATATATTTTCTTATTAGCTTCATACTTGACATGCTGCACATGCAGAACTAGTTGATACAGGGCAGATATCAGAAAGAAGAAAGGTATAGAAAAGAACATATGTATGTGGGGTTCTGCAATTAAAAGATTAACCGGGCTCTTCTACATATAAAATACATAGAGTTATGATGGTTCTCGATGTTGAGGAAACGAATATAATATTTGACGGTAACATTCGGCCAGCTAAGTAATCTACGATTAAAAGCGCAAAAGTTCACGATTAGGATGATTACGTAGAGGCCAAAATCACATATGTAAAAAAGTCAAGAGATTACTGAGACACAAAGACCATTGTAGATTTGAATTTGGGTTGAGTGAATAAACATTTCATGGCTTCAGGCTGAGCAAGGACAAGCAAAATATACTCAATAACAAAAAATCACTTAATTACTACACATCATATTCATACATGATGTTTTAGCATTGTAAAAAAACCCATATGAAAATAACTATATAAAGGTAGGTGCACACACTGTACTACATTAAAAAATTCTTCATAAGAATAAAACTATTTACCCCGTAAATACTGTTTTCGAACCTTTTTATGGTTAAGTAATTTTATATTCTTAAAAATGCTAGACGTCTTTATTTCTCGATATTCAGATGTTTTTCCAATAACGCAATATTATGTTGTGGTAAATACCTCTAGCTATCACACTATTATAAAATGTTGAATATTTAACTGGTACATGCATAATTTGATGTTCTCAATATACGAGGGAGCGTTTTTATATTCGCGGAATGGGGGACAAGGGGTGGAAATAAAAAAACAAAATTATTTTTCCTTTTCAATATATTCACCTGCAAGACGGATACATTTTTCACATCTTGCAATTAATTTATTTATACCCTCATAAAAAAATGATTTCTCTTTATCTGCAAAATACGCCGAAACTGCCTCCTTGACTTCATCATCGGCAGTAAATTTTTTACCCCGCAGCTCTTTTTTCATTTTCGGAAACAGGTAATAATCACTCGGGGCCAGGTCTGGGCTGTAGGGTGGGTGATTCACAAATTCGAAGCCCACCTTATGCAGGGCAGCTAACGCAACGCGGCTCTTGTGGACGGGCGCGTTGTCGTGCAAAAGCAGAACACCTTTTGTCAATTTTCCCCGTCTTTTCTCTTTAATGGCTTCTTTTAGTCGCTCTAATATTGAAGCGTAATATTCTCCGGTTATAGAAACACCTTTATCTTTATAATCAATCAACAATATTCCTTCCGAGTCCCAAAATACCGTTGCCATGATTTTCCCAGCGGATTGTGACACTTTAAATTTCTTGGGAGGTGCTGTGCCCTTTTTATGCCACTGCATGGAGTCTTGTTTGGACGCAGGTTCATAATGATGAACCCAAGTCTCGTCTCCAGTAACAATTCCACTCAATACACCATCCTTGTCTTCATTACAGAGGTCCAAAAATGCACGCGAACACTCTACGCGCTGTTGTTTTTGCGGCGGCGTGAGCATTCTCGGCACCCATCTTGCGCTGACCTTAGACGTGCCGAGATGATCGTGTAGGATTTTAAAAATTGTTGTATCGGATACTACAACCATTTCTGCGAGTTGTTTGTTGTTTAGTCGAGCATCTTCGAGTACAATTTGTTCAACTTTTTGGATAAGTGCTGGCGTGGTCACCTCAATGCTCCTGCCCGGCCTCGGGTCGTCTTCAAGGGATTCCCTTCCTTGTTTAAATAAACTATGCCACTTGTACACCATGGTTTTTCCTGGACAAGAGTCGCCGTAAACCAATGACATCTCATTCATTATGGTCGCGACTGATTTTCCTTGCCTGGTAAGGAACTTTATAACGGCACGATATTCGATTTTTTCCATATTTCACTTTTCACTCCTGATTATGTTACTTGGTTGACGATAGCTCAAAGACTAACTGTCTAATAACAATGAAACTTCGTATTTATACTAATCATGAGTCGCTGCACAGGCCACGCCCCCAATGCGCCTACTCACCCCTCTACAACCCGCTCATTCCGCGAATATAAAAACGCTCCCTCGTATATGTATATATATATATATATATATATATAAAACAAACGTTGATTTTGTATATATGCTAGAGGGAATGAGAAGCTTAATACTTTACTATTTTATTGCATAACAAGCAATGGTAAAACGTAAACATGAAAGATGTATAATATATCAGTTGGGCATTGATTGATTCTGTAATCGAAATAAGAATTTAATATTTGTCTTACTAATCGAATAAGGAATTTTTACCGTCTTACACTTTGCTACAATCTGACTCCATTTAGTTCGAGCATCATTCAATTATAGTAATCCTACATCCTTCTGATTACTATTTGCTTGAAATGGTTCCTCTTGCTCCTCATCCTGTGACCACGGCTTCATCAAGTCGATACTGCGCTCCTACCTTTCCGATGCCGTATCGATTCAGACCAAATCTGTTAATGTCACGGTATGGACCAAGAAATCCAGCGGATAGTTTTGATTCATTTTGAAGACGTATCCTTCGAATTGCAAAACACGTCATGTAGTACTAGTACGTTACTTTAATACACAACTTATTCTTTTCTGTCCTCTAAAAGTATGCCAAAATCTAGTAGAGGTTCTTCAAGCAAAGATGTAATATTTTGTACAGCAGTAAACATGGTCAAAGTAATACTCTTTTAAAGCATCTATATTAACTACATTTCGTAAATTACTAATTGTTAATAACAGAATAACACAGAACCTCAATATTAATTTAAATGAAACAATATATTTAGAATTTTCAATGACCTCGACGAGCTATAAACTCACCCACAAGTTTAAGATCACTTGAGGTGACCATAAAACCTATTGTTTTGCGACCTGTTCAGATCTATTATCGTCTTTATATTTACGGAGTTTTGGATTTTTGCATATGCTTCTTGAAGTTAACTTTGATTATAGCTTCTTAATCACTATACGATCTTAATCCAGTTTTACCAGATTTTGCTCTTGGACTTTAGAAATTTCAGACCATCTAGCTGACCGAGTATCCTCACTTCAATGTGGCTCAACACTGTAGAGGGCGCCGCTGCACTATTTATCCACATTACATATAATGCTCTTATTTTTGTACATGACTCCGTATATTTCTTGCCATTCCAGCACGTTTTTTATGGAAATCTCTTACCTTGTAACTTTAAAACCTATTGTATAGTTTTTTATACTTTTTTTTTTGTTTTTGGGATTTGCTTTGTAACTTTTCTACACCATTCCTTGCAGTTGCTCGAAATAACAGTTCGCCCAATCATAGCCCTGCTTGACTGTGTAAGGCTAAATATAAGGGTATTTCGCCTGATGCCTGCAACAGAACGTTAACTACCACACAATACTCAGCACGTTACCTTATGTCTCATTTTAAATTTAGCAGCAGTCCCTCGGGAGCAAACAGGAATAATTGCCTCTCTTTATAATGAGATAAGAAAAAAATTTTTCCAATTATAAAGGCATTCAGTAATGCAGTTGAAAGAAAAATATAAACATGTATGGAAGTGATGTGACTTAATATACTATTAGCAATATTTTTTATGGAAAGCAGAAATTCATTTAGATGTTTGAACTATTTAGTTTTCAATAATTAAGCAAGAGTTTTCGTAGTTCATTTTCTAGTTTTGGCAATGTTTGATAAATCTAGTAATATTTTCCGGCTATATGTTGCTTAAGCTTGTATGAACAGACTTGTAGGGCTTTAGAGCGCACATCAATTACAGAAGCCTTTAGCAAAGATAATTACAATTTGCTATTATAAATCGAGTTACGTTAGATCAGATTCTATAGATACCCAAGTGAGTTTGTAGTGTTGTGTACATACGTGTTGCATCAATACAGAACACTGATCTGATGCTTTGTTAGATATGCGATAAGTTACGTAACTACACGTCACTAACATAGTCTAATTAAGTTTAACGTGTACATAAGCTGTTAACACACAAAGATTCGAGCAGTTTCTGAAGACGCATGTTAAATTAAATAATTATAAAGTTAAAGTTCATCGGATTTAAGTAAGCAATTTTAGTAGTAGAATATTACTTCATTTTATATCGACTATATCACTATATATACATATACAGTACGATTTGTTAAAAACGATCCACCTCAAAAATGTGTTTCAGATATAAAACGAAAATAAGAATTTCTTCTTCACCTATCTCTCCACTGAAACCCTAAAAAATTTTAAATGGAGAGACCCATCGCATGGTACTTCAAATAAATTTTTATTCTTATGATTGTGTTGGTGTATCACACTTTGTTATTTTCCTTAATTTATAATTTTAAAAATGATCAAGCTAGACGTAAATCATGTGACGAGTGATAAATTCGTGTGATATCCCGTCCTGCGTTTAGTAGAACAATAAACAAACGCCCGTATTCTCACTTAAAATGATCCTTTTGCTTGACCTCCAGAGTGACAGAAGTAACTCAAGGAATAAACTCGAGGAGGGGGGAGGTACCTTGTTAATCAGATCCAATAGGGGGCAATAGTATTGTCGCTCTTAAAGCCGTAAGTCAATACTGAAGCAAAAGGTGGGACAATGAAACACGTTCGGTATTTAGTTAACTAAGAAAAAAAGAAGAGACCGCTTTACAGCAAAAAAAGGAAAAGTTAAATTCTGTCACAGATTTATTGTATTTGTTCAATTATTTTTGAAATACACTCTATTAGAAAAAGAAATATTTGTAGAGAGGCATAATAAAAAAAAACACGTCTACGTTACATACAGCTCGGAGGTTTTATTATTATACCTATACCTACAGTTAGTTCACACTAGTAATACAAAAGAAATATTCTATAATATATGTGCCACTTGTTAGGCACCTTCCAACATGAAATGAGAAATCAAATCACATGGGAAAATAATGTTCAAATTACTGCTGAAATATGAATTACATTAAATAAATGACTTTATAGCAAAACAATTGACTGTAGTATATGGAATGCAAAAAGTTTATATGAAGGAGAAAAACTGTTTAGGATAGCTAACGGTTTTCTATTTAATTGTCGGCTGGCGAACTTGAACTGTTCAACCAGGTGCCGAGTTTAATCGACTTATATGACTAATTCCATTAAGTCGATAAATTAATCGATCGGTGTAGTATTTTCCAACGTATTCGACAAATAATACGCTGTCAAAGACAGAGCGATAACAGCAGACCATTTTACTTTTAAGCAACCCAAAGCGTAACGTGTTCAAGAAAAAATAAACGCGGGAAAAAGTAAAATATTGATCCATTATTATGGTAATTAATTGCAAAATGCTGGAAATAACTTTATATAAATATTATGATGATAATCACACAATTCTGTTGATTAAAATAAAAATTAAAACATCGGAAAGAGATCTATAACTCGACAGTATTAATTACAAATTTAAGCTAACAGATACGAGAAAACGATGTGAGTCACAAAGGATAATAAAATGACAATTGATCGAATAATCACTCCAATCTGTTTCGTGTTTAAAAGCATTATACATAGTTGCAATATAAATATAATTGCGTGTCTTACATTATTTATTTATTTTATTATTATTTTTTCAAATATCCTCTAATTGTTCTGAGCAATGTACTTTGATATTTGTATATAAACTTCTACATAATGACGTTAATTGTTCACGACTTCAAGAATTAAATTTTTACATTCGTCGATTGTAGGTTCGTTACCATACTACGTTTGCCTGTCCATCTTCCAAAACTAATATTGTGTTAAGATTGCCTTTATATATAATATGCAATAATTTTAATAAATTTTTGTTTGTGCAGAAGACATTCATCATGACTCCATGGGAGCTTTACTCAGACTAGCAATTGGGGAAAATGGAGGGAATTAATACGTTTTCATATTCTCTCTAGCTGCTTCTCGTACTTATATATTTTTTATGTCATCTATTTACATGTAAAAGTTATTGTTTCCTTATGGTTTATGAAATTTCATATTTATTTTTTATTCAACCCTTCTTAAACTTATGTCATGTATGCATGTTTGATTTTATCCTATTAATGGAAGAAATTCCGTTCGGCAAACTATAAATAGAAAATAAAATAAAATGGTAGCGTTTATTTCAATATGTTGGAGAACATTATCTGTCCTCTTATAACCGAGGATGTTGACACCTAGCGTGATTAAGAAGGTAATCAAATGTTCAACGAGTACATTCTAACATCCTTCTCCTAAGAGCATGGTGCTCTATCGGGTTATACTGCAAATATTTGTAATAGACTTAATCAAAAATTTGCAAATCGGATTGATGGATGTGGAATGATCGAATGGCCTCTACAGTCGCCGGACTTTTTAAGTCTTAATTTCTTCCTTCGAAACCATCTAAAATGAGTGATCAGTGCAGAAACATTTCACAAAGAACTTTTCAGAAAATAAAAGGATATCAAAACCAGTTTTATTACCATATGGAGGCAAATGGAGACATTTTAGCAATTCTTGTGGTTTTGTTCTTTCAATTTTTGTTATTTATTGTGAATGTATTTCACCAGTATCAGTGTCCGCAATCCTATCGTTAATTCCATAACTTTCGCTTTAGTTTCCATTACTTATACTCTATTTTTATTTATATAAAGTTTTTGTTGCAATGTATATTTTCTATATTTTTATGTTATATTTGATTAGTTATAGTCAGTTCGTATTATTTTTTTTCCTTTTTTTTGTGCACTAATTCGTTTAGTTTATCCTGTAACTGTATTCCATTGTGAGAAATAAAATTTATTGTTATTATTGGTGTGGCAAAGATTTCTCGTAATTCCTCAGCATAACGTCGAGAAACTGTTCACTCGATCCAAATGTCTATGGATTTAAGCTCCGACTGTACGCGGATGATATTAAGCAGCTTTGTTATTCACTGTAAAATGGTACTATGGCACTATAAGTTTTAAAATATTTTGAATATCCATGCAGAAGTGATTATCATAGCTGTGGTTGTGTTTGTCAAAGGAGTCAGTTAGTGAGTTAGTTAGATTATGAGATCTTTTAACGTTGATTGAAAAATTTTTTGATTATTGCTTTTGCTTTTATGAAACTTTTACAATTACTTACACCGTATATTTGATATCACAATATCTACTATATTTGTATAAGTCTATTATAAAGTTTATAACCATTATTTTCAAGCTTACTTTATGAGATATATTTTTAATATATCGCGTTAGTTTTTGCGAGTTTTTCATTTTCCAGTGGAAGTTTTTGGTGTATAATTTTTGTTGCAATATTGTGTCTTTCTGTATAATCCCTTCCAGCTAGTCAGCAAATAGTTTACATCCTTCTGCTATTATTATTATTTTCATTATTGCTTTTCATTTAATACAAATATCTATGATGAGCTCAGACTGTACCCGGTTGATACTGGGGTATTATTATACATCGTAAAATGGTAAATCAATACAAACTTTGTGATGCATTATATTTTAGGAGTACTATTATTATTATTACTATTGTTATTATTATTATTATTATTATTATTATTATTATTATTATTATTATTATTATTATTATTATTATTATTATTATTACATATTATTATTACTATTATTATGATTATTATTATTACTATAATTATTATTATTATTATTAATACTTTTATATTTAAATTCAAATGAAGATAGGCTCGCCCTATTGGACATTTAGGAACCTTCAGACGATTGAGTAAATATCTAAAATAGAGTTTTTGCAATATATTACATACGTATATGTATTATATATTAGATATTAGATATACTGGTTTAAGATTAAGTTCTTTAAGGAGTTATTATTTTTATTTATTGCAAATAATTGGCAGCACCATTATTTTGTCCTTCATTCGAAAAAAAAAATAATTAAAATATTCCCACGTAGTGTGATGGAGGGAAAAGCAGGTGGTCATAACAGTTATTGACACACTGGATTAAATTTTGGAACAGCGACCTGGGCGTAATAATAATTTATCATATAGAGCGACAGCTTTTTAATATGTTTTCTATTAAATAAACAGAAAGAAAACATACGTTAGCCCTTGTGTATACAAAACGTTATTTGCACAATTGATTTTGTTAGCTTATAAAAACAGTGATTTGAACAAAAGATTGATTCACATTCATAAGTACATACATTATTGTGTAATACATAAATTAAAATTAATCTCTATAAATGTTTGTTGAAGACTGCATGACATAATTTTGTTTGTCCAATAGACATTTATGTCATTACAAGCACAAAATATAATATACTTGTCTGGCAAAACCCAGTAAATCCCCTTCATCCATTTAACCGTGACTGTAAAAATGAAAGTGCTCGCAAGATAGATTATTAGAGAGGTTTACTTCCTTTTCCTCTAGGAAAAGCACGTGTTATTTTCCATCTAAATGCTATTTCAAACATTCTTTCTACTTAATACGTACTGTCATCGTTCAACCAGCCAGTCAAATCCGTTTAAATCCGGAATCATTCATGGTGAAGTTATCTTTGATCGAGCATGTCATCAATCATGGTGTTATTCAAGTGACGAGGTTTTTATAAATTACTAGACCTTATAACACACCAAGAAGTATTTAGAAAAGAAAAAGTACATATTTGTTAAATATAAAATAAATTAGAACATTTATTAATGTGATGAATTAATACGAGGGTAGTTTGACAAATAGTGAGAATGGAAAAGAAAAATTAATTTTTTAAATACAAAATAATTTTTATTTTTCAATATATTCTCCTAAAAGAGCAATACATTTATTCCAACGGTGCTTCAATGCCCTTATGCCATCTGTAAAATGCGATTTCAGAAGGCTTGCAAAATACTCATTTACGAAGATGATAAGCTCGTCGTTAGACAAAAATTTCTTTTCACCTAGTGCCGTTTTCAATTTTGGAGAAAGGTGGAAGTCGGAAGGGGCTAGATCCTGCGAATAAGGTGCATGCGGTACTAATTGGAAATGCAATTCGTGGATTTTGGACGTCGCAACTGTGCTGGTATGCGAGGGAGCGTTGCCTTGGTGAAACAGGATCTTTTTCTTTGCCATTCCTGGCCATTTAGCACGAATCTCAACATTTAATTTTTGTAGAAGTTCTGCATAATATTGTCTGTTTATTGTGGCACCTTTCTGAATGTAATCAATGAGCAAAATGCCCTTTGAATCCCAAAAAATTGATGCCATCACCTTGTTTGCAGATAAAGTGGTTTTCACTTTCTTTGGAGGTGGAGAATCACGTTCTAACCATTGTTTCGACTGTTGTTTAGTTTCGGGAGTACTGTAGTGTATCCAAGTTTCATCGCAAGTAACAAGTCGCCAACAAAAATCAACCGGATTCCGGTTATAAAGGTCCAAACACTCATTGGAAATGCGCAAACGAGTGAACTTTTGATCAGTCGTAAGCAATCGCGGCACCCATCTTGCCGAAAGCTTGGGTAATAATATTATGGATTTTTACGATCATTTCCTTAGAAGTCACAATTTTGAGTGCTCCAGAGCGCACTTCATCAACCCAGCTTGCTCTACCACGTTTAAATTCATTCACCCATCTACTTATTGTGGCGGATGATCGAGCAGATTCACCTAATGTTTCCCGTAACTCATCTTTTATTTTGGTAGCTTTCATACCCTTAATTACGAAGTATTTAATCACCGCACGACACTTTGCTTTTTCCATTTTAACAAAACGACGTGTTGCTTCTTTTTCAATCAACTGTCAAAAATAAACTAATCAACCGATTTATCTAAGTATCGGAATGTAAACATATAAATAGGCAACCTAAATTATAGTGCATTTGTTTTACCAATTAGAGCGCCACCTATGTGTCATTCTTACTACTTGTCAAACTATCCTCGTAGTATAAAATTAAATATTGATCTTAAATTATCTATTGAGGAAAATATAAATTTAGATGTAATTCCTAGAACGTTTAAATTAAATTGATACCAACTACATACAATTACAAATCACTAGCATACAATAACTATTGATACTCCTCCTCTAAAATCCAATACAGTTTCCACTTGCATATCTCGAATGTTCATAAATCATTGATCTGAAATCTTTTACCAAAGTCGTCACTATAAAACCCCGTCTGTGTTAGATACGAACGTGGAGTGAGTAAAATTCCTCACTCGTTTACGGTGGTACCTTAAAGGACGTTATTTGTTTGCAAAATAACTTGGCGGAATGCTGCGAATCTTGAGAAACATGAAAATATTTACACACATACGCGTTTGTGTTGCCCAGATCGCTTGAAAATTTGAATTTAAATATGTAGCATGCCGGAAAAAATTGCGGAAAAATAAACAAGTTGCACGTAGAATTCCGGTAGATGTACATATATACATATATACAGAGGGTATCAATAAATTGAACAATGATTTTAAAGTTATCTTTTGCTTTTATAGACGCTAGATTCGCATTAGATTGTCTTTGTAAAATTAAATGGAGGAACTTATGCTATCGACCCCTCTGAAAAACAAATGTTATGCTCGTTTGTTTAATTAGCATTATTTTGTTAGGGAATTTGGTAACAACCGTAAGGGATATAAATTTTGTTGGATACTGTGCTTAACTAAATTAGAAAATAAAAGGTTATCACATGTTCGTATTCTATATAAAGGCTGTTCCAAAATTAACGCAAGATTTGAATTAAATAGAAACACAGTTTTTAGTCTTTTGATTGTTATTTTTTTATTGAATCATAAAGTACATAGGATAGGGTTATTTATGGAACAACACATCGGGCAAATGGCCTTCACAGCTTTGCATGCACATACGCACTCGTTTGTCGAAATTTTCCATGACCATTATGCATAAATGTGGCTGAATTTCGTTGAATTCCCTCCTTTAATGCACGGGTGGTTTTGGGCTTGTGGATATAAACCTGTGATTTCAAATAACCCCATAAAAAGAAATTTAATGGTGTTACATAACACGATCTAGGGGGCCAATTCTGATCACCGAAACGAGAGAGTACACGACCTGGAAATGTCTCATGCAGTAATTGAATTGTTTCATGGGCTGTATGGCATCTAGCATCTTGTAGAAACCACATATTGGCCACATCAATATCATCCAATTTCGGCAGAAAGAACTGTGTTATCATATCACGATATCGAGCACCAGTAACAGTTACTGCTTGACCAGCCTCATTTTCAAAAAGGTATGGTCCAATTATTCCTCCAGCCCAAAATCTACACCAAATAGTGACACGTTGTGGATGCATTTGTTTTTCGACAATCACATGTGGGTTCTGAAAACCTCAAAAGCGGCAATTTTGGTGATTAACAAAGCCATCAAGGTGAAAATATGCATCACTTAGGATGATTTTGCTCGAAAAATCAGCATCCATTTGTTGATGTTCAATAATCCATTCAACGAACTCTCTTCGCTGTGTATGGTCATTAGGCTTCAGTTGTTGTGTTAATTGAATTTTGTAAGCATGGGGACACAGATCTTTAGTGAGTATACGCTGTAGAAAGCTTCTTGAAATTTGCAATTCTTGTCCAGGACGCCGAATTGAGGTTCCTGAATTGTCACAGACACTGACACGCACTGCTTCGTTACTGACAATTGAACGGCTTGTTTTTGGACGACCAGTGTATCTCCAACGGATCTAGTCTCCCTGAATTTTTCAATTAATCTCTTCACAGTTGACGAAGTTAAAACACTATCCCGACCATATTTTGTATGAAATTTTCGAACTGCGGCCGCCAAGCTTTCATTATTTTTGAAATATTGTTCAATAATGAAGACACGTTGTTCTTTCATGTAACTCTCCATTTTTACTAACCCTAAACTGTCAGCTGTCGAAATGTTCTTTTTTAGGGTACTTTACTGCACAAATGGCGACAAATTCAAATCTCGCGTTAATTTTGGGACACCTATTACATATTTGGGCAACTAAATTGCCATTATCAACACAACACACACACTATCTTTCACAAGAGACATATCATATATACATATGTCTTGTAGAAAACAGTATGTTTGGTCTTCGGTTAAAGTAGTTTTCGATAGTCCTAGTCGCAATGCTCATATCGGCAAGTTTGAGCTGCGCAGCTCAACGACGAATGGTTTTCGAAGAAATATTGTCACTTAAAATTTCTAGTGGGTTTAGTTTAGTTTTTGGTGTAATTATAAACAGGATGGGATCGGTTAAATATTATAAACAACAAACATGTTCCCACAGTTGCTTCAATATATCAAGTTGGTCCAGATGAAAAAATATTCTATACCTAGTGATCTAATATTTGAATAATTAAAGTAATGTTTGTTAATATATGAAGGATCTGTGCCCCACTATCACTACAAACTTCTTTTAATAAAGTAAAATTTGAAACATTCTCTAGTACACTATCTACTTTGGCTATAATGCTAACATTTTTGTCGTCGCCTGCAGCATGTAGCCGTGTTTGTACAGTGTCCAATATTTACAGTAAATCCATTAATGGCAATAAAGTAAATCTAGTTCAGTTTCAGAATCTTCCAATTCCTTTTGACTTTCCTTAGATAATAAAATGCTGCCTTTGGCCATGTTCTACAGCGTCTAAAAATCATTTGTGAAGGTTCATGGATCTTGGGATATTGGGCCGGGAATTCTCGAATACGTTTAGGCGATTTAAAGCACACTGTGTTTGTGTAAGCTATCAAACCATTTACGTCTGGATAACAGCTTGAAATCGTTTCTACTACAAGATGTAAAGAGTGGATTTTATAGGCAACATGCAAGAAGTTTAAAACAGTACTTTTAAGAGGCTAACCTACAAAACGTATAGTTGCGGTGGTATGAGTCATAAACATTAAGAATTTACCACTTTTGAAATGACTTGTCCAGTACATTTTTGTGCTCTTCTGGAAGCTAGTAAGATTGAAAATGAAAGTATAAGTGATTCTATTGTACGAATACTGTACGAACTATGACATTAACAATAGAATGGTTTTTCTAGTCTGTCGTTTTGTCCACATATAATCAATTTTTTTTATTTTCAAATTCCGATAAAACTCTATTTTCAATACCTTCGGGAGCGGATTGTATAAAACTTCGTAACGTTTTCCAACTTGAAGAGTAAAATGATACATTTTCTAGTAAACGAAACGGTAGATTGCACACCATCAGTGTTGAATATAAATTAATTAGAAATTACTCATTCGATCGTACGATATTTTTGGCGCTATCCACGTGTTCTTGCAGTCAAACACATGCGTGGTCCATCACAAAGTAAGTATTTGACTTTTGCGCTATCCTACATGAAATTTATAATTTATAAATAAACTTATTTACTGTGTCATATAATGATGGTTTATCGATATAACTAACCGCGACATAATTCTATACAATTTACAAAACTCTACAATACACGTGAACATCACCGATCGACGACGCACTCTACATTGCATACATACATATTAGCGACGAAACCCCATCTACCTTCTCGGCGCAGACTGAATGAAGCACCGACCGAATTTCTGTCTAGCCATAATTGAATTTTGTGTGCACTTACGAAGATAATATTAATGAAATAAATAAGAACCATGTATGTTTAGACAAGTAAATTATTTAGCCTTCATCGTGTTCTCAGATAAACATTAAAAAAATAATAACACTTTCTTCTTAGATTTTTAGTAATTACAGAAAACATAACCTAAAATGTTCTTTTTTAATTAATTAAAAAACCTCAGTCAACCTTAGTATTTATTTGTTATAGTAATAAGAACTAACAAGAATTCAATACTATATTAATAGTTATTTTTATACGTTCCTTGTACATACTGAAGATATAATCTCGCTCGGACAAAAAGCACAATCTTCCAGACCTACGAGCTCGAAAGTTACTCGCGTCGTATCTTGCATCGGTATAATTCCCATTGATTTTTGTCTTAGATGTCCACCATCAGTATGAAACTAATAAAACTTTAATATTGTTTCAGTTCAACGGCCAGCGATCTAATATCGAGACGCGGAGTTTTCAGTCGACGATATTATGGATCAGTGGAACAGGTACGTAATCCAAAAGAACTTTTCCCGTATACGTACGTACTTATTATGGAAAAGTATCCAAAAAATATAATTCTAGAGCTCTTTTAATAAAACTGAAAAGTTTCTTAGTTAGGCATATAATGATAGCAATCCGATAAATTTTTCGAATGTGGTATAAAAAGTATTAGACATATGTTGAAATCATTTTAATGACGTACCATTGTTTAGTCGAGTAGCTTTTGTAGATTTTTGCAAAGATGGTTTTATTTGTTGACAAAAAACGAACATATTCTTTTGTTCGAATTCAGAGAAGTTAATGCATCGCGGACTGCTAGCACCATTTGTGTCGTTTACGGAGTAAATGTATTTGAGGAGTATAAAACATGGAAATGGTTTTTTGAGGATTTCTTCACATACAAATTATTACATTTCTTCATGTGTGAAGACGAGAAATTGCCAGAACTTCGGGAGGCAATCGTAAATAGTACAGAGGAATATATTTTTGATTAATTCCTGTATTTTATTCTTTAAAAAAATTAATAAATTGTAAATTCAATAAACACACTGCAAATTATACATCAACTTGATATACTCACTTTTAAATAAAACATATTTTGTTAAAATTACAAAAGTTTCAATACTATAGCTGATTACTGACTTAGAGTCAGTAATATAATATTTATACTGCAGTAAGTACCAAAAATGAGTTCCATAGAAATTTAATTCCCTTCCAAAAGATACAATAATAAGTTTGCGTCTGGTATCTGTTCTCCTCTTATTAAGAATAGATGCAATACTTTATTGTGATTATATTATTTCACTATACCAAAATATTTCCAATCACAATCAATACACTTCTCCATTGGAGGGTGAGTTATTTATTTCTCTTTTAAAAAATTGAGAGCTTCGTTGACTAACATAAAACGTATGCTTCGAAATTCATTTTTGGTGCGTGACTATCAAATTTCTTTTAATATTTTTATATATTAAATATTTCACTGTCGGAGAGGTGATATTTGACGATGTGAAATGACCGTACTGTAATCACGCATGGCGGCAACTTTAACACGATTAGTGGTACTTATTTATACTTTTAATTTTTCATTAAGAAATAGTAATTTAAACACTTTTTTCGTAACGTTTCGTAATGTCCATACTACATTTTCAAATGTTACAATCTTGTTTATGTTACTGTAGCTGTAATTGTTATTTAGGTTACTTTACTTACAATTTTTTTTAATTTTTACTTTAGATTTATGCAAAGAAGCCATGCATGAATCAACATGTTCCTCCACATACATTTACTGTGTGACTGATCCTCTCTTAAGCAATGTTCTGTGTATATACAATGAGAAATAATAACACAGATAGACTTCCTGCAGTAACAATGTTCATATGTACAATGAGAAATAGTGACACATAAAGATCTATTGCATGTAATAGTTTCAAAGGCCAAGATGCAAATGCAGATGACCGTGTCAATTACTCAACCTTTTAATGCATGATTTATTAAACTAATAAGAAAGGCATAATACATATTTCTATTGTCTTTATTGTTATAAAATAAAGAAAAAACTTTTTCCAAATATACCAATGTTCAAGGAGACAATAACTAACTCTTGTAGGTAAATATACAATATCATGCAATGGTACATTGGATGTAACAAGTTTTCTTTTATACCTCGGTACTGAACATTTTAAAACAGTTGCTTTTCTTGTTGGAATACAAATTCAGGCCGCGTTTTTCGCAGAATATCTCTTAATAGCCAGTATAATTTGGAAATTAGCCCATCTCATTCAATGTCTTCTTTAATCTGGTTGTACATTTCTAGGAGGGACTTGTTGAGTTTGTCCTTTTTTTTTTCTTATAGCAGGAATTGTCACTTTACGCAACTAGGCACAGCAACTTCTATCCGAAACTGGAATAATTAATTTAATTAATTAAATTACATTAATCAGTTGTACTTTGCCAATTCTACTAAAGGGATATATGCGTTAACCAGTATTATATCAAGTTGATAGTAAAAAATACTTATACACAATGTTTTGCTTTTGGCGAGAATTTTGTGTCGCGAGACATTGGTGTCAAGACAATCTACTCCACCCATATGCTTGTTACATTCATTGATAATTAATTGGCAATCTATCTCTTTTCTGGATTTTGGCAGGTCGTCAAATATTTTTAAGAAAGTTATTGTCTGCTGTCCATCAAAAGTGGACAAAAAGTTTGCAGTGCGATTGCTCTTGCATGCAGCGGAACTTGCATCGACATATGTTGTTACAGTTGGCTACAAACACGTAGTTTGTCCCTCGTATATCATGATACACATCCTTCTCTATGTGTAACTTGCAACTGGGAGTACTATTCCAAGACTTAAGACTCCATTTTCAGCTAGATAAACAAAGAGATCAACAATAGTATAATAACTGTTGTTTGGCTAGTCTAAGAACAATGTTCATATATATCCCTAGTTGTCGTTCTGACATATTTATGTGAATGCCATCATCCTTTTGTTCAAAATATATTTCCAGGTGCAGAACTACTACACAACACGAACAATTTAATTTCCCATGTGGGATTTCTTGGATAGGTATCATTTTGCGAAGTGTAATTTTGTAGAACAAAGTTGCTTATCAGTGGTCAGTTTTCCCTGTAAGAGAAGTAAAGCAATGTTCATTATTTAAATAATCTATTGGCCTAAGTTTATAATAATAATGTTATGGTATTTATTGGCAGGTAGAGAAAAAGAAAACAATAAAATATAAACAGACATAACATAAAATATATGTAATTCCAAAAAGACTAAATCGCCGTATCTATAGAGATATAGACTTATTGTTCTACTTTTAGCCTTTTAGATTAAAAAAATAAAAGAAAAAAATATATAAATAATAGCTATAAACTTCATTGTTAAATTTAATTAGAGTGAATGCAGAATGCAGGAAAAAAAAACATATTTATACATCTAAAGAAATATTCGCAGTGATGTAAACCTTATTACAAACATGCGTTCAAGCCTGGATAATCAATAGAATTCTTATAATTGCCCTACTATTCTTGTCACGATAGCAATACAGTTTTCAACTTGCACTTTGTAGCAGAGATCAGCGAGAGTACATTCATCTTATCTGTAGATAGATACTTATTTACCTTATCCGCTATATTATATGAGAAACATCGTTCGAATATATCCAATTTATGTTATGGAATGAGTTGATTGCTGCCGCGAACATGCCTGTCTTGATTCTAATCCGATTTTTCTGTCAAAATTATTTTTCTATACAGAAAGATACTATATAATATACTTCTGTTAGACATTTGAAGATAACACGTCTTTCTTAGCACCTGTGTAACTCCACATCCACCCCTGATACCATGAAGCAATCTAATGCACGAGTTCTGCACCATTTGTATGTATCTCATGTTATTCTTTCGTAAGCCAGAAAGAATACACCGCCTAACTGTAATCAAAGTGTGATAACACTAAAGAGTTACAGAGCAAGGACTTCACATCAATATTAAGAAGATGTCTGTGCATGTAGACGTATTTTAATGAAACCATTGCTTTTTTATTAAAGACGTAATATTTTCGCATAAGCGAAAATTGTTTATTTCCAATAAGAATATAAATGTTCGAAGCTATAAAATTTCGTTTTACTTTTGGAACAAATAAAATAAGTTTCGTTTTATTACGCTTTATCTGCAGTTGGTATTGTTGACTGCACTGACACAAATTTAGTAGATCTTCGTTGATACAAAGTTACATATACAACTGTGTATCTTCGGCGTACAAGTAGTACGAGCAATGTTTGAGTGCCGAAGGTAATTTAAATGTATAAATACTGAATATTATGGGGCTAAGACTAGCCTCTTGAGGCACCCCATATGTCACTGTTAGTGGCTAAGGTTGCACGTCATCTATGATTATCTTTTGCGTTCTGCAAGATATGAGTTGCAGAATTACACTGCCGGTTCCTATATACCAACCCATTTAAGCGTTGATAATACTAAACTGTGGTGCACTGTGTCAAAAGCTTTGCTGTAATCCAATAAAATTAAAACAGTAACCTTGCTCGAGTCTGTAGCTCGAATTATTTCGTTAATAATGTATGTCAAAGCTGTGGTAAAAACTATGAAATGAACAGAATCCTGCTTGATAAGTAAGTTAAGTTTTGCAATCATTTATTATTTGGTCGAATTAAAGATGATTTCCAGGCGGAGAGAATGTCTGAATTGTCTATACAGAAGTTGCAAATGTAGTGTATATATATGTCTAAATATGGGAAATAGATCTTCAGCATTTTTAAATTGATGCCGTCACTATTAGCAGCATTACTTTTTAGTACTCCCAGAGATTTAGAAATTATGGCAAAAGAAAATTCTTGGAAAACGACTTCATTTTTTGAGACATATGAATAGAATTGTAGTTTAAATGTTCGATCAGTGAATGTGACACTGTCGACACAAAGAACTTGTTAATTAAGTCCACGTTCCTTAAATAGTTTTGTAGTAGCATAGTGTTTTGGGTTCACCAAAATCGAACAAAATCCCTGTTTTTAGTTTCGGTCATTGGTTTTATATTATACACAAGCCAAGGAGCTGAAGATCAGCGCGAAATGATAATCTTAACTAGGATATACTTGGCGAACAGATCAAATGTATTGCAATTCAGAAACGCCACTTCATTTTTATATTTGGCATATCAAAAAATGGAATGCCAAAGAATCTGCTATAGGTCCGACAGGAAATGATCCAGATTAATGTCGTCGATGCAGCGACTTTAGAAAGTGCGTTTGTTATTATTTCTAGAAACTAGATACAGATCAGAGTGCTTTGGCAGATGATCTGTAAAACTATGTTGAATTATTCCACTGTCGAATCAACAAATCTCCTGACACAATCATTAATTAAAGTAGACTAGTAGAGTGCGTTGGTTGATTTATAAGCTGACATAATTTGCAGATATTAAATAACTCAAGTAATTTTAAAGTTTTTCGGTAAGAAAAATAACTTGTTGACGTTGTAGTCCCCCAAGCAGATCGTCACGACCAAAAAGGGATGAGTAATCCGATAAGATATCCTAAAAATTGTCAAAAAATGACAAAATTACTTTTAGAAGGCCTGTATCTTATACATATAATGCACATAAGCCTAATTCTTAGATATTTCAAATATTCATTAATTAATAGCTTCAAAATAGAGATACTAAAGTTCGTCCTACAATGAAAAGCCACTCCTCCACTTTCACTTAGCTTATAATTTCTGATTAATTTATAGTTTTCTATAACCAAGTAAACAAGTTTAATTTAGGCAAAGGACATGGAATTTTTAACGGCATATGAGCTCTTTAATATCGTAAAAATGTGAGGGAGCGCACATTGACGTGACTGATCTTTGCTAGTATATTTGCATTAATAATGAAAATAAAAATTATAGAGAGGAGAAATAAAAAATTAATGCTTATTCATAGTTATATCTTCTTACTCACCCTAGTATGCAATTCTTTAACTAAAATAGAAGTATTGGAATTTCTTTGTGAATACGTAGGAGAGCTTTGTATTGTTTGCTGTATTTAATAATGCCCTCGTTAGTCTCATTTACGTTGGGTAAATTTAAAATACCAAGTTCATTCACGGTGTACAATTTACCATTAACTATTAACCTGCTACTCTTAGTACGTGCAGAGGTATTACTTTCTTTCATAATTTTATGATATTGAGTTTTAAACTTAATTCTCCCATTTGCGAACAAATCACGTGAGACAGTGACTCTAGTACCCTAATGTGTGCATTTTTCAAAATCCGGTGGCTTACTAAACATGATATAAATTTAACTATTAACTGACGTGTTCCTTCAGATTGTTTCAAGGTGCAAGGTGTATACGTCGGAATAATCACCGATACCAGCGCCGATATTCAATGTTCCTTTAAAAGTTTTAGTTAATAAATTTGCTAAACTTTCTCGCAAGCTTTCATTAGCCACCGTTATTCCGAAAACAACAATGTTATTTTCTCTTGATACTTTTTTAAATTTTTCGATACATTTCTTTGTTTAAAAATTTTCTCTGTTAAGTTATGAAATTTTGCTTCTACAAGCTCATTTCATAATTTATTTTGTTTTCATTAACCTGATTGACTGTCAATTACATCTGTTCTTTTATAATTTGGGTGAGAGACTGATGTAGTTGTTTATTTGATATGTCAAAAGATTTTTCAGTCATGCTATAAGAATATTTGACGACTATTTATGATAAATTCAAAGACCGCAAAGATAAACAAGGGAAACACTTCTTCACACTGCAGGGTTATTTGCAGTGCCTAACCAAGACGTTAACAGATAGACTACAGTGGAGAACACAAGAGAATAAACAAATGAGCACGCAGACCATGTTTATTTCTAAAGATATTAAAATACATTAATTGTAATTACTATAAGAAAGTAAATACGATACTATAATTATGTATAGCAATTTACCCAGTACAGCAAATAAATACAAAACAATATACACATAAATACGCAAGAAACTGGAAAATTATAGAAAACGATGATAACACGGTAACCACTGAATACTCAATTGTATGGAATGGATATTATCATGATTTAGATCACCCAGCAAATGCATTTCGTTATTACTAAAATTTAGACATGTATTAGAGCAATTTATGGAATGAAACCAACAGAGAGTTGTGTGGGTGTGTTTCGACTGCCAAAGTACTGACAATGCCCTCAATTTATATACTACAAAGATCTATAATGAATTTTTTAAAAAATACGTAGTGGTGTTATGCTCTTGTGCGTTATTTTACAAAAATACAAAAAAGTTAACTTCAACCACATACCGTTTCGGATCAAGAGCTTGCCGTTGGCCCGGTTTAAAATTATTTTCCAGTAGAATCGTGTATTAGGAAGACGAATATTTGACATAATAATTATTCAAAAATACATTTTAAGTTTAGCCTTAGTAAAATGTAAAAGCCTGCTAGCATGCATTTGTTCTTCATGATTGTTCAATTATACTGTTGATAGAGTTTATCCCTAAAGAATTAAGGAAAATAATCATACTGTGCGTGTGTGAAATTCTGGAGATAGTGAATCAATATCACGGAGAGCTTCCTGAACATCATCTATCGAGTTTTTGTTTTTCTAAGTAATGTTTACGTTACCTTTCTTCAATTTAGATGGTTTAGTACTCACTTGATTTTGAATTTGGTCTTGTTCGACAATATTTCCAACAAGATTTTCTTGATCTTCTTTTTCATTCAGGATATATCAACATCTTCATCTTCTTCTGGAATACACTCAGAAGCGTTCATGTTATCTGCATCTGAAAAGTCTATTCTGTCGTCATTAATATTGCTCAAGTTGTCGGTAGTGCCCTCCAGTTCCTTTAGGGCTGAAGACTATCTACTTTCCATGACTAGTTTAATAAAAAGAAAACTGTAAGTATTTTTAGATTATAAATAGGTGTAATAGAACATAGTATATAGTAAATAATAAGTCCTAGCTATATAAAGTTGTACTTCTAGAACATACATATATTACTACACTATTACACCAAAAAATAAAACATGGTGTTTCTACGTTATAAAACATTATCTGCTCACTCTATATTATTGACTGAAATATATTCAGTTAAAAGTAGCAATTTTAGACGTCCGATTCATCAACTGAATGCGAGCGGGATGCATTTGTTTGTAACAATCAGTAGTCTACATACAGTGTACAGGAGTGTGAGAATAATGTAGGAATGTCTCACAATATATTAAATGTTTTTGATTAAAAGATGCGACAACAGATGCATAGATTAAAAAAGGGTCATACAGCAAGTGGAACGTGTGCGTACGTATATATAGCTAATCTGAATCGACCTAAAGTAAAAAATAAAATATTCGACAATGAACCAGTGTTTATATTTATTATTATTTCCTAATGAAAATTTAAGAAATAGGTAAGGCACAAACGCCAAAAATATGTAAACTAAGAATTAGAAATTATACGGTTGAAGAAAAGAAGAAGGAACGAATTTAACTTCATCTTTTATTTTCTATGAATTCTATATTTAAGCATGTAATGAAAAGTTACTGCCTTGTCTTTACCAGTAGACTTAATTTCTCGTTTCAATAACCGGCGAAGTGATACACTGCATGATCGTTTATACTCAATTCTTTAGAAGAAAGAAGCCTGTTACTGCATTATAATGAACATGTATGCTATACACTTCTCTTTCCTTCAAGAAGGGTAGTTTACTTCTACAATAAACTAAGATTTTTCTAAGAATGTTATAGATTTTTCCAGCAGGCCCAATAAAGTGAAGCATTGCTCATCAACTTCCTATTTCAGAATATAACTATTCGAATACATTTTAGGAAACTTATAGTATAAATTAATTTAAATACCTTTTCAAATTTTGTTGTTTTTAGATGACCGTTTAAAGTATTGAACCGAAATTTAGACATCTTTCATGATACATAAATTTGCCGCTGATTGTATAACTTTCAAAAACTTTGCATCTGTTTTAAGTGACCTTTGCCCTAGGTACGCGATTATCATTACAATGCAAATAATGCGAAGAAGTGAATTTCTTCAAAAGCGCTTTGAAGACACATTAAAATTTCATTATTCTAAAGACAAATAATCTAACTACTAACTAACAAACTTAGGCAGGAGTGGAGAATAAGTTTCTTAAAATAATAATTTTCTCCAATATTACAGTTATATTAATGCATATTTCATTTTCATAAGATACAGATAAATAGCGAAGTTTATTTATACATGTGTCACGAGAAAGTATGTAACAAGGGGAATTGAAAGAATTTCTAGAAAGAAAAATAACCTTCTCAGCGATAATAAATGAAATAGAAAGAGCATTAGTCAATAATGTATGCAACATCCTATATTAAATTTTGCCTGAATTGGTCGTTGAAATTCGACATACTGTTACAGTGCTTCGGCACTGCAGGTTCTTAATTGGTTGATACAAATAAAAACACCAGACTGGAGGTAATGATATAGCATTTATTATAAATGTTACAAGCTAGCATAACAAACCGTTGTGAATGAATTTACATTTAACATAAGTTCCTTAAAGATACAAAAAAAACAATAAAACAGACAAACAAAAGAAGATACAAAGAATATTTTATCGTTAATTTCTCTATTCAATGACTAAATAAATCTGCAGCTTGTTTCTGTGTACTTACAACTATTATACAAGTTATTTCTATTAATGACACAAATTTCCCGTATGATTTACAAAATGGTTTACTCTGACCTGTTCACGGCCTGCGGATGCGTCGTTGCTGGCCTCAGAACCACAGGAAGGTAGGCGAACTCCCAGGAGCGAACCAAGCCCAAACGGCGAACCCCACACAGCAAATAACAATAATAGACGAAAACCCTATAGATCACAATACAATAGTACGAGTACGTTAAGGGAGCCAGAGACATACCTGTAGATGTTGTTCAGGGTTTTATAACTTGAACCCGCTTGGGATGATAGACGTCGTTTTCTTTTGAATTAATTAAAGAGTTTTGTTCTTATAACACGATGTTCTACACGTGCTTATTTCTCATAAATCCCTTCAACGAAGGAGCACTATTTTAACAGTGTTTTTCGTGACCGTCTTCCCCAACGTCTGGTTCGTCTCTAACTCTCTCATCGGGGCGCGGAGAGATGCGAAGGGAAAGGGGGGAACTATTAGGCAGCTGAGTCAACAAGAGAATCACCTCATGCGATAACAGTACTATTGGACTGAGCTTCGCAATATGCGACAATGACCCTTAACATAATTGAACAAACACCGAATATACGAAAGTTACACTATATGAAAATGAATAGAAATGAAATACTAATACGCATTTGAACATATATGATTTTTAACGATAATACAGACATTATACAGAGTTTTCGTAAATGAACAAATAATTTAGAAGAAGTGAATTAAACTGTAACAATACTACTACTACTAGTACATGGTCTCCAAATTTAATTTAATTTCATTGTAGTTTAAAAATGGTTTAAAACAACCAAAGCCATATACATATATGAGATTGCAAAATACTTTAATTTTTATCGTATTTTCCTTGTATTAATCACAATTAGTTCACTAATGTCTTCTCATTTTTTCAGAAAAGTTAAATATATCGAACTATTCGAAATATGCGTTAGTTTCAGTAATCATCGGTATTGGATTCAAATCTATTGCCACTGTATTTTCAGCTTGGGAAAAAGGAAAAAATCTGAGAGATGACAAATCTGGAGAATAGGCTTGATGTGATTGTATTTTATTGTCTGAAGAAAAAACATTTGTATCTTCTTAAGTGTATCCTTTTACGTTGTATTACATCGTGCAGTAGATCTTGAAAGGGATGCCTAGTATTAGCGTTATGCCTTTTTGAAGATAATAGATCGTAAGTATCCCACTGCAGTCGCTAAATACAATAATAGCCTTTTCAGCCGAATGTGCAGTCTTTGTCTCCTTAGAAGCATTTGTGCCAGGCTCAATCTTTTATTTCGATTGATGGTTCACTTTATGATGTATTTAATGGTGCATCTAGGTTTCATAAATTGTTATTATTAAGTGCAAAACATCTTTCAAATCGTATCTGAACTTGGCCAGATTAAGGGCGACATGCATTCTCATTCACGTTTACGGTTCATAATCACCAAACGCAGCATTCATTTTGTAAATAACTTTCTTATACTTAATTCATTAAGCAAAACAGAAACCACTGATATATACGAAATGTGTACACCTCTACTACATCGCCCAATTTTCTTCAATGAGCATCATATAGAGTTCTCTTTTTTTGTTAATTTGTTAATTTCTAGAGTGTATGCGTTTTTTGGGCGTCGACTGCAATGTTAAAGAAATATATTGGTTCGGTCACATTTATACTCAGATGTTCGTCGTTCTGTAGTAGAACTTGGCCTTAATTTCAACGTCTTCTTTGTTCTTTAAAACAAGTTTCAAAACAAGTTTATAATAGTTAATTCGCCACTTAATTCACTAGCACCCATAGACTCATACAAACATAATGAACGCAAAGTTTGACAATAATGTTACCAAGGATAATCAAGTCGAAAAACAAATACGATTTTTTTTTTACTAGTACTATCCTCATTCGTCACTAATTACTGGCTTGCCCTCGTATTACTCTTAAATATATTAATAAAGGTAGAGTTATTTTCAGGCATGTAATAAAACATTTTAAGGCGCGGATCATAAAGAATATTGCCATTCAAGACTCAGTTTTTCTGTTAAATTTTCGGGCCCTACTAAGAGTACAACACATTTGATTCATTATAAATATTATGTACGTACGTTTACAAACTTCGTATAGCTTCGTCACCAACGCAAGCAAAAAAGAATTATGTAATGATTCATCTGAATATAAAATATATTTCCAAATGCGATATTGCATAACTTTCTGATACAGAAGAAAATACTAAGCTACGTTTTCATAATATACCAACATTAGAGAAAGAAGTACGGTATCTCATGCATTAATCTGTCAAGGTTCTTCCTAAAAATTAGTCAATGAAATTGCCTTAATAAAAACCCGTTTCGTTGCCATCGTCTGCTGTGCAAAATTAAAAGTTATGACGGGAAGATTTCCCCACAAACAAAAACGATTTATCACTTCAATCATTCAAGAAACTTACTAATTAAATTTGAGGACTTTCCAGCGCGCTCTCTTCCCGTATTAATTTTTAAGCCGACGGGCTGTTATTTTTAATGGTTTAAAGATTTTCCGCGAAGAAACAGCTTCGTTATTTGGCCGTCTAGGGATGTTAATTGATTTCTTCACGCTTCGCTTTATGAAAAAAAAAGTGAACAGGGGATTAAATATAAGGCAATAAGTTGAGTACCAAAACAAAATTTGCAAATTATATACTTTTTTCGGTTTAATAATATGAATAAATTTAAATTAACTGCAGCAGAGCGAGTAATTATGATTATCTTTTTCCCTTCATGAATACCATTAATAATGATGTGTGTATATGTATGTAGATTATATTGTAGTTAGACCTCTGATTTGTAAAGAATATTTTTCAAAGAAAATTATTGTTCGAAAATAATTTTCCTAATTATAATGAATAGGATCCTGTTTATTTTACAAATACACAAATTTCATACAAATCTGGTTTCCAGTATTTGCGTACATACACGGCATGGTTACTGTAATTAATCTATTTTTAATATTCTATAATTAACTATTCACAACCGCATGAAAAAAAATTTATCCCACTCCCTTAAATGATTGTCCGCTCAAGCATACGAGACCCACATAGAATATTTAGTAACAAATCTTAAACTATTAAAATAGGGCACATATCTAATCCCGATCACATCGGTAGCAGTTGAAGCGGGGGCAGTAACGGTGAGACGCGGTAATCAAATCCGTACTTGTAGATGTCTCTACATGTCTGGTGCTACGAACAGTTTTGTGTGTTAATTCTGGCGGTCGCGGTTCGCTAGCGCTTGTTACCTTTCACCGCCGTTGCAGAACATATACAAAGACATATGAAGAAAATTTTATAGAAAAACTAATAGAAGATGTAAGAAAAATGCCTATTCCTTATGATATGTCCCATCTGCAATACTTACAACTTTCGTATTCAAAACTGGATGAAATTGCGAGTATTTCCAACCTTGAAAGAAAGGACGACAAGTACTATTTTCAAAACAATTTTATTTAAGTATATTAATGAATAATAAAATAATTCTTCAGAATTTATAGTAATATAATGATAATAATAATAGTAATGTTTATTCGGCCAACAGATTTACAATCTAGTTGTAACACTTGTTTGTTATATACTATTAATAAATTAATTTATGTCTATATACACACATATAAACACACGCACACAACGACATAAATAATGTTATTCACCATGTGTGCCAGAACAAAATGGAGAGTGGTGAAAATAATAAGAGCACACAAAGGAGAGTCTAAGTATTAAGTATATATATCTTCTCACGCGGGCAATTCAGGCTGAACATGTTCAATAGCTGCTGATGATTGACGCTCCGAACAGCACACATGCCGGTGTACTTGAAATATAGATCTTTCAAAATATCTTCTTTGGACTAATTCCCAGGAATGTATTTGGTACGTATGTACAGGAAACTAAACTATGGAAGCATATTCAAGTTTAGAGCTCAGAAGAAATATAACATTCAGTAAATAAAACTCACGTATATTTCTAATTATATACGTTTTTAGACTAGAGATAGTAATGTTTTAGGTATAAGTAGGAAAGGACAAGTTAGAATTGATGGTAAGGTCAATATTTACTATATTTTCAAGCCACGGTAAGAGGGAGCCATTTAGGTAGTAAAGATGGTATATAAAACTCAAATTTCTGCAGAAGATAAGTACTCCAAGAAATATTCATATCCAGTTAATTTCTATCAATTACACACAATATTTATTTGCTTCTGCAAGAACTCGTAGTCACTAGCATGGGTTACTTGGTGGGAAAACTTGAGATTATCAGCCAATAATAACTTCTGTCATTTCACCTCATTGCAAAAATTATTCACGAAAACTAGGAAATTCAAGGGCTTCAAGACCGTACCTTGAGGGATGGCCGAGGTTGGAATTAAATGATACGAATGATGACTAAAGTAAGAAATCTAATGCGTCCCATCGGATAAATATGAATCGATAAATAATATTAGTATTGAAGCAAATTATATAGTATTCGATGACGAATACGATCAAAGGTCTTGATCAAATAGATGTAAATAATGTCCATTTGTGTATTGTCATCCAAGAATAAGAACAGTTAGATTAGTTAGTTAATTAGTTGATAAAAGTAACCATAATAGAATTATCGAGCCCCATATATCTCATGAAAGAACTCTCTGAAGCCATCAACTATACTGGATCGCCAAATGTGTTGCTATGATTATATTCTTAAAGAAATTTGGAATGGATACATTATTTTTCTCTGAACGAGCATAAAAACAAAACCGTACAGGATCAGTTCTTATGAAATTTGGAACTTGAATGAGATAATTTCGATATAGGTGTTTAGAGTTTCTTTTAATTTTCTTTTGTAATTCTCCCTATTTATTCAGGTCGTTCGCATATCCAGACTTCCCGCCTAAACTCCCTTTGGACGGAAATGAAGGACTGCAAAGCATGGTATCGCTGCACTATCTAAATCGTCTTTTCGGTATCCCAAGCAGTAATTAGACTGAACTGTTGCATATAAACTAAGCAATTAATTCCACAGTCTTATAAATTAAATATAAATAACAATAAATTCTTCAAATAATAATAATTACGAATGTCTTGGATCTCTGGCTTAATTGTAATTCCCTGATATTTTGAATCAAAGACCAGATGGCTTGGTTTAAATTCTTAAGACCGCAGATTAAGCTCCTTCTTCTTAATCAGATGAAAACAGAATCTTCATAAAAGCACTAATCCAGTTCAATAAATATTCATCAAGTAATTAAAGATTGAGAAGGGAAGAACTCTAAAGTTAATATAGGAAAAAAGACGAGAGAAAAATTAGGCCACTAAGTAATTCAAAGTTTACAGATTACATACTTCACGGTTGGTCTTGAGGGTTAATTAACGAGAATAAAGTCGTCCATGTAGTAAGTTGCCAATGTTTAATTCAACCTGAACTTTGAACCATGTGTCGAGGTTTGTCGAATTAACCGACACAATCCGATTATAAGTCGATAAATTAGTCGGTCAACATAGTATTGCCCAATACAATTGTTACTATGTAGTAACTTACATCAACATATACAATCAATATCCAAAATTGAATTTTTAATGGCATGAACGATGGTAGACTTCTTAACTGTCGACGTTGCAATTGATGGAGAAAATGGTGTGAGCAGGCCATTTAACTTTTATACGGCTGAAAGTGCTACGCGTTCAGAAATACCGACTCATTATTATGGAAATTAATTACAAAATACTGAAAATAACTTCAAATAAATATTATGACAATAATAATACAAAGCTAACCATTAAAATGAAAGTAAAACATCGGAGAGATCTATAACCCTTCAATAGTAGTTGATTATAAATTTAGGCTGACAAATGCGATAGGGCGATAAGAGAATTTAAAACGAAAATTAATTGAATAATTGTTCTTTAAATTATGCACAATGTACAGTGGCGTCTGCAAAATATGAATACGAGACTAATTTTGTATGTAATAACCTAGATTATAACATGCTATTAAAACAATCAACAAATTTTCGATTAATTGAAGAGGGTAATTTGTTTCTGTTCTTGTATTTATTAGTTAATGAAGTAATACACGTATCTTTTGGCAATTTTCATAAAATTTTTAAGAGCTTGATTAGATTTTCGTTGACTGCAGGAAATTTTGTAAAACAAAAGCAGTTTTTACAATATTTTAATTAGTACATAGTAGAAACTGCTATATTTCATTTCATTTCTAGAAGTCTCAAAAATAAGTGCCATTTGAGAGCCAAACATAGATAATAATTATAATTTTTTTGCCATTACATGCCTATATAGAAACGGTCTTATTAAGCATGAGCAAGTGTAGAAGCTTCGTCGCCAATAAGAGCGCATAACAGCGCTTCATTTGAACCTGGAAAACGTTTTTCTCTTGACGTATTAATTATTGCATTCGCGAATTTTTTATCACTATTTGATGCTACAAATAAAATAAGAAAATATTTGTTCCTCACCTTCAGCTGATGATAGCCTCTTAAATGGCATCTCGCGCACAGTCTAACAAGACCAGGAAAATTCAAGGGGGTCTTTTGTAATAGGAAAGATATTCTGTTTGTTAAGTTTTTGCCTCACGGAGAAACAATAAATGCTAATCGATATTGTGGAACATTGAAAAGACTTCAATGTCCAATACAGAATCGTCGACAAGGCTTACACACTATTGCAATGTATCTGCTCCACAATAATGCCCGCCTAAATATTGCTGCAGCAACGCAAACGTTAAAGAACTTTAAATAGGAATATCTCCACCACTCACCCTACAGCTCAGGCCTGGCACCTTCCAACTATCATCTCTTTACAAAATAAAGAAACTTTAAGACGGAAAACGGATACAAATAGATTATGTCGAAAGTACGGATAATGGTTGGTTAAATGGACAGGCGCTCGATTTCTACGACGAGAGGATGGTCAAATTTGCCCCCAACATAGGAAAATGCCTCGGACAAAACTGGGATTGCGTCAAAATACAGTTAAACTTTACGTTCATTTTTATATCGGAACGGTTTTTACTTTAAAAATTGTTTTCATAATACAGTAGTTCCCAACTATTCTGTTAGAAGCATGTCCAGGCGAGTAGCGGAATGTATTCGCTAACGTGAAGCGGTAATTCATTACTAAATTTCCTCTATGAACAGTACGAATTTTCCAATGAAAATTTAATCGTTTCTCATTCTCAACATAGTAAACGATTGTACAAAATTTTGTTTAAAAATATTTACTTTTACTGAGTAATTAGCTTTATGTTACATAGTTGTATATTGGCCGGGATTATAGGTTATCAGAATACGTTTAATTTTAGCGCAAGTAGAGGTCCTTCAATTTGGTATTTTATGAACTGTAATTATTACATTAATTTTGACTACTTTTAATTAATATTTTTAGTAAATCGTACTAAACTTTTAATATCTATTATTGTAACTTTTAACGGAAGCAATACATTTATTAGGAAAACATTAATAATAAACTTACTATTTATTCGTATTGTTACACCCACTCATATTTTGATGAAGAACACATAAAAACTTCTGAATTGACCCTGTACACGTGGGCTTTTCGACTTCCTGTTTTCTTTCTTTTAACTAGGGAGTTTAATGAAGCCAACGCTTGGAGCGGAAAGTGAACTGATTTAGGATAACAAGAAGACGGGCGGGCATGAAGAGCAAGAACGTATTTCTAAATTTCTGTGACCCATATTTTCATTTATTAAACGCGACTTCAATTTCATATACTGGAAGTTAAAAATTTAATTATTGACTTTCAATTAGAGGTGTTAATGAAATGTAAAATAATGCATAATGTAAGGCGAGTGTGTTAGATGTAATTGATATACATTTTTCTATATCCAATAAGTGAAGACTGTAATCATAGAATAGACGGACGGAATAATGGATGTGAGAAAAATTACACAAACCTGTAATACGGGACCCGTTCGTTAAATAAGCACCGTTTCTAAACATCACCTCTACAGCTCTGTGGTCGTCGTTGGGCGCATGCGCGCGAAGTACCTACATCCGTGTTAGTCACAAACGCTAGTACCAAAGCATTCGTTACTGTTTGTGTTCGTTTGTGCACATTGAAAGTGCCTCAGATTGTGGATTACGCGCTGTGATCCGTTTTCTGTATGCAAAACTCGTAAAAGCGATCAAAATTTATCGACAGATTAGTGAAGTGTATGTAAAAACTATGAGCGAGGGAATGCACGAAAATGGATTAGAGCATTTAAAGACGGTCGCACTAATGTTCATGATGAAGAGCGTACTGGGTGACCGCACTAAAAACTTAGTGCAGAAAGTTGATGCATAAGTTCGAGAGAAAACATACATTTTACAATTTCATTATTATCTGATATGTTTTCGCAAGTCAAGAAGTGTTCGTGAAATTGTGGCAGAATGCTTAACTTATCGGAAATTGTCCCCCACACTGGGTATCGAAAATGCAGATCGAGGTACACAAAACCAATCGTGCTTCCAGTGCTTGGGCTTTCATTGAACAGTATCGGGTATAAAGGTGATGAGTTGTTTAACCAAATCGTCATTGGTGACGTAACATGGGTGGCTCACGCGACACCAGAATCAAAACAGCAAACCACAGAATGGAGACATTTAACATCATCCAAGAAAGTGAGCTGTGAATCATGAATACTATGTCTTAAGAAAGGCAGATGGTGTTGCGTGTGGATTTTTTGGCGCGAGATGACAAAATAAACTGGCATGCTAAATAAAGGGACCGATTTACTTTACAGCAATGTCTCCACATATGACCCGTCGAATCCAAGATCTTTTCACATCATAGGGATGGGAACAACTTGTCCACTCTTCGTAGAATTGTTATCTAGCGCCCAACGATTACCACTTGTTCCTTCACTTAAAAAACATCTAAGCGGTCAGCGCCATGATAGTGACGTGAAAATGGCCATGTTGCACTAGTTGGCAAATGAAACGGCAGATTTCAATGATGATAGAATTCAGATGTTGTTTGTATGACATGACAAGTACCTTAATATTGGTATTATCTCTAACTTAACACACAGATGAAAGCAGACAAAATAAGTAAAAAAATATGGTTTAAATGATAAGAGAATCTGTTGAAATTGCAAAAAGGCTGAACTACCTAAGCAAAGGAAATAATATCCGACGCCTTCTTAAGGCATGAAAATGTTTTAATAGACCAACGAGCAACAATGAAGAAAAAGGCAAAGCACGTGAAATAACTACATCGACTAACTACACAGAGCCGAATACAGAACACAACCAATTACTCGAAGCCAAATATATAGACAGGGAAAATCTGTTATATTACTGATGCAAGTAGAGTTTCTTGCGTCGGCGGAGTATACTCCAATTTGAACATACTCCAAATGGAGATAAGGTAGAGCTTTTCGAAACGTCTAGCAGCTAGAGATTTTTCTAAAACCAAGTCCGCATGCAGAATATCCTCAGGAGTACATCTCCTAGTCAAACAGAAATCGAACCATTCGAAAATAGAACAAACTAAAAATATCAGCACTGGTGGACTACAAATGCCGCGCGCGTTTAAAATGTTTGCAACTTGCTTGATGAACGGTTGGAAAATTAGTGTTAAACGAAACTGCAATTAACTTTTTGTTAAATTTGGGAAAGCCATTACGCTATTGAATGTTTATCTTGTCCTCCAGTTCACGATTTCAAAATGGTCACGAGATGCTTAAAAAAGCCGCAAAAGAGATCGACTGAGGATAGGATTTAAAAACTGCGAGATTTCGCCAACGACAGTTCTTTTTATAAGATTAGTCGGAGGTGAATTTGTTAATCTAAAACCAATTCTGCGTACAATATTTTGACAACACTTAAGCTATCGTAAAACTTGGTTTGAATTCATAACAACATTAATATCCGGCTTTTAGGGCTAAACTACTTCGAAAAAAATTATGACTGAAGTACAAATGTGGTCTTTAAACTATGATCCCGAAACAAATTTCTAAAGTTCCAAGTGAAGACAATCAGAAGGAATGCAAGCACGTAGTTTGAAAAAGTTGAAGGTATTATAATAACAATCTTAATTTTGTCTACAAGCCTAAGAAGATTATATGAATTCGTTTCAACTAGTAACCACTGATTACATTGAAGAAGAAGCTGTCCTACTTTGAACTATAATTCTGGGAATTTTCGCTTCCACAATTTCATTTTCTGATAGAAAGAAAACGGCGTGGCTCGATGAAAACGATAAAGGGATAATGACGATACCTCTTAACAGTAATACTACATTGCTCAAAACAATTAGCTGATAGTTCATAAAATGTCATTCAATGACTTAGCAGCATTTTTTTGATTTCAGAATATTTGTGAAACGAGATGTTAACACTTTGTCGTATTTTAAGTTTTAATGTAACCACTTTGAGAGAGTATAAGACGTTGCATTTTTTTATGTAGAATAAATACAGAAATATTCAATTTTACAGAAGTTTTATTGCAAAAATTTTTTGAAAACAAACTAGGGGTTAAAACCTGGTTTCTACAACATTTATCAACGTTTAGGACCTTAGCGGCATAGAACAAATTAACATGTCGAATATTTCTTGAGGAATTGTATTCCAAAAATTCATAATGTCTTTTGTACAGTAATATGTCAACCCATAAAAACCCAAGCGTGTTCTATTGCCACTTCATTCTTTCTTTAATAACTTTATCAGTCCAATTATTCCTTATTATATTAACGTGTATAAAAGAATTTTTTGGTTACTGTTGCATAGGAAAAAGCGATGGGTCTTAGAACCTCATATAGATGTCTCTCAGTAATAAGAGAGCTATTCTTTATTAAATAAAGCGTGTTTTAACCCACAATCGTAGATTATTGCATGCGACCGGTTCACCTAAATTCCGAACAGACTAATTATATACTTGACTCCTTTTATTACGTCGCCATTTGATATGCTCATTTTCCCATATTCTATGGGTTCTTTTATGGTCTGTAGTAGTAAAAAGGATTATTAATATGTGATATCGACGGTCTTCGGAGGTATTATTTTTGCTAACATCCTTCCAGTGGCAGCAGTAAACCCACCTAGAATCTAAAGTTGCATTAAAAGAGAAATGTGTGCTAATTGCGACATGTGTAGATCGCCTTTTCATGCTCGTTGACATTGCTCTTGCTTTAGTCGAAGACCTCCACTTTCTAAAAGGCGATTCAAAATTCTAGATTTAATGCTTTGGATTATTGTCTGCTGAGTTTTAGTGCTTGATCTATGGTCCTCCATATAATCGATGTTGGTGCGTTTTCATTTTGGCGACACGCAAAATTGCAAATCTATACTTTTAACCACGAAGCTTATCTTTTGGATACAGGCCGAAAAGTGTGTTGAAGCGTCTGCTTATACACTTCACCGACAATCTTTTCAATGCACGTACAAACTTTTCTTGTGTAAAAGGTTGAAATTAATTTAGAGAAATATTTGCTATAGTAACTGACGCTTTATCGTATTATCATTTGTATAGACTCGCAGTCAGTTGTTTTGAGTAGTGTAAGTAAAGATACTTCCGTTAAATTTCGACGTTCGACGATTTTCAAAATTAATAGTTCGGCAAAATGTGATACTAAACTTTATTCTTTCAATGCCGTTCCAAAAATTTGTAAAAGAAAATTCTGAGTAAATTAATTAAGACTGCGAAATGTTATATAGAAGGTAAAATGTAATAAATGCCTTGAATAATTATAATAGTTCCTTGGCGAAAGTTCTGGCGTGAATCAAAACTTTTAATAAATTTTCAACACATTTTCCTGCGAACTTAACTATGCGCCGGGTGTAGAATTCAAACTATGGGAAAGACAATTTAATAAATGCAAATTCATCTCGTTAAGAAATTATAATCATATGAAATCTATTTATAACATACTCCTCTTTATAGAAGAATCTTAAACGAAAGCAGCATGATTCCCTTAAAATTAGTAAAGTATGAATTATCAAAGAAGCACAAATACTCGGCTGGATAGAACAACTACCCTGCATTTATTTGTTTCAAAAACTGCGAATATTTTACATAACCAAAGGTATTGTAATAATCCTCAAACTTTAATTATGGTACAGGTATAATTTCCAATATATACGAAAAACTGTTAGCATAGGAACGTTTGATAAATCTTTTATTAGGCGCCTTCGAATGATAAGTAAGTTATCGATTATATAATACTATTTGATTAACGCGAACTGACTAGCGCATTCGATAGACGAGTAACTATAAAAAATGAGAATAAAAGGATGCCGATTGCTTTATGAAAAATTCTTAATCTAATTTTCCAATAATAATTAATAATTATCCGCTTTAAAAGCGATCTAGATTCAGGAAGGATGTAATAAATGTATAAACCCCTTTGCTTAACGAGTGGATTAATCTTTGGTCTATATATTGTGTATACAGGTATATGCGCGGGTACAAAATAAATTAGAATTTCTTTAATTATGCTTTTGCACTGATAAATAAGGAAAAATAACGATTTGGACAGCAACTATCCTAATTTAATACCAACACAATATTAAATAAATAATATGGCAATTCTGCAAACATGATTACAAAATATTACGTAAACAAAATTTGAATGTTATGAAGCCCAGTAACATAGTGCATGCCTATCTTTCAGTTATCTAAAATTGTGGTTGTTCTTTATTTGTTATAATATAATTGTATATAGTTTGTGCACATTTATATTTGGAATTCAGGTCTTCTTGACTGGCAAAGATATTGGTGATGCAGTTAAGCAGTCCACATGCAATAAGCGATGTACGTGTACTTATTACTAATATGACATAAGTTAGTATCTGTTCTAAAGGTAATAATAACATTTTTATATTATACAACTTTTGTATACATATATTATAAGTGCATAGATATATACTATTACATCCACAATTTATCTTGTATTCATATACTACTGCATTTCGTAAAATTGCAATATTTTGAGAACGTTGTTCAAACGAATTTTGTATTTTTAGTAAATTCACTTATATCGTGTATTTCACATTTCGCATCTTTTAGAATTAACCCTGGTTTTTACTCTGTTTTCTTAATGTACTTCTTTTTTTTTATATGTTTCTTGTTATTATTTACAAACGATCGTAATTATTATTCTTTGTTACTCTTATCGCTCTCTCGTTTTCGTCAGCCTAAGGTTGTAATCAATACTATTGAGGGGTTATACATCTCTTTGTTTTATTTTTATTTTAATTATTAGATTTTATTATTATTACCCTTATATTTATTTGAAGTTATTTTTAGTACTTGACAGTTTATTGCTGTAATAACGAGTCGATACGTTGCCTTTTTCTCTCGTCCTCTTTTTCTTGTGACATCATATTAATAGAAGCATAAATAGTAATGGCTTCAGCGCTTATAGCCTATATTAAGTAACTTCGTACTGTTAAAAATCTGTTGTATGTCATATAGTATTGGTTCAATTTGGATGCAGATTGTGCATAATTATTTAAGTAAAGATACATATTACTTAGCAACGATTATGTTGGAAAATATTATGCAGATCGATTAATTTATCAACTTATAGTTGGATTACATCAGATAAGTTGATAAACGGCGAAAAGGTAGACGAGGTTTCATCTTGACTTTGTACTGGCTTCTTATAGGAAGAACGACTTATCTCACGAATAAACCTTCGAATCCAACCGTGAGGGTTTCTTTCCTACCTTTGGTTGTATTTTTATTAGTTAATGAACTAGATCCGTTACTTTATGAAGATCTCGTTTTCATCTGATAAATAAGACAGAGCTTTATCGGTTTGCTTAAAGTTTAAACGATGCCATCTAGCAACTGCACCACTTTTAAAGATACAAGAGGATTGTAATTTATCCAAGGATGATTATTTCGTAATTATACCACTTAAATAGTTTTCTTTTATATTTTGTTCAGACTATGGCGATAATTATTTAATTTATAAGCAACTTTTCAGTCTAATTACGGGTTAATTTGAGAGGTGTTAGATTCTAGATCGTTACTTTTATGCTACAATTTTAATTTGATGGCTAGTTAGTTAAACAGCAGCTAATTATGCAAACATTGCAGATACTTAAACGCTTTAACTAATTATTGACTCGTTAGCCGGTCGGTTGTTATTAAATTTGCACATTTCAGTTCGTACCTTAATTTATGAAAAATGACTAATGCATTCTATTTATCCTTAACCCTTACACTTAAATTAAAAACTTTGAATTTTCCAATGATCTCCAAAGGATCGAGTGCACATATTTTGCGCACGAATGATTAAGTTAATGCTTTTTATATAAAACTAAATAGTGGAAAAGAAATATAAAGCAAGGAACAATGTTTCTAAGTGGATGAATTTTATCGAAGGTTATAAGTACAAGGTCGATATTAAAGTCATTTTTGTAACAATTGAAAATTATTTAGCCATGCTGGCAAAGTATTTTTTTGTTAACAACAATTTCATAGCAAATTACGGGTGGATTAGTGACCCATTTCAAAATACTAGATCTCGAAGATCTCACAACTGCCGAAGAAGATATCTTAACAGCAAGTGGCGAAATCAAAAGACTATTATTAATAAATTATTGTTTGAATTTTGAGCAGGAGTCGATGATGATTATACTGCACTGAAAACAAGAATACTTTTTCATCATCTTACCTTTGGAAAACCAAATTTTCTACGATGGCTGCTTTTAAGACAAAATATTGACCTCAGCTAAATATAGAAAAAGAACTCAAAGTATCAATTTCAAATATTAAACTGTCTTTCGAGAAATTTTGCTCTGAAAAACATGGCTGAGAGAATCACTAGTAATTATTAAGCTTGTTTGTAATATATGTCAGAATATGCTTTCTTTCAGTAAATTAAGCAATTTTCAAAAATAAATTCATGTTTTTTCTTATTTCTACGATATTTTCATCTGTCGGGGAAGCACCCCACAGGTTGAGAATCACAGAGCTAATGGTACATAGAGATCTTATTACCTCAAAAGTTCAAAAGAAAATACCAATTTCTTACACTAATGGAAAACTACATTCATAATTCATTAAATCCAAAAATCAATATTGGAATGCTATTGTATAGTTAGTCAAAAAAATACAAACCATAAATATTCTAACAACAAATCAAAATATTCTGCGAAATATAATGACATAAACTTCTAATATAAAACAATTGTGGAGGAAGAATTAATTTTTTTTGTCAGATTGACACATAAGTTCGTAGCGTTTCAATTGATCTCAAAATAATAATTTTGAAACAAACGAAATATATGAATTACTCAAGAATATATTCGCCTCTATTATTAATGAATACCTTCCAATAATTTGGCAATTTTTCGATTCCATGCCCGAAATCGATAGTCTTGAACATTGATAATCATTTATGTCAAAATTTCCCTCTTTAAATCTAGAAAATCATTATCGTGCTGTACCTGTTACCATTTCTCCGTTAACGCCACAAGTGTTTATGGTAGCTTGCGAAATTTTAAAAATTCTGACTTTATAGTAAGTCATAGAAAAAGTATACAACTCGAATCGATTGCCTATGTAGCTCTTGGAACACACCAACTGGGATATCGTCCTCAAATTACATCCGCGTGCGATATAGACATCACATTTACTCCCACTATACAAATTACTTTTAAATTAATTCGTCATTATATAACAAGCCGTTAGAAATTAAATAATTCGTAAGGTTTTTAGTAACAAAATAAAACCAAAAGCTTTAATAGACTCCATCAAACTATTAATTTATATTCCCTGTTTGTCGAAACATTTCCCAACTAATTTGTTTGTACAAGCACGTACCTCGACTTCAATAACCACATCCTATTTCATAGATTCTTGACGTTTAAACTGTCGTCTCGGGATATTCGTGTTAGCACCAAATCTAATTATAACCGTTTGCATTTCTAGTTGCAGCAGGCGGAAGTGGATGGCCAGGAACAGGGTAGGAGATTCCGAATTGAAAATGGCGATTCGCCAGGTGAAAAAGACGAGGTGAGCGTAATTTGTTTTGCCAGTAAAGTTATTTCAAATATTCTGGTGCAAAATTAAAGTGAAATGTAAAAATTGAATTGGTTTTGCACTTGATGATGTTTAGAGCAATATTACTTTTAAAATTTAATAATGTAATCGAAATTTATATTTAAGTTTTTGGTCAAAATTAGATTTATAGCAAAAATAATAATTTATTGATCCTGTAGCTTAGATAAAGTTAATCTAATGTTTATATTGTGGTAAACTTTAATTATATAAACCTTTTGAAGCCATATATTATAGTTAGTAATTCATAACATTTGCAAATACTTTGCGTTTTTTTTTTGTTTGCAGATGTTTGGTTCGCCCAGTACTCCAGTCTTGGAAAATCCAGAATATCAAACCAGATGGTATTTTAAATATTTTCTGGGAAAATGTAAGTAATATTTAGGCGAAATTACGCAAAACTATCGCTTAAATTTTAAATAAGATGAATACTATAAATTAAAGGAACCGTTTGGAAGTTTACTAGCAAAAATTGTACAAAAAGTTGTTGCATCTATATAGTATGATCAATGTTAAAATATATACAACGGAATAATAAATGATGCTTCTGTTTAATTACAAAGGACTTTCCAAAAAGAACGATGTGAATTTTTAATGAAAATAATAAAATCTATTTCAGAAATAACTAGACTTCCTATATTATTTCGAAGGATAGTTTATTACATTATGTTCTGAATAACACATCATTCAAGTGTCCATATCGACTTTGTGCACACGAGAGAATTCGATAAAACCAATTTTCGATATCACTGTGCCATAGCTCACAAAGACAACGTTCGTTGTTCAATCTAAATGTTTCCGAGTTTCGTGTAAATGAAATCTATAGGAACTGTTTTACAACTTCTTGATGGCCCACTAATAGTTGTATGTCTTACAATTATTCTTTAATAAAACTGTTCTTGCAATACGTTAGCATTAGGAGTGTAATATGTGACCCGGTCTTATTGAAATTACATGCCATTTAAATTAGTTACACCTAAATTTGGCCACGAAAAAATCTTTTAACATCAATCGGTATTGGTTATTAATCACTATTGCTCCATCTTCTATTTCGTTTCGGAAAAGAGAGAGTGGTTCGATGATGCCATCATATAGTTATCTTGCAAGGGTTTCTCTTGAATCTCTTGTGAATTGTTTTCATACCGAAAACGACAATTTTGTTTGTGAACACTTCTCTAAACTTATATGATTCGTTTCAGGTTGCTCTAAGGCCCTTTGTTACTTGGGCGTTCACGATGGTCCAGTGGCCATAGTTCTTGGGGTCAACATAATCAAATTAGTGTGTAAACACAAGTTCTTTTCCTAAAATATGTCGAGTTATCCTTCTAAGCATTAATTCTTGAGCACGATAGGGAATAGATACATTTAAAACATCTGCATTTCATTGTTGGTATTTCCCCTCTCGAATTTTTCAATAAATTCATGAATAGCAAGCAAGGAAGGACGTCTATGTAAACCATAGTTCTCGCGAAGTGATAATTGTGTAACGTTTATTTTCCTACAATTTTTGAATAATAATCCAATGTTTCTAAAACGTGTATTTAGCCATGATGAATTGTCGGTGTAAATTAAAGCAAAATGATAGTTAGTAACAATTATAACACTTTAAACGTGTTTACAACTTCATTTCAAAATCATATCATTATTATTGGAAAACCTTTTACATACTCGGCGAAATCCACAAGAAGATTGTATTACAAATGATATCAGCCGTGGAAACCTACGAAACTTTATGAGTTACTTACTCATATGTAAGAAATGGGACACCATCGTTGCGTGCAGTGTTCCTTTAACGTTGAACTTAATACAATAATTATTTTACTGGGCCTTGACAAATTATTTAACTCATTTTATTATCGGAGAAATGAATTTCTAAACGTTTTTCAAAGCATACTATTTATCTCCTTTTTGGAAATGTAGGCAGTTTCATTGCTGTAAGTCATACATTTGATTTGAGTTATGTCAGTATAGAAATACGAATTTGTTCTCGAAAACTCGAGCAGACGCTGTTTCGTTTTATACGACTAAATTTATATTTAGTCGTATAAAAATCTAAATTTAGTCGTCTACGATTACCATAGTAATAATAAAACTTACAACAGTAATATCATTTAATAGTTGAAAAAATTCACATATAATCACAGTACATATCTGCTATAGTTTTTGCGCCTGACAGAACAAACTGCAATAAAATGGTTATCCTGCAAACCCGCATATAGGCCATTACAATTTCATCAGATGCAAGGCCGTTTGTTTCCAGCTTCTTTTTTACCAAATGTTCTTCCAAAGGATCTACATTCTGTCATCTGCTAAAGTTTTTTCCAACATAGATCATTCTTGTAAACGTTTAAGCTGAGAAATGTTTACAGAGACACGGTTGGGATTATTTTCTTTCCGAATGCTGCACCCCTCTGTTTTGAGTTTAGAAATGACTACAACTTTCCTCGGAAAGCAGATGATTGTTAGATATTCAACTAGTCAATGATCTCTTCAGTCGTAATCCATTGATTATTTTTCGCTCAGACAGGTAAAATGTTATTTGTGTTGATCATCAAAGTTGAAACATCATTTAAGTATGGTCTAAATGAGCATCCAGCAGATCCTGCCGTTCCAACACACTCCTCTTTGAAGTTCATGTAGCATAAAATGAATGTTCCTACATACAGAACATGAACGTTTGTCGGAAAAATTACTCCGTATTTTATTGACGTTTTTCGTATATCATTTATTAGTCATTTTGTCATTCTTTGGTGAGCTTTAATTATTTTGATTCAAGTTGCTAATTCAGAGCTCTATTTGAACCAAATATTACACCACGTAAGGAATTTTGAAAACACCGAAACATGTGGAAGTCCAATTGTGGACTAAAGAATGTCTGCTTTCAAAACGTTTGAGGTGATTCCAAAACCGTTTTCGCATCACATCGTTGTAAGCAATCCACTCATCACGATTCGTCACTCATTTCAAATTAGATTGTTTTTCTTGCGTTTAAAACAAGTAACTGTCAGCTGCCATACAACATATTAAAAGGACAAATGCGACTATCTCTGGCCCATACAAAAACAAACTAGTAAAAACTCGTCATCACTTTCTTGATAATTCGTTAGATACCAAATTCTTTTGCAAACTTTTGCAATTATCGCTGCTTACTTCAAAATCTCACAGTATTTTTTTGATATGTTTATCATTTATTAAGAATCGTCGCCTACTAATTTAGTTTAACATTAAAAGAACATATCTTGGATATACACATTTTATAATTTCCTACGTACTTGCCTCTTTTGAACAGAAATTTTTTTAAATCTTTCTTTTTCTTAAAACTAAATGTTACAAATTAATAAAGTTTCAACTTTCGTTATACTTTTCAAAAATAATACCGAAGTTCTTTTGATAAACAAGTTTGGCGGCTGAGTGTCAGGCTGTTGATTTGTTGTGCTGCAACTGATGCAGATATTAATTTTAAATAAACACATATCTATCCTAGCTGTTATTTTATATAAATGATTACATTATTGACAATACAAGATGTTCGAATTTCATTACAACACAGTCTATACCGTTTTATTTTTACCACTCAGCAGTATATTTTCCATTATCGTTTCATGTATTAAATAGTTCTGTTATTTTATTTTCACCATCATCCATAACATTCAAGATGTCTTTACTGCGGCAATTCTTCTAATAGAATACACTAATTGGCAAAAGCAAATTGCCACAGATTAAGACGAACATTGACGCTGATGATCCTGTACTTTATCACTTTGCGTTAGCGCAGCGAAGAAAAAAGGGGATAAAAGCCGCCCTAATACTCCCCCGATACCACCGACATACAGGCCCAGTTTTTTTTCTTTCTTATTTTGTCTCTGTTTCAGTACACCAGAACTACGTTGGGACAGACGCAGACAAAGTACCCTTCTTCTTAAGCGTAGTAGTTAATGAAAATAGCAACCAGTGTGTGCCTCTCTACAGGGCTATTTTGTTTCGAAAAACGGTAAGTTACGTTCTCCCGTGGCTTTGTTCACTTTTGTCCTTTTATCTCTTACGTTTTCCTTTTTCTATGGTCGGCTGTTTGTATGGAGATATGAATGAATAGCTGTTAGATATGATAAACACGACATGAAAATGTACAAGATATTTTCGAAACTGAATTTTTTGTTATTATACAAGAATATTTATATGCGAAAGGCTATTGTTATCTTGCCCATAAATATGTCATGTTAATATATTGTAAATATATAGTAAAATGACGTGATTGCTACAGGTTAAGGATATGTTATTGAAGCAATTTTAAGTTAAAAATGTCTGATGAACATATGCCCAAAACTCTATTGTAACTGAACTACAAGCTTCTGAAATTTTGGATAACCCTACTAATGGAGGTATTATGTACCGCTGCAAAAAAGTCTCAATGAAAATCATTAGTACAAAATTATGGGTTCTGTCGGGAAATATTGTTTAGTGGTGAAAATCCACGAAAAACTGGAATCCCTTTTTCAAGATAGATTTTCGGTGAATCTTTGGTATGATATTATTGATGACCGTCCGTTTATAATCGAAGAACACGGCAGTTCGTTATTTATGTTTCCTGGAAAATTACCTTACAATATTACTTTATGATGTTCCTCTTAATATAAGACGACGATTGTAGGTACAGCACGATTGCACACCTTCGCACCTTGGTAAACAAGTAACAGATTTTCCTGAACAAAGTTACACGAACCGGTAGATTGGAAGTGCATGGCCTCCAAGGTCACCAGATTTAAATCCCCTAGATTATTTTTTATGGGGAAAACTGAGGGATTTGATTTATGCAGAACAACTTGAAAACACAAAACAACTTGTATCTAAAATTATGGATACCACTGAAGATTATTCGTGATGATCCTAAGACTTTTAGCAGATCTACCTCTTCAATTTTGAGAAGAGCTAGACTATTTATACAGCAACTGGGAACAGTTTGAATAGCTAATTCAATGAAGCTACTACTTTTTAAATTATTTTCATTAAGATTTTTTTTGTAGCGATACATAATATCTCCATTAGTTGTATCTAAACTAGAAATGCTTGTAGAGCAATCTCGGTAGAGTTTTAATCATGTGTTCATTAGACATTTTTAACTTGAAATTGTTTCGGTAACACGTCGTTAAGCTATGGTAATCATGTCATGGGACGCCTGGTATATAAAACAATGTTTCAAAGGTAGAATGTATTAAGGAAACTAAGATGTTAAAATTGATGTTTCAGTGCTCATAAAATTGCTAGCACCTATCAAAAGGCGATAGAATACTTTTAATTTTATACTAAATATAAAACATTTTATATATAATAATGCCATAAACGTTTCTAGTAAAACTTCCTAAAAATTTTTGAGAATAAGGAACAAGTTGTATATTACTGCCTTGTACTGTTGAATAACAATCAGACTAAGACCACCCCCTAACTTAATTAAGCAATCAGAACACTATCAAGAAGTGTAAAGATTAAAATCAATACCAATGCATTAACTACAATTCTTTTCAACATTTTGAAATTTTCGAGGCCTAAAAATATGAAATGAATGAATATAGTTGCCCTGCAAGTTCGACAAAGATAATGGTATTAGAAAATCCAATGATGGCATGACCTCGGATTATGATGGTATTCCGAGTTTCTTATACAAGGCTGCGGAGTTATTCTTATTGCCATTCTATCAATAATCATTAACTTAGCATTAAGTGAAAATTCCCCAATAGCTGAAAGATATTCTATATCTCAGACCGATTTCACTTTTATCTAAGGTTTCTAAGGTATTTGAAAGAACTATTTATTGACGAATCTACCATGCAGATAGATATCATATGTATGTATATAATTATTTAACCATGGTTTTATGGAGAAAAAATCGACGATATACAATTTAATCTACTTCTCACAATTTACTTCTAATGTTCTCAGTTGACAGGCAAGTTGATATGATATATACACACTTATTAAAAACCTTTGATGAAATAAATCATCATATATTGATAAATAAATTAAGAGTTATCGGTTTTTCTGAGTCACTATTAACATCTTTTCGAATATATCTTTTAAATAGACCACAGTACTCGTATGTAACATACAATGGGTTCTTATCACGCATATTTAGGTGTTCCTTAGGAATCTAATCTGGGTCCAGTGTTGTTTTTACTATTTTTTAATGATCTTCTTGACTTCGTCGATTATTGTCGTTTTGCTTTTGCTGGTGATTTTAAAATCTTTCCAACTATCAATATATTAATAAACGACTGTGTTCGCCTTCAAGACAAAATTAGTAAAATCGAATTGTGGTGTGAAGTTAACAAACTCAAGATGAGCGGAATCAGTGTAATGTTATCAGTTTCACCAGAAAATTGCGCGATTCTCATACACTGATACATAAGGTATAAGAATGTTAAATAGTTGTTATATAGCTAAGGATCTAGGCGTACGTTTTGATAGCAAATCCACTTTTATCGAGCATATTGATCCAGTCGCAACGTTAGTTACTAGGAAGTTGGCTTTCATTATTCGTAACTCAAAATCTTTAATCAACATTACAAAATTAAAACCATTATATTACTCTTACGTTAAATCGAGATTAGATTATGCTATTTTAATTTGATATCCATATTATGAAGTCTACAGAATAACTCTGCAGGATATTTGACGTTCGATTTCTGATGAACTTGAATTTTAAAGTGAAAGCAAATATCCTACAAGAGATTACAACAGTTATGCATTACTACATATGTATGGTATGATATTCATGGTCACAGGATATAAACTGAACAGTAGTAAAGTTTTATATAATATGGTGCATAATAAAATTGATTGTATTTACTTAGTTACATAATTGTTTTTCTGCGCTTTGCACATCTTCGCGACAGCGAACTACTTTTATACTTCCCAGGACTGAAACAAACTCCAATTTTCGCCATATGTAGTAATTTGAATGAGGTTTCTGACATGTGCGATATAACTTTTTTGCAACTTATTGTCATTGAGATCGCTAGTTACCGTTACAGATTTGTAAAATAATGTTTATTTTTATTATTATAAATTTATTTATTTTTTGTTACATATTTTATTTTTATTGTGAATGTTAGCTATGTTATAGAGATATATTTAATTTAGTACTATGTATGTATACATTTATTCTATCATTGGAATATGCATGTCTGTTGGAATAAATGGATAAAAAGTAAATAAATAAGGAAACAAGGGGAACAGAAGTATTGTAAGTCATTAGTTCAAGGAAAGTTTAAGATGGCATAACCAAGAACGAATCAAGAATACAAAACAAACAATTCTTTTTTTTAAGAAAACTTTTTTTGCTTCTAATCATCAGTCTCCAACTTTGGAAAGGGGCTTCCAGCTTCCAGTTTTTCTCATTTATTTCTCCCTTCTATTAGATGTTAATTATAGTCTCGTAACTTTTCTGAAGTTATCGCACCGATTTACTTTGTGTGTTTTCTTGCTCTTTGCTCAAAGAATATTTTACATGTTGTGTACCCAAACTATTTGTCTTCGTTATTGAACTGTTGTCTTCTGTTCTTTTGGCCAACTAATTGATTCTTCAAGCTTTATTTAGGTTTGACCGCTCTGATTGTCATATCAACTTGCTCAAGTTTCATCCAACTTTCATTTTTATTTGTCAATTTTATTACCATCATAGCCCTTACCGGTTATCTCTGTTTTCTAAACTTTTTGTTCGTTTTTATAAATGTCGAAATCTGGTAATAATGTATATATGATTTTAAATTTACAATACATGCTTGCTAACTATAAAAATTTGTCTAGGTCCAAATTTATTCAGAATTTTCGTATTACTCGGACTTTCCAAAGTGATTAATTAATATACCGCTTAAGTGTTTGTTAGTAATTAATACCTTCAAGACCATAAAACTATGCTCACATTACACAATCTGATTTATTTAGTAAAATACTTTGAAGTTGTATAAATTGCCCACCAAATAGCTATTGACAAAAATTTGGCAAAACTGGTTTTGGAGCTAGAAGAATGGAAACAAAAAGAATACGACGAGGACGACCTGTCATTATTCATTTTGCATAAAAGGGACAGATTTCAGTTTGATGAAAATTCGTTTTGAAAAATGTACAATAAATAGGAAAATAACTACGTTCTTACAAACCCAAATCTATACATATTTTCCATTCGGAAGATTATGCATCGAGATTTAAATTTTATTTATGGATTTGAGGAAATGTTATTGATAATCGAAATTCAGAGAATATTTCTTTTAAGAAATTCAGCTTTAATATAAATATAGAGACAAATAAATTTAAGGAAATAAATGAATGGTGTTAGATTTTGGTAGAAGAAGTTATAGATTCCTGTGTTTTCGAAGAAATCAAATAAATTATTCAATCTTGTTACAGAATTTTGTTTTGCCATCACTGTCTGATATTCATTTAGACAATATTTACTTCCAACATCCCTTGAATGGGATGTGGTTCCGCAGGTTCTATATTCGCCAGATCAGATACTACTGACTACTATTACAGAATTCTTTAGATGAACAAATATTTTATTCCAATGTGGATGTTAAAAATCATTTGGTTTTATGTTTTCGCAAATGGAGATCCGAAATTTAATGACCGCGGAATCATGCTATATCAGAGAGATAGTAAAATGTATTAGATTAACATAGTCAACATTTAATTGAATAAAAGACATACACCATAAACGATCTGCTCTTTCCATTAAAAGAAGCAAAGTTACGGTCTAAGCAACACAAATGGATACGAGAATGGTTCGATAACTACGTGAACTAACAAAAAAATGCAAATGTTTTGGCAAAAAGTATTTTATTTTCAATATAGTCTAGAAAAAAGACATGTAATATAACTTCAAAACTTCCCTCTGAAGACATTTCTAAGCCTTCAGAGAGAAGGATTGAGGTTACATTAAATACTTTTTTCTATATTAAACTAGTAAACGTTTTCGTAAGTGTAATGTGTTTTGCCAATTTAATTACAATTTCCGAATTTTTAATAAAATAAGCGCTTAAAACAAAAGAATTAATGAAAAAATATATGAAAATCATGTCCCTAGACTACTGCAGAAAGTTCGTATAGTGACATACCTATAATATATAATAATCATACTAGCTTATGACAACCTCTCATTCGGTGAAGAAAAAGCTCTGGTTTTTAAGAAAATTTTAACTAAACTCTAAGTAAAATTGCTTTTAGATATTTTTGCGATTTTTTTACTTAAAAGGATATAAATGTCTTCAGATACATTGTCGTATTTGCTAATTAAACATTATAATATCAATAACGTTGAACGGCTAAAATAATAAGTTTAATAAGGTATATTTAATGAACAATATATAATGCTATAAAAGTTCAATAAGTCTATATGAACGTGTTATTTACACACCATTTTACCGTAAAATGCACGTGTTAATCAAGTATAGAATGACAAAGTACGTGTTTACGTTATAAGCCATAGCTCTTCTCTTTCCGATGACATTTAATTAATCATCGAAAACCGATAACGAAAATATAGAATTAAAATTGTCTCGTTAATTATTGTAATTTACCGCTGCCATTCTAGTACGCTTTTGTTCTTACGTAATTTGTATATTAATAAGGTATCTCTTGTTTTGCAGGGAGCCCACAAAATATCACTTCCATACACACATAATAAGCTCCTGTCCGTTAAACAAATCCTCTCGAACTTTCCCAATATGGATAAAATCGAGAAGGGACCCAAAGAGATCTTCTCACCGGATATACAAAAGGATCTACTATTACTGGAGGAGCAAGAGGGATCTGTTAACTTCAAATTCGGTGTCATTTACATGAAGCATGGTCAAACTACGGATGATGAAATTCTTAGCAACGGTAATTTGATTAGTAATTAGTATATGAAATCATAATATAATATATTATAACAACCAAAATAGAATTACGGATATATATATATACATGTATATGTATTTGAAGTTGAATTTGATGGAGCCTGTGGTTGATTGACTTGATCAATAAGGTTGATATATAACCCCTTTCCAAAATTAACTATTTGTAAATTCTGTATACGCATTTCGACAACCAAGTTGTCATCATCAGCAGATAATTTCAAAGTGTCGCACCTTGTAAAACACGGCGAAGAAATTGTACGAAAAATACACTCCGTACGCGATCCGCACCGTTGCAAACCAAGATGTACACTGTGTCTGTTTCACAAGATTTTTAAAAATACTTTTACTTAAACTAACATGCACTACTTCGGAAAAGGTTATTATGGTCAAAAAGTGTGAGTGATTTATGTGTGTTTTATGATATTGCTCCTCTTGTCTTTCAGCAGAGAGAAGAGAGGCGTTTGTAGAGGGCCGGCCTCATAAACGTTAACCAGATGGCCTGAATTCTTTACGATGTACATGCTTTCATACGCGTCCAGTTCGCGATAATTGTACACGTTCTTTATCAAATGTAAACAATCCATATTAACACTGTGGTTATTTTCTAATACATGTCTCGCTATACCCGATTTTTCCGGTCGGTTGAATTTTATGTGCGAAAGGTGTTCTTTATACCTGGTTTCGATCGATCTTTTGGTTTGGCCGATGTATTGTTTATTGCACTCTAAACATTCAATTCGGTAGATTCCCGATTTTTTAATCTCTTCAATTTTGTCTTTTGCATTTCCTAACAGCATTTTCAGGGTATTATTAGGGCGTGAACATACTTTAAACCCGTGATCTTTAAAAATACTATTCAGATTTTTTGTCACACGATGGAAAGGCCAACATAAGAAAAACAATCCGTGACACCACATGTCTTTCACCACAGAGCAATCGGGAAAAGCATTTTGTTTGTTTACCTTTCCATCGTGTGACAAAAAATCTGAATAGTATTTTTAAAGATCACGGGTTTAAAGTATGTTCACGCCCTAATAATACCCTGAAAATGCTGTTAGGAAATGCAAAAGACAAAATTGAAGAGATTAAAAAATCGGGAATCTACCGAATTGAATGTTTAGAGTGCAATAAACAATACATCGGCCAAACCAAAAGATCGATCGAAACCAGGTATAAAGAACACCTTTCGCACATAAAATTCAACCGACCGGAAAAATCGGGTATAGCGAGACATGTATTAGAAAATAACCACAGTGTTAATATGGATTGTTTACATTTGATAAAGAACGTGTACAATTATCGCGAACTGGACGCGTATGAAAGCATGTACATCGTAAAGAATTCAGGCCATCTGGTTAACGTTTATGAGGCCGGCCCTCTACAAACGCCTCTCTTCTCTCTGCTGAAAGACAAGAGGAGCAATATCATAAAACACACATAAATCACTCACACTTTTTGACCATAATAACCTTTTCCGAAGTAGTGCATGTTAGTTTAAGTAAAAGTATTTTTAAAAATCTTGTGAAACAGACACAGTGTACATCTTGGTTTGCAACGGTGCGGATCGCGTACGGAGTGTATTTTTCGTACAATTTCTTCGCCGTGTTTTACAAGGTGCGACACTTTGAAATTATCTGCTGATGATGACAACTTGGTTGTCGAAATGCGTATACAGAATTTACAAATAGTTAATTGTGGAAAGGGGTTATATATCAACCTTATTGATCAATGTATATGTATATACATATTTTGTTAGGTAGCCAATATCTTTAATATAATTTCTTTTTCTTATTCTTTTTGTACATTTCCTGGTCAATTTTGAAACGTTGGATTTGATTAATGATACAAATTTATACAGCTCTTATCCATTGCATCCACTCTTTTTTATTCCAATATTACATGCTTTATCCAAAGAGAAACTGGACTCCTAAAATAGAAGAAGGTAGTGGTTTCACCTGTTGTACTTTTTTGTTGTTGAAAGAGACAATTTTCGTTAATATTATCAGCTTCTTATATCACGTATTTCATAACAAGTCGAGTTATAGTGCCAAGTTTTGCGGAACGATCAGGAAAAAGAATGCAATTGATGTTTGGCAATTTATTTTTCCATGCATCAAATACTTCAAAAATGTTCGATGATCAATGCATTTCCTATACTCTAATTTATGACTGGTTTAAGCGATCTAGAGGTTGTAAAATTCTAGAGAAGAACAAAAAACCGGGCTTTCCATAAATTGTACTTAAGACCAAGGGTTTACATTGAGAAAAGTGTGTGGTTTCATAAAATGAAATTGAAATTGTCAATGAGATAGATTGAAGAGAAGTTAGATATACTAATAGTATTTTGACCGAAAATTTGGGTTTTGTGAGCAGAATAGCTATCAGCAACAAAAAGGTGCAAATAAAATAGCACCATAAGAACCTAAAAAGTATTGTCTCGCATCATCTGATTTAGAATATTGGTTTCTCCTCTGGCCTTGAGAAGGCTTTTCTATTTTTGGGACCTCCAAGCATTTCGTTTTCGAATTTTCTCAATATCTTTTTATATTGTACTGTTTTCTGGAGACGTGCTACTTTATCTTTCTAATTCGAAAGTCAAGTGCTACAACATTTTATCCGATTGACAATTTATACTTTAGTGACTCCCAAAGTTAACTATAAACCAAAAAAGGTGTTTCTGATTGAGCTCAGAAAGAACGTAAAGCCACCAACTTAGTGTAATTATCTAATTTACCATCTTGCTCTTAACTTGTCAGGACCTGTGAGAGTCTTCTTATTGTTTGTAGCTTTAAATAATATTCGGAATTTCTTCGAATTCGATGTTTTATACCTTTCCCTGGAGATGTACTACTTTATTCTTGTGATTCCAAAGAGTCATGGCAAAGTATACAATACTCTTGGAACTCAAAAGCTAACCGATCACTTAACATGCGTTTAATAAAGCACAATAAGAACCTAGACATTATCCCGCTGTATTCACCCAATTTAGTACCTTGCTATTACTTCGTCTGGATGCGAGGGCCTTTTGATTTTTGTATATTTATACTTTACACTGGAAATGATTTATTTATGTGATGACGAAAATCAACTATAGATGCTAAATCATCCAATTTAGCATCTTGCTACTACCTCGTGTGAAATTGTAAGGTCCTTCTTATTATTTGAACTTGTTTATTTTGAATTCCTCAATATCTGGTACTTTGTCGAATCCGATGTTTTCTATTTATCCCTGAAGATGGTTTAGTTTATCTTTGTAATTGCAAAATCGACTGTATAAAAAAACTATATAGCAACTAAAAATTAACCTATTGTGTACCGTAAGGACTTTTGGCATTATCGCGCCGTATTCATCTATCTTAGTATCTTCTGATGCCTATACTTTCTATTTGTTAATGAGAGAAAATTTGTGCTTCACTATTGAAAATGTTTAAATGGTGATAGTTACTAACCTCAATAATATCCGAAAAATATATATAAGAAACAATTGTACAAAATGCTGTAAGGAAGCTAAGATAATGTCTGCTGGATGAAATAAATGACGAACAATTTACTATGTTTTGATCTTTTTTGGGGAAAGAGTGTAATTCCAATATTTTCGATTATCTTTATACCTACGCAGACTTGCTATTTTTGTAAAACTTATATCATTCGGAGTTTTTCTTTCCTTTCTATTCACCCTAACCGTTATTATTACCGTCTAATAGAACTCATCGTTACAATGTGTCCCAGTTATGATGATTTTTATCCAGTTTTTTAAAATATTAAAAAAAGGAAAAGGATAGCGTATTGGCTCTATTTTTTCATATTAACGGTAATCTATCAATTTATATGTCTTTTTCAGAAAATGGTAGTCCTAAATTTGACGAATTTCTACATCTATTGGGCGAAAAAATAAGACTTCGATCATGGGATAATTACAGAGGAGGATTGGATGTTAAAGGTAAGATTTTTCTTTCAATTTAGATAAGTTTTGGCCATTATTAAAACTATTTTCTTTTTGTTCAATATCAATCACAAATTCTACTGTGGATCGTAGAATCAAGAGAAATCAAAACTTTCATATCCTTATCTATACAAGGGTGAACTGATAAGTCCGACTGACATATAGATGGCGCAGTTTCAGACGTTTTTGTAGTGTGCGATAAGTTATTTCCCTAAGAATGTCAACTGTCAAATTTCAGACCGTTACCTTTACCAGTTTCGTTGTCACAACTGTTTAATTAACAGTGTCTTGGAATTTTTGAGGAATTGGATTGTGTTGAATTTCGTGCTGCTATCAAGTACTTCTTCAAAGACTTGTCGGAAACAAATATCCATAACGAGATGAAAAATGGTCAGAAGAACTCGATTGGTTCATTTTCCACATTATTGATAAGTGGGTTCAAATGTGGTCGTATAAAAGTTAAAGGTACACCACGTAATTGACGTCCTAAATTTGCTACTATACTTAGTAGAAGATTTTGCTGCTAAAAGGTGGATTTTATTCGTTGATTTATCGCTACAGATGAGACCCTGATTGATTAAAATTTTCAAATCACGGTTCCCTATTCGAATAGGAAATATGTAGTATTTCTTATTCGAGTAAGACTTTATATGTTACAATTTATAATTTACATAATACATATCGAGAAACACTTATCTGATCAATATTAGAATTCCGAATGTGTTCGACTAAACATCCGAATTATGACGCACGTTTCCACTGTCGTTTTCTGGAGCCTTTCCCACAGTGGTGAAAATAATTTTATATGACGAAAACAATTATTCAGCATGTAATAACGCAATGTTTGCATAATTTTAATGGTCTTTGAAATAAATAAACATATCTGTAGGAGTACTGTTATTATAAATTTGTTTTAGTTTTGATCTGGCCAAATCTCGTCACATAAGGTTTGTACGTTATCTACTATTTGTAAGGATTCGCTGTTTGGGGAATTTAACAAACACTGCTTTAGTCTGTATTCTTAATTTATTTACATGTGGATATCTGTATGGAATACTTTTGTCTACAAGATATAACGCATGCAGTATACATATAACACATTTTGAATGGTTTTATCAGTACGCGATAAAAGTCTTTACTTGGTTATTTAATATGGATGTTACGATTCAGTTGGTTTTAATATTTGAACTTTAATATGTACCAGTGATTTTTTTCTTTGAATCCATTGATTCATCTCCGGTTAACCACTAACTTTTACGGTAGATTTCACCCCAAATTATATCGTCTATTCGTCTTATTTCTTCCCTCTAAGGTATGCGCATAAAAATTTTTCTATTCGGTGATTTTATTCGTGAGGACGCTATTACAACCGGACTATTATTCACCTACATGCCCGTCGTCTAGCACTGACTTCGCGACACTCGTTGATTGTTACCCGACCAAAATTTAAGTAACAATCTAAACAATGGTGAAGAAGTTGTTCATATTCCCTAGAAAAGACGACGGTTGTTCCATCTGCAGGAAAGGCAGTAATTTTTATTTGGATTACAAAAAGACTTTATTCGTCTTGATCAATAAGGTTAATATATAACCCCTTTTCCACAATTAACTATTTGTAAAATTCTGTATACGCATTTCGACAACTAAGTTGTCATCATCAGCAGATAATTTCGAAGTGTCGCACCTGGTAAAACACGGCGAAAAAATTGTACGAAAAATAAACTCCGTACGCGATCCGCACCGATGAAAACCAAGATGTGCACTCAGTGCACATCTTGGTCAATCAACCACAGGCTCCATCAAATTCAACTTTATTCGTCCTGTTGAATTCTTTCGAAATTCCCAGATCATCACAGTTACATATTACACAAGCCTTTGGTCAAAATGAAGCAAAATATAATTACACAAGCCTTTGGTCAAAGTGAAGCAAAAAGTAATGGAAAACATCCTAATTTACCCAAAGAAAAATAATTCTACCCAGATAATGCATGACCCTATATAAGTGTTATCGCAGTCAAGAATTAAAAATTTGTTGCCAGACTCTCCTTGCTCGCTGGATTTATCGCTACCATGCTGAAACTGCTTTGTGTACTTATTTTAACAAACGTGAGAGTCCTAAATCTTATCAATCAGAGAGACTTTAGACCTCTTTTGGTCCAAATATATCAAGATAACAGAAGATTTTGTTGAAAGATAAATGCAAGTTTGAAACAAAAAGTTCTTTTCTTCATTTTCAACCCACTCTCGTATAGTCCTTAACCAGCGTTATCGCATTTATAATTTAATTAAATCCATGTCTTCGTAACCAAATACAAATGAAATAGTAAATGAAGAAGACATTTTAAATTAAATTGCTTATTATTTTTAAGAGATATCCCTATACTATATAGTAACGCACCGAAAGACTCATTCTAGTTTCAGAAGTAGATAATTCTTTCTGAACTAAAGCAAGTTCAATTTATTTCACATTCTTGAATTAGCTTCTGATTAAATCACTTGTAATTGAAATTTTTCGTCCGCTATTGAACTCACTTCGTCAAACAAGATCGCGTGCTACAACATAAAATTACTATTTCTTAGCGTATCTGTCTGTTTATTGCTAAAGTCACGGAAAGTATTAATAGAGTAAATTCGACGTTTTAATACATTCTTGGAGCTAAAAACATCCAATGATTAAAATAGAGAATATGAAATACATTTCTTCCAATTATTTACATTTTATGTAGGTGGACGTTATAAATGAGACTCTATACAGTAACGTCTAACAGTTTAGAAAACACTACAATTATTATACGTAATCAGGATACTAAATAGAAACAGAAAAATAAGATTTATTTCGTTCATATCCAAAAATGCATGTTTATTTATACACTGCTTTAAATTTTGAAAAAGAGAGCATCGTTGAGTACGAAAACTAATGAAAACTGTTTTTGTGTGTAGATATATTATTTATCATTTAGACGATGTAAATTGCTTCTAATTTTCATTTCGTATAATTATATTAACTCCGCTTCATAGAGAAACTTTCCAGCGTACGACGATGCAATAAAATTGTAAAGCCTGGGAAAGCGAAGTGTGTATGTCTTTCTTTCTGGACTACCAATAAGCGTATAACCAAGTGTGGAATTAGGGACTCTTATACAAATTAAAAACGACTGCCAGGACAAATTTATATTATATAATATCAAATTCATGATGACCTATATTTTGAAATCAAAATGAACGATGTCGCAAATAATTACTTTCATATAAAACCTGGAGTACGCCAAATTAATATTCTTAGAATTTACCTCTGCTTGGTATATATATTAAATATTCCAATAGTAAAAGAATTACATGTGCAAAAAATAATGATACAGAAACCTTATATTAATGAAGAATCTGGCGTAATTGCAGAGTCTTCGAAATCATTGAAGTTTTTTCAAATATCGGTTAACCAAATGGAAAATATTATAACTGAAGGTTGATATACATATAACTCCCTTCCACATTTATTTTCGTATTCTGTATACGTAAGTTGTCATCATCAGCAGATAATTAAACAGTGTCGCACCTTGAAAAACCGTCGCAAAATACCCATATGACAGTGTGCGTTTTGGCTTCCAACGGTACAAACGTATGCGGAATTTGTTTCGTACAGGTATTTTGCCCCGGTTTTTCAAGGTGCGAGACTCTTTAATTATCTGCTGATGATGACAACTTAGTTGTCGAAATACGTATACAAATTACGAAAATTAATGTAGAAAAGGGTTATACATCGACCTTCAATGATTAAGATAATCAACCACAGGCTCCATCCAAATTACCTGGAAAATATAAGTAAACAATGAAAAATCCACAAACATAACGTTTACAACAAGACACAGTGTATGTGAACAGGTAATCATAAAAAATCAACCAATCTATAGCAAAAATGAAGTTAAACACCTAGGGAAAAATTAATTTGAAAAATTAGTATCAATACCAGGAAGCAGTAGCTACCTAACCATAAAAACGATACATATGAATTGTTTAAAAAATAAAAAATCCCAATCAAAAGACCATATACAAAATAATTTTGAAATCTAGTTGAATACATGACTAACTTCAGGAATGTGCAAAACTTTCAAATACCAAGTGTACTAATGATTTGTATGCGACTAAAATCCTTAAAATATTGGCAGATGTCCCAAGATATGTATCAAATAAAATCTCCCATGAAAACCTAAAAATATCATTCGTCAGCGAAATTATTTGACAACGTGCTAGTAGATACGTAATATGTAATATCTCCCACGGAAGTTCCCTAGTCTAAGAATTGTTACCAGAAGATTGAAGAGAATATGATCAGAAGATTTAACAGATTAAAATTGAGTGAACCGCCTCTAGACGGCTTCATTTACCTGGAAAACTAGCCATTATATATACTTATTTATTTTATTCTATTGGAGATGATTATAGATTGCGTACAATAAAAAGATTATATTACGAGAGTTACAAGTTATACAAATTAAAAGCTATTTCATTTCTAAAAAATAAAATTAAAACATAAATGGGACCCTTATGAAGCTGTTAAAATATAATTTCGACGATTCCTCAAAAAAGAAGCCATTTAGAGTGTTGCACATACGATAAAATTACTTTTGCGAAGTTTCACTGTTCAAGACGTAAGGTTTTACTCTCCTAGCTTTTAAATATGTTTTTAAACATATACATATTTATTTATATGTATATATTATACATATGTATTTATACATTCAGTTAGGGTGTTGTACATACGATCAACTTTTACTTTTGCGAAGTTTCGCTGTTCAACACGAAAAGTTGTACTCCTCTTTTTGTGTTGGTACAATCCGTCCGCAGTTGATATAGAAGTCTCAGCTTATCTTTTTAATAGTCTAAATCTATAATATTCATTTGAAAATATATATCAAATTACAAAAACAAATTCTTCTTATTTTCAAATATTTTGCTGTTCAATTTTTTAATTAATAATCGACTTTTACAATATTATCATTTTAATAGTAGATACATCACATCTAGTTTAAAATTAGTTTTTAAGCATATACATACATATAAATTTAAAAACTAATTTTGCTAATAAAGAAGGACAGCAAAATGAAAATTAAATTAGCATTTCCAAGAGTAGTTACAATAATGATAATTTATTTACAACTCATACAAAATGATACATTTTTCAAAGTTTTATTTAACCTCAACTTAATTCTGTACTCAATTCGTTGAAAACTATTTGAAAGTGGTGGAATATCTTGAGTAGAATCTTTTACCTGTAGCTCAAAAGCAGTAATTCACATCCTAAGAAATCTCTAAAGCGATTTTAAGGTGGATCTCGCAAAGTGGAAATATTAGAAATCCAGTCGGAAACATAGAAATTTAAGTCCGAGAAATGTGGTGAATGGGAGAGTGCTTCCTGTCTCAACTCATGGAACAAATAAATCACAATATTCTACAAATACTTTTGTATTGAATATACTTTACAATCTACTCCTATATATACTTGAGCAATAAATAAATACGGTGGCTAATTTCCTAGCTTTGTAGAGGAAGCCATATTCAGTGACCATCTTATTTTAAACTATACATGTACTGACGATAAGTTGTTGGTTATTTAATTCTTGAATTGTCCACTTTTCTATGCTATACGTCCATATGGTTTTTAAAATTGTTTTATATATGGTTTGTTTCTTGTTTATTAAAAATTGAGATTTGCTATTAATTAGCTGTGCTATTAACCATGCTCCGTTTTATGGTTAATTGTTATTTTTTAATATGACTTTCTCATGTTCTTTTCTAATTTAAGTAGAAGCCTAAATATGTTACTAAAATAAAAGTACAGCCAAATCAAGTATTTGTAATACACTAGGGATTTGCTGAAATTCCACAGAATAGTCGCACTTCATCACATTGACAACGCGTATAAGAGAGAACTGTGCACTTATTAACATTTAAATACACCTTACTTAATTGACATCATTCACTAATTTTAGTAAGCTTTGATTGTAATGCAAGACAGTTAGCAAATGTATTAATAGTGTCATCCGCATATCCTAGAAACCAAGATTCTCAATCAAATCATTCATATAAACATCAAAAAACAAAGGTTCAAGGTTCGACCCATGCGGAACACCGGAGGCAGGCAAAATATAACTAGAAGAGAATAATGTAGTTTTTCCTGCCAGTCAGATATGATTTTATCAATCCCGACAATGATGGGGAAAACACTATAGCGTCGAGTTTGGCATGGACAATGGCACGATCGATTGCGTCAAAAGTCAATATTAATAGTATTATATAAGAGTTCTATGGCAATATAAGGTGAAACATTTCTCTTGCAAGTCGAATTAATGTAATGATATGAGATCTTTTTCATTCCTTATAGTATTTTCTTTAATAAAATTTTCAAATATTTCAGATAATATATACCATATATATATATATATATATATATATATATATGTAATATAAAATATATTCGTGGCTGTCCAGATTTAACACCCATTATTATTTGAGAAAACTTCTTAGAATTGTTTGGAATTGCTTGGAATAGTAGTATAAGTAATGCATTGATGGGTATTCTTTTGTAATCACCAGCTATTAGGTCATAGGCTGGGTTTTTGTGAGTATTTTACATTTAATTTTATTTAAGAATTAAACCTGCAGTGAAAATGCCTCTATTGGAGAATGTGCATCTAAGGTAATTTTTTATTTATTCTCTTCTATATCTATTGGAGATGTTTTTTGCTGGTCTTCCAATTGATCACTAGGCGATCTTCTACATATATGCTTAAGCATTTCCATGCAAAATTATGTTGGCCTTCTGAAGAAAGCGTTTCTCTCTTAAAGTTTACCGCAGGTTCTGCTTCAAAAAAATAAGAGCCTAGCAATATGGAGCCATATGCTTTCATATAAAACTGTCGTAGTCTTACATTCGAATCACTATTACTTTTGCAGTTCTTTGCGAACGAATTTTCATGTCATATAAGTTTGACGATTAATATAAATTATCAAAAGGTATTTAGCAAGCCCAAAACAATTTTCATATTTTTTTAGGAGCTCAACTTGTGGCTTAATGAACATATTAACTCTTAAAAAGGAAAGTTTGGATCCAACAAAAAGCATGAGAAAAAATTATTTAAAAGAGTCTTAGCAAAAATAAAGATGCATCTGTCAAAATATTTCGACCATTCTTTGAGATTTAGTGATTAGATTACTTAAGTAAAATACTTCATACAGTATTAACTTCTGATACACTCTGTATATAAGAACAGATTTAAGTTAATGCCCCGGTCTTAATCTCATATATCTCGTTTCAGTCTAATGCTCTTAAATGCGATGCTTTCGCTTACAATTTTAATCTTTCAGGTGACATGACCGGAAAATATTCCGTGTACACAGTATATGAAGGCCACGAGATAATGTTCCACGTATCGACACTCCTACCCTACTCCAGGGACAACAAACAGCAAGTGGAGAGGAAGAGACATATAGGCAACGACATCGTCAACATTGTATTCGTAGACTGCGACGACCCGGAATACTACGGTCAAGATACGCACAGCCTGTTCAATCCCACCTGCATTAAATCTCAGTTTACCCGTATCCTTTTATTTATAGCAGCCGTTAAATTAATTCGAGTGCCTATCTAGGGATACTGAGGGTGCGTACGTGCTGCGTGCTTTTTATGGTTTTTCCTACTTGTTTTTTTTTAGGTGTCGTGTGAAAATTTATAATTATGCCGTCAAGTTAAAGGCGTCAAATAAAGAAGGGTTATTTTAAAAGTAAAAGTCCGAAATTTCATTACTAACGAAAGAATTTAATGTGCCATGAGCTAATGTAATTTATTCGATTTTGCTTTTATAATATAATAATTTGATATGAACGCGATAGTAACCGCATATAATGTGTTGCATACACATACATATGATATGGGTAAATATTGCAACTGCTGCATATATGTATGCGCATAGATATAACACATGTTGTAAAGCAAATTTTATTTCATTATGGAGTTAATGGAATAAAAAAAATTAAATAACCAAAAAAATGTTTGAGGATATATTATATTGAAATTATTATATACGTATATATACAATCCTGCTTCATATACATATATGGGGTTTTGTTTTTTTGTTGTTTTTTGCGGCAGTGTTAATTGAGAAATTATTCCATTTTTTTAAAGTTTCGGCAATATACATACTGCCTTTTTCAGAATTTATTCAATATCATATCCACAATTAAAACATGGTAAATATACTGTATAAAATCAAACAATAGATTTAAATTATAATTAAAATTAACAAGTCAAGACAACTGAAATTAACAAATTATCAAACTAATAATTACATGCCTCACCAAACTCCAAATATCCCTAATATTGTCTCTCAGTGTGTCATATATAAAAAAATTTCTTTCTGTTTTTGGTTTTGAAGGTGATTAATTATACTATATTATTGTCTATATTCTTTACGTATTTTATTTATACAGACCGTTGAAGTCAGGTGATGTGTGTTAAATGTTTAGATATGAGAATAATTTTTAAATTTTATTAAAACCGTGTGTGTTTGTTTTCTATCTTGTGTGTGCATGATCGTCTCTTAGGGAAGATTACATGATAGAAGAATACAATACTTATAAATTTAACGTGTCTGTTCTGTCGTTTAATGAGTTTCTTTCATTTCTTATGTGAATACATTCTAATATGGTTCTAACTTTATTGTTTCTTCCTTTTGTAATGATTTTTGTTTATCCAAAGTTAAATGTGTATTTTTTTTTATTTTTCATGTTTTTTCAATGCTGTAATGTTGTTAGATTATTTACGCCCATTTAATTTATCTTGTAAATGTTGCAGTTTGTCCTATATGTACACCATCACAGACAATCATTACATGGTATTTTGTATATAATATGTGTTTGCTTATTTTGAGGTATTTATCTTTAAGCTGTGTAAATAGATTGTTGAAATTGTTGTGATTTTTATGTGCTACTTTCATGTCATATGACACACTTTCAGACAATACTGGGGATGTTTGGAGTTTGGTGAGGCAGGTAATTATTAGTTTGTTAATTTGTTTATTTTAGTTGTCTTCATTTGTTAATTTTAATTATAATTTAAATGTACTGTTTGATTTTATACGTATTTTATACCTACTTAGCATGTTTTAATTGTAGATATGATATTAAATAAATTTTGAAGAAGGCAGTATGTATATTACCAAAACGTTATGTATATGTATATATATATATATATATATATATATATATATATATATATATATATGAAACAGGATTTATAGAAACATAGTCTCGCAGAGTTATCCATAACGTATCGAATGAACGTAACACACAATTAACACCTTCCATAGTTCTTAGTGATAAGCATTTTTCATATTATTATAATTTTTTTATAAAAACGTCACTTAGTGGAAAAAATTGAAAACAAATTGCTTATAAGACTGGTTACACGTAGCCTAACAAAGGAAACTTAAGCTTTTTTATTAAAAAATCATTCTGTTTTTCAATATAATCTTCTTCTTGCCCAACACACACCAAAAATACTCCAAATTAGCAAGGCCTTCATTGTAGGTCGATGAATCCAAGTCCTTGAAATAGCTACTCGTTGCATTGATTACCTATTAAAAATTTTTCATTGAAGATTCTATTTCGATTTGGATATAGTTGATAATAGGTAGTATATCTGGGGATTACGTCTAATCAAGCGCTACTTTATGGCCATCACAGACTGGTGGGCAAGTACGTTATGTCGATTTGAAAGAATTTTCTTCTTTGTCAAATGAGGCCATTTCTCTTTGATTTGGTCGCCCAATTGTTGTAATAAGATAGCATAATACTCACTATTTTATTGTTTTCCCATTTTCTAAGTAATTAGCGAAGATATTTTCACGAGAATCCTTAAACACTATTGCCCTAACCTTTACTGCTGACAAAATGATATTTGCTTTCTTCGGTGTCGAAGAACTTTTTTGTACTCCTTACTTCGACTCTTATTTGGTATCAGAAATATAATTAGGGAACCAGGCTTCATCGATGGCAATGAAAAAATGAAAGAAAATTTTTAGATTGAGGAAAAAAGCGTGCAAAAATCGCGACAAACGTGCAAACGATTATTTTTTTGCAACGGTGCGAGTAACCGCGGAATCCAATGCGCTGAATATTTTTTCATTTCCAACTCTTCAGCAAAATTTTTATGCACACTGTCATTTCAAGTAGCTACTCATTCGCCCATTTTTTTACTCGATAGTCATCCAATAATGCGGTGGACTTTTTCAATCATACCTGCGGCGGTATCTGTTTTCGACGGTCACACCGAAGTTTATCCTTTGTAATCACACAAACACGTTTCAATTTAAAAAGTCAGGAGCGGACTCCAAAAGTGCTCGTGTTAACCCTTTCAGATGCAAGCAGTCATTATTCGTAATACAAGGCTTACAAAATCAACATGCACCTTTAACTTTAGCGCGCTGTCAAATAAAAGACGATTCTACAGGATGGCAAAGAATATACCGTCGGATTTGAACCATCTCTGCGTTACGCCACGTAGTCTTCAAACTCATAATATTGTAATTTTGAACATATACGTTAAAACTTCGTAATAGTTATACAAGATAATGAGAGCAGACAAAAAAAACTCCTTAATACATCACTGTTCGTACTCTATACATATATGTATCTTGACAACTTTGACAAATTATCGTTAGTATATTTTTAATCACAGTTTCGCACACAGAAAAATGTTTACGAAGCCAAAGTAGAGAAAATAAACTCAAACAGGTAGAGAATCGGATCAAAATATTCAATAAAAGATAGATAATATTAACACGAGAAATTAAAAGAATAGATAAGATTAAGTGAAGTCAAACTAGCAAGCTAATGAACAACAATTTTTCAGTGGAAATGTAAAATTTTTGGAGAAGCTGAGATGTCGCCAAAAATACAAATTGAAGCATCTCGACACCAAGATATACAAGGATACAGGACGATGACGTATGTATATACATAAGCAAATGTCATACTAAATTTACTCTTCCGTTTAATATACGAGAATGGTTCAAATGTGAAGGAGACTTCAAAAATAACTTTATCAAATATGGATTTGGGCAATAAAGTTTATCAAATTAAGATTTAGATAAGTATGAATACTTATTTTTTTACATATATTCCAATACGATCTTCGCTTATTTGTAGTTTCATCGTAACAAAGCAAGTATGAAGCAACTTACAAACGATTTTTTTCTAACTTTGTATCACTCTCAAATTTAGTACATTAATACAAGGCGATTATATTATTTGTCGGATACAACACGGAATTGTCTTCAAATAACAATGCACTGTAAATGGCAAATCAATATCATTTTGTCTGGCACGTTCTCCTTGTTTTTATAAAAGTAGTAGTCGGTATTGACCATGACTATTTTGGTCTGAATGATCATGAGAAGACTTTTCGTCGATAATTTCACTGGTCCATATTCATTTTCCAAACATCATATTGAAACTATCTGCTTCCGGGCTGAAACCGCGTCACTTGTATATCTGCCCACGTTTCGTACCCATTTAAAAGGGGCATCTTCAGAGCTTAACTACTGCACTGAAACTGTTTCAGTGCAGTAGTTGAGTCCTGAAGATGTCCCATATAAATTGGTACGAAACGTCGACAGATATACAAGTGACGCGGTTTCAGCCCGGAAGCCCAGAAGCAGATAGCATGGGCCACGACTGCGGAAGTCTACATACCAGATTATACTGAAACATTTTGGGGTAGTCAAAGTATTTCAATGTTCTAAGAATTACGATACATTTGAATACTGTTCTAAAAAAATTCTCCCTGCATTTGGTACCGATTTCAAACCCTGCACTAAAAAATTTCTTAGCATCTAGCTCTTTGATTTGTCTTCGACTGACTTGGACGTCATCTAGCACGGATTGTCGGAATTTCGAATCAGTGTGTACAATTGCATATAATTATGAGAATTTAGGAAGCCAAACTGCAAAATTGTAATTTTAACCGCTTTTCGCATCGTATTTTATTCTCTCCGGAAATATACCATTACCACGTAGACAGCCAATTCCAGTCCTAATGTGTCATAAATTGCATTATGAAAACAGTTATTAACGGAACACTAAAGGTAGGTTATTAATTGTATATAATTATTCTCTTGTACGGTGCCAAACTGCAAAATTCTAATTTTAACTGCTTTTACATCGTATATGTAATACAGAAATTTTTGAAAAAAATACTATTTCCACGTGAGACTCGAATCCGCGATCTTATTCTTTCCAAGAATGTGCTATGCGGCAAAATTCCATAATGCAATTTATGACACTCGAATTTACTGTCGCCGTCTTCTAATGGCATTTGCGGAGAGAATGAGATCCTTTTCAAAGATTTTCGCATTACATATACAATGTAAAATGCTGTTCAAATTAGAATTTATCAGTGTGTACAGAGGTCATGAATGCTTTCTGACTATTCTCTGGCTACGACTAATGTATGAGTGACAAAGATAGTTAAATTTTATACTTCGCTTATTAAAAACAGGTTTCGTTGCGATAGTAAGTATTTCTGTTTCACTCATGCTGACGCCTATGATGTTTAATTATGCTAGATACTCTCGCTACCACAGTATAAGAAGTTTTTCATATTATAACCACCCTAGTATTATGCCTGATGGTGATTTGAGATACTAAAATGATTTATGAATAGAATTTTACTCACTGAATCGAGTGTCGACGTATACAAAAGGAAAATGCGTTTATGCGTGCCAAAATTGAAGTCGATAAAAACCATTTCAAAAAAAGGAACGGCTTCTAAATGCTATGAAAAGACAGAGTGTACGATTCAATTTCGACAAAAAGTCAAAGAAAGCGCTACCTATTTAAGATTGTAAAAATTCAAAGTGTCGCCTGTCTCGACTAAAACGGAAACAAAAGGAAAGTCCTTAAAATATATCACTTTTACGGAAGAGAAAACGTGAAATAAAGACAATCCGAGCGCAAACAATCCTAATTTACAAGCCATACATATAAATCGAGGAGCAGGATCGCGAGTCAAAAAACGGAAGGAATGTTTTATCTCTTCTCGTAGTCGATAGAATGAATGAATTGAATGAGAGCTGGAACAACGAAAGAAAAAAAAACTGATAAATTTAAGTTATTACCACTATCTGCTCGTAGAGAAAATACAGACAACTAACCAAAGCGGAGTACATGAAATGACTTTGAATGCGAGAGAAAATTGAATTGAAAAAAAGGATCGCTGAAAGAGACAAGTACTAAGGGAACTACAATTTTATATATTAAGGAAATATAATTGATAAAAAGTTCAGGTAGATTTAATAAATAACGAATAGTTGCAATGTTTAAACCCGTGTTGATATCTTGAAATACGAGGAGTGACTATTAAATAACGAGACTAACGCTGGTACAGAAGAAGTGCGCATGCTCCAAACGCCAGCGACTGATAGCTATTTATCGTGGAGCCTTTTCTTTCGAATGCAGTGCCTCTCGCCTCTTTAAATAAATCAGTATAGCCCTAGCCTTCGTTCGCATTAGAGTTGCTTTCTTGTTTCGCCGGGAAAATATTAAGTGTAACAATAGAGCAACGAATTATTGTGAAATTTCTCATGAAACTTGGAAAAACCGCTGCAGAAACTTATAATTTATTGAGAGAAGGATATAGCAATAAATGTTTTTCGCGTGCACGTGTTTTTCAGTGGCTTAAGCGTTTTCAAGATGGCCGAGAATATGTTGAAAATGATTCACGCCCGGGTCGCTCTTCCAGGTCAAAAACGGATGACAATGTCGAAAAAATCAGTAATCTGGTTAGACCTGACTGTCGGTTAAGTATTTGTGTTATTGCTGAAACTGTAGGAATTGATAAAGAATCCGTAGGGCAAATTTCACATAAAAATTTTAACATGCAAAAAGTATGTGCCAAAATGGTGCCTAAAATTTCCACGTTTGAACAACAAGAAACTCGCAAAAATGTTTGCACTGACACTTTGAATGGCATTGAAAATGACCCAAACTTATTGGAAAGGATAATAACATATGACGAATCATGGTTTTTTACTTATGATCCTGAAACGAAGCGCCAATCTATGCAGTGGAAGAGCCCATCTTCACCGAGAGCCGAAAAAGCTCGAATGAGCAAATCCAAATTCAAAGCAATGATGATTGTTTTTCCCGATATTCATGGGATTGTTTACCTTCACTAGGTTCCTGAACGTCAAACAAACTATTAATCAACATTACTACCTTCACGTTCTTGTTCAACTCCGTGAAAGAATAAGGAAAAAACGACCCCAATTGTGGAAGGACAAGTCATGGGTTCTCCACTAAGACAATGCACCGGCTCATTCCACATTGTCAGTCAAGAGGTTTTTAGCCAAGTACAGCATCCCAGTGTTAGACCATCCGGTTTATTCGCCCGATCTTGCGCCGTGCGACTTTTATCTGTTCCCTAAGATGACATCTGAATTAAAGAGAACAAAATTTGAGTCCATCGAAGCTGTGAAAGTGAAAGCGGCCTGAAGGAACTGACAGAAGAAGAATTTCAGTACTGTTTCGAACAATGGAAGATTCGCATGAAACGTTGTAGAGATGGAGGAGGGGTGTATATTGAAGGTGATAATAAGTAAATATGTATGAAATCAAAATAAAATGTTTTATAGCGTCAGTCTCGTTATTTAATAGCCGCACCTCGTATATAGTGAAAATACAGTAGTTGTCCGAAAACCTTGGAAAAAAGTGCCAATATTTTGATGGGCCTATAGTTATTAACATCATTTCTATCTCCATGCTTGAAAACTGGCACAACCAGATTTAGCTTACAAAATTCAAGGAAAGAATCACGAACGTGTACTATTGTGTACATATAGGTAGAATAAAGGACCTACTAGTTGAAGTATATCCTTCCTTTTACTCAAATCAAACTTCTTTTTGCTTTGTTCTGTATCTTTTTGAAATGTAATTATATCTTAAATGTTACTTTGCTAGTAAAGTCTATTTTATGAATTAACCCCCGTGCCATGCTTTGTCAAAATTTACGTCAAGAAAGATGACGGAACAAGCTTTCTTTCTTCTAATGATATATCAATTTTGGGTTGTTCAAATTTAAAGAAAAGCATCTTTTATAAATGACACTGTAAATTGTAAACCAAGTATCTAGAAACAATATTTGTGCCCTTTTTATAATCGATGAGCTATATTTTTGACGTACTGGAGTAAGTACAAATAGTACAAATTTTTTTCATAGTTCCTAATCTATTATGATGAAATATTTACCTTAAAGCAGTTAAATGTACTTGTAAGAAACCAACAAAAACTTAATTTTAAATATTATATTTTACCTTTTTGTTTATTAATATAAACATCTATTATCCTTAACGCATATATTTAGATGTGTTTGCTGTAGTCAGTGTCGATTCCCGTAGTAGATACCGTTTATCGATCTGTGCTGAAGAAGCAGTACCATTATTCGGCCCCAGTCTGCCCTGTCCACCAGTCTTCGATAACCCGCAGCTATTCAGGGATTTCTTGTTGGTCAAACTCATAAACGGTGAAAAGGCCACGTTCGAGACACCGACGTTTGCACGGAAAAGGGAAAGGACTCTGGACATGCTCATAAAGGATCTCTATGCAGAACACATGACGGACGCCAGAACGGTAAGATTCAATTGTATCGTTTGAAATACCGATTCCTTTTCATGTCCTCGCAGTTAAACGGAAGTAGATTGTTATACGAACATAGTGCTTTTGAATGAGCTTTGGAAAGGTCAGAAATTCTAAATTTATAAAAGCACAATAACGAGTAGGAAGAATATTACGTTTCCTAGTCTATTTTGAGGTATGTTGAACATAATTCTTGAAAGAAATATGTGATTCTAGAGAAACATAATTAATAAATAAATATAAATATAAATAATTATAAAATGCTATGGTTTCATACGAATTGCTTTATATTAAGAAGTTAATATTCTCCAATAAGATATAGAATAGTATGATAAAAAACAAAACAATTAACGGGTATTTCAAGTTTGACTTAGCATAGTTTTTTAGTTTCAATATATTTGTGAATTTTTCAATAAGTATATGAACACATTATTGTATTTTAATTTCTTTGGACAAGTTTTAACGTGACTTTGTTGGGAAAGTACAAAATGTTTCCCTTTTAGTGTGAGAAAATATAGACTTATGTAGTTTTACAGAAGTTTCTTTGCAATAGATTTTTTTAAAAATAGTGGCAAATTACATCTATAATTTCCACGAATACTTAAAAACGTTTGGCACCTTAATGGCGTATATCAGATTGATATGTCGAACATTTATTCAGGGATCATATCTCATGCCTACCTGGCAGTAATTGGTAATGCTTAAGCGATTAAACATTTCAGGCTTGTTCTATTAGATGACTATCTGTGGAATTGAATAGCCATTCCATTAATTTAATATTTGTACTAGCTTTCTTAAGCCAGTGTTCATCATGTTTGCTCTATGTGGAAGAGCATTGTCGTTCACAAATATGATTTATTCACCCACTGGTGCACAACAGGTCACAGAATCTGATTAGTTTTGTATGAAATAAAAGTTGGTGATCCTTACAGTACTTTGCTAATGCCATTACGCCACTATTCTCATACATATTTAAGCCTTTCCCGTACAAATTGGAGATTCTCTCGTATGCCAAAAGAAGTAGAATACGCCTGCAACGTAAATCTGGATTCCTCAATGAATAATACTCGCTCCCATTCATTAGCACCCCAATTAATACGTTTATTTGTCTTTGGCCTTATAAACCAGACATATGCAGCCGATTTCTTATTGTTAATAGTAGCCTTCCAGTGGCAGAAGCAAATTTGCATTATGAGAGCGGTTTCTGTGCCAATTTCGACAGGTATCGATTATCTCTTGGTGTAGTCGTTGTTGTTGAATTACCGTGCCCTTATCTTCGCCGGGTACCTCCAGTTTCCAAGAGGTGATCCTAGGTATTACGCTTCGTCACATTCCAAGCATTTCAGCAACATTTTCTTGTTCTTTCCACTTGATCTTCTTTGGCTCTCCTAATCTTTCATCTTTAACTGATCATGGTGTTTCTATTTTCAATATCATTCAAAATCAATAATCTCTACTATTAATCACGCAGGTGAAAATTCAATGACCGATCGAGGAGCATGTTAAAGTGCTATATTTTACACTCCAAAGACGTCTCCGCATATGCATACAAGAAGTCCAAGGGCTTTTTGAAGTTCATTCTCTGAAAAACTGATGTTGCTTGAACTTCGAATGTTGTTTTTTCATACATACTCGTATGTTTTTATCGAGTTATGGTTCTTCAAGTTTTCGTTCTCGTCTTTCCCTTTTTAATCCGCATCAGATTTGAAGGTAATTCTGATGGAGCCTGTTGTTGATTAACTTAATTACTGAAGGTTGTGATATAATTTTCGTATTCTGTATACGTATTTCGACAACTAAGTTGTCATCATCAGCAGATAATTAAACATCGTCTCACGCCATCCTTAGTATACGTTTTGACTTTCAGCGGTACGGTTCGCGTGCGGAATTTGTTTTCGTACGGGTATTTTTACCGTAGTTACGACACTGTTTAATTATCTGCTGATGATGACGTTAGTTGTCGAATTACGTATACAGAATACGAAAATTAATGTGGCATGGAGTTATATATCAACTTCAGTGATTACGCATCAGATTTAGCTACGAAGTAGATCAACGCCTCAATTGTCTATTACTAAATCAGATAAATATTATTGTTTAGCTGCTTATGACTTCAAAAGCTAAGAGCCACTAAGAGAATTTACAAGTATTATACTACGACATTTTCATTACACAGGGCAAGAAATTTCACCTTTTACCTTTACCATAAAAGTATGTACCTCTGCCAGTTTATGAAGGGACTCCTTCATTAGAGGATGAGGATAATCAGGATATAGCAGACGTTATTGAGATTCTTCAAGATCTGGATGATGAATATTTAATTCCCAACCTGGACCTCAACATTTTACTCAATCCGAATATTATGAATTAGTAAGAGATTTTGGACAAACAAAGTAATTATCGGAAGTACTAGCTTCAAGATTATATGAAAAAAACTTACTCGACCAAGGTACGAAGATAACGTTTTGTCGTACCAAGGGAAGTAATTCTGTACAATATTTTAAACACGAATGTGGGTTTGTTTATTGTAACGAACTCACATTAACTAACTGAAATGAGAGTTACACAATATCACCCAAAGGAGTGGCGTTTATTTATTGACGGATCAAGGAGAAACCTCAAGTATGTCCTACTACACAATGGGAATCTGTATGGTTCAATTCCTATTGATTATTCAGCTAGGGAAGCATATGAAGACATTGAAAAGGTTTTGAAGTTACTAAAGTATACAGAACACAATTGGACCATATATGTGGATCATCAAATTAGATCTTGTGAAGCAAGTTAAAACTTTAGATTTTGAAGGCGACTGTTTCCATTACAGACATGAAAAATTTTCTACGACTTAGTTACGAAAAAATTAAAGTCGGCGTATTCGATGGACAGTAAATTAAAATAAGGGACACAAATTTCACCAACACTCTCATCCCAATGACATTGAGAAAAAAGCCTGGACTTCATTCACGATGATTGCAAATAATTTTCTTGGGAACAAGATGGCTTGGAATTTCAAAGATTTAGTGGAAACGATACTTGAAAGATTCAATTGCTCTAGGTTACAACATGAGCATAAAACTTCATTCCCTACATAGTCATCTTGACAGATATCCCGAAAATTCAGGTGATGTATGCGATGAAGAGGACGAAAGATTAAAAGCTATAGAAGATCCGGTACCAAACAAGATAGATCCTCATATAATGGCTGACTACTATTGAAATATTCATAGGGGCTGCTAAAATAGGTAATACTGTAGGAAGCGATCCAAGGGAAAATTTATTCCTTTGAAATCTATGTGTTAAATAGCTGTTTTCTATAGATACTTTTGTAATTTGTACTAAATATTACGTAATTATTTATGTATGTAGTTGTATTTAAATAAATTAATTGTTATAATTTTGCACTTTATTTATTTTATATAAGTTTTCAATACCTTAGTCGCTTTTAGTGGTTCTTCAAAAAGTGGGATATATAGAGCCAAATTTTGACGTGATATCTAAAAACTGGTATAATTTTCGTATTTAGCATACCCAAATTACTAAATAACGAGTCTCATTTAGAAGTCAACGATCGCGTTGATCAATTTTATATACAGTTACATTATTAACAAGATATGCATAAGTATTATTTACATATGCGGATCGAATTATGAATTTATTTACATACATATATCTACTAACTGCGAGTATTGTTATATCTTCCATTATTTATATAACTGTCAAAAAATTCTTAATTAAGATTAATTTTAAAACATATCTGATACTTCATAACATGTATTGTAACTTATAAATGTTTTATTCATCGTGACCTTTCAAATAATATTTTTGTTTAGTTTAACTTTTATTCTAAAATAATAGTTATTGATTTAATTTACCGTTTTTAGGATGCATAATAGCACCGAAGTAACAGCCGCGTATAATCTAAGTTTCCCAACTGGCGAAATGCGCCATTATAATAATAATTAGAAAAATAATAATAGTAATAATAATAATAAGAATGCATGCGTTAACATCCCCAAGAGTTCAACGTTTTGAAGTAAATGTTTGCAGTATCTATCATTTGACGCTTCTGAATTAGTTTTCGAATTAGCTAAATATCCGATATATTTATAATAATTTTAGAGTAAAGAATTGTATGTACTGATACATATACATATAGTGCATTATCTAGACACCTATATTGGATACATATGTCCAATACGATATCCAGTAAGCGCCGGTTAGCATTTCCGGTCACGTACCTACGTTTCCACTACAGCTGCTTGAATTCAGAGTTAAATTCGCAGGTGTAAGTTCCTACGTAATTGTTAATGTCATATCGACGTTACAATGTAGTATCCCTTGTACTGAATCTGATTCGAAAATTCACCACGCCTCGAAATGTTTGTATTCGTATTGCAAGCCTCTAATAATTAGCCATACGTATGTTGAGATAAATTTGATAATAAAGTAATTTTATTTTAGAAGCATATGCCATATCACACACACACACACACACACACACACACATATATATATATATATATATATATATATATATATATATGTATATATGAAAATTAGTATTTTCTGCTGTGCTATTGTTGATTACAACCACAGAAAATAATTAAAAGTTGTTTCGTCGGAGCAGGACTCGAATCTGTATCTCCCGTTTCCTAGACGGCTACGCTATCAATTTGGCCACCAAGCAGTACAGTTTCAAGTTCTTAATTCTCCATAAACCATATTATGAAAATAGATCGAATAGTTATAACTCACAGTCAGATTTTGATGTTAATAATTATAGATAAATATATAATTAGGCACTTCACGATCGGAAATTTTTAATTAATTTCCGTTATTTTAATAAACGATGGTACAGCAGAAAATACTAATTTTCATTAATTTTCCAGTCGAAGTCCACTTCTAGCTTTAGATTTTAATACGTTTTTGGTTATTGCAAGTAATTCTGTTATTAAAGCTTTTAATCATTCAAATTTATATTGACAACGAAATTATTATAAAACGTAAAACGGTATCGGAAAGGGGTTCATTTCGAGGCCTTTTTTATTTTTCGTAGATTTTTTGTTGCATTATTGAATACTCAAAGCTTCGTTGCTTTGACTTTGATATAGACGTATACTATCGAAACGTCAACACATCGTTCGTCGGGTCGAAGAACTCACGCGGAGAAGTAGCGGAACCGAAAAGTTAACATCACATATATTGACGTTGCAATAGCATGTATGCTCTTTTCTTCTTTCTTGAACACGCAAAGCTTAGCTACTTTGACTTTATATTGATGGTCTTGAGTTGTTCAGATACCACGTCCCTAATATTATTTACATACAAAATGATCTGATCTATAATTTAGTGCACTAATTAATTATTATAAATCGAGTAGAAAATTGGGCCTAAAATAGAACACTGCGGTATACCAATATTGATATTAGGAAAAGCAGTTTAAGTATTATCTATTTTGTTACTTATAATCAGATATGAACATAAGATCAAAAACATTGCGTTGCAAGTTCATTTAAATTTATAGCATATGGTTCAAGTTTATAAATGAGAATTTTGCTGTGTGCGTAGTCGGAATTTAGATGAAGTTTGGATACCTAGTTTGACCAGGATATCTTTTACCTAAATTGAAGTAAGCAGCAAAAAAACAGTATCTTACTTTTTTTTACTACAGAAATTTTTATGATTAATAAAACATAAACAAATATTTAACAAGCATAATAAAAATTATCCCATTAATATACTTCAATAAAACGTTTATTTGCTTACATAAACAGTAAAAATCTAATTTATGACAATATACAGGCAGAAGCAATAGTAGTAGTAGTAATATAATATTCTAAAAGCAATTTACTGTTAATGAGACAGTCAAGGCAGTGTAGTAACGACTATCTTAATTTCACTATAACTAGATTATATGTAACAAATATACTTAAAATGGAGAAAAAAATAAAGAAATAAAGCATTGAAAAGTAAAAATTATAATAACTCAAATCATAGCAAAATAACTAGTCGACAAAGCAAAATTACATGTATACTAAAATTAAGAAAATTATAAAGTAAATTCCTAAAATCGCAAACTAAATGCTGTCTTAGGGCACACAAATTAATAATAAATATATCAATACTAGAAAAATAAAATTAGAAAATCTAAAATGTTATTTTACAGGGAATTGAGTTTAAAAATCTAAAATAAAAATTCGTTTTAAAAATCAAAATATAAATCGTATGCGTGTCATGATTTTATTTAAAAGGCGATTAGAAAACTAAAAAGAGGCACGATTTAGATTTAATCTGAAAATAAAACTTCCTTAAATACAGACGATTAAAAAAATATTGATTTGGCAAGAACAACGCTTTTTTTCCAAATTATAACATAAACCATATAGCCTCATATAAATATTCTAATACATCTCATCTAATTTCTAAAAAATAAAAGAGAATTTGAAAAGCAATTAGAAAAATAAGTAGACACACATTAAGACATAATCTGAAAATAAATCTTCCTAAGGCAAATACGATGAAAATTACAAATGATTTAGAAAAAGTAAAATTTTAGTAATAAGAATCGCCTCGTCTAAAGTATCTAGAGGCAATAATATACGAGTCCCGTAGGATGGAACAAAAAATAAGCAATAGAATTAGTTGAATCTCGACAAGTGCTTTACAGACTTTAATAAAATAGAATTACCTAAGAAACAAAAACTCACGATAATTTAATAACGGTGGCAGAATGCAGAGATAACAAAAAACAATGTGGTAAATTTTAATTATCATAGTTTATACACCACAACCAAATAACGCAAGGTTAAAATAAAACGAAAATAATTTTAACATATACAGTATGATTCTATTAAAAGTTATAAATGTTAATTATAAATTTTGAACACCATAAAAATTTTCAAAATATTTCACAACAATGTGATAAGATTTTCATCAAAATAGAAAGTTTTGAATTTAGGTTTCGTAACACGTAAAACAGTAGATCTGAGCTAGTAAATTAGAGACAATATTTTTTAAAGCAAAATCGTTCAAGCGATTTACACGGCTTTTCAAGTTTTTATTCTATTGGGATTAAGACACAAGATATAGAAACATTCATACTGTAGAGATAATCCATTTGTACATTTGGGAGTTTACCTTTTGATATGATTTCTCAAGTTGCTTCTTCTCTAGGTATTAAGCTAGAAGACAAATTTGAACACTAAATAGTAGTACAAGCGTATTTGGTAATGCCCAATAACTATTTGAAAAAACTAATTTTTGCTGAAATACTTTTTCGCAAAATCGCCATCTTGGCTAAAACTAATTTATTAATTTGAAAGTTATAAACAATATTAATTTTGATAGAGAAACATAAGATTAAATAGTCTATATTTTGATTTTGCAGAAAAAATATTTTTTATCTTCAAATAAAAACATAAACCATAAACAGCCTAATATGTCTCATTCTGTTTATAATAAAAATAAAAATGAATTTAAAAATGATTAGAAAAATAAGAAAATATATTAAATAAGATACGATCGGAATATAAATCTTTCCATGACAAATGCAACAAATTGGACATAATATAGAAAAAGTAAAATTTCAGAAATAAGGCCCCATCTAAAGTATCTGGAGACAATAATATCTCATACAATTGTGCAATAAATAAGCAATATAATTAGTAAAATCTCCACGAGTGATGTACAGATTCTTTTTAGTAAAAAAGAATTATAAAGAAACAAAAATTCAAAATTTTTCCTCATATACGACTGTCGATCATGGAATATGTATTACCAAACCGTTTAAAAGTCAAAACGAAGTTAGAAGAACTAAAGTGCTAAGTAAAAATAAGGATTTGCCAAAAATACATAAAATTAGAAATGTAAAAATGATGAAAAGGGTAATAGAAAATATTCATACAGCATTTTTGAAATGATTCTGCTACATGGTGAGAATTAAAAAAACTCGAGTAATAAGAACGCATGTGCATTTAGTAAAGTAAAAAGCAACGAAGTTTTTCACTCCATAGAAAAGAGACTGAAATGAACAACATCGAAATTGAAAACAGAATGATAGCAATCACCTTGATCTCTCAGGTGGAAAGCCCACATTCATAAATATCTTTTATGATATACTTTCAAAATTTTAATAAATCTCTATACAAAGTATATACACATTTGTAACTAGACATCGCGAAATTTTTTTTTCTCAGTTTCATAGCATATGTGTAATCTTTAATGTTTAAAAAAATGTAGTACGATATTTATTAAACCTGTGAACCACAAAATTATTGATGTGTACTATTAGATAATAAATACTTTTTGCGGAAGTGATATTTACAGAAAATTTTTGAAAAAGCCCATTCGTTTTTATAAAATCCAATTCAAAGGCAAATCTATTCGCAAACATCTAAGCGACGGTGTAGCTATTACAACCTTTTCGACAAACGCCTGTAATATTATACTTTAGCATAAAAAATTGGCGAAGATTAACTGCTTTCTTGTCTTTATCCCAAATCCAAAGTCCCTTAAGAGAATCATAACCTCGAGCCTGGCCTATCTTCCACTCTCCTTCGTGTACGGCCTTTCCAATATATAGGTGAACACGTTCATTTTGTTCATAACCAGCTTTTATCACATCTTGCATTTGCTGCTCTTGTGGTTTGTCCAAATCCACAAATTCCCAATAAAATCTGCTATGATCTGGACTACATAAAATCTAAAAATTAAGTTAATTTAAATGTAGAAATTTACAATTTAAAATTAAACATTCACAGTATTTAATCCAACATTTACCTTTATTTCATCTTTTCTACTTTGTTTGCCACCAAATTGTCCCACAGCAGTTCCACTTTCTGTGTAGATGGTAGCCGGTATTATGTGTATCTGATAACTAAATTGGCCAATGTATCTTCCAGGTGCTCCCTCATAGGCATCACAAGGTATGTCGCCGTGTATGTATTGCCTCCAATAGAAGTCATGTATGACACCATCTGTAGAACAGGTTACTATGCAATTATATAACTAGTAGTTGTTAAATATTACACTAATTAAATCACTTACCAATACGCTGTATATTTATCAGATATGCCAGAAGAAACAAGTAACGTATCATCGTTTTTTAATTTCTTACGCTTTTTAACTTAAACAACACTCCAGATTTGGAAACCTCCCTCATTTTATTCTAAATGTTATCTCGTAATGCAATTCAAATCAAAAACAGTGGTAAAGTGTATAGATAACAAAAGTAAAAAATTGAAAACAATGTGGTTGGTTGTTTGTTTTTTAATATTATTCATATCTTCTTTTATTTCAGATACCACGAGTCCATAAGACAAGATTAAAATAACACGAAAATAATTTTAATAACGTGGGTATACAGTACGAGTCTACTGAAACTTATAAAAGTTAGTATTGGTTGAAGAACTCTTCAATAAAGAGTAACATTTATAACCAAGATATTGAGTCGTGTTGATTTATTTTATTTGGCTGGACGTCGTGAAAGCTTCCAAAATGCTTCATAGCAATCTGTTGAGATTTTCATAAGAAAGGAAAAGTTTTAAATTTGACCAATTCATTCAAACTTTGGGGGATAATAATCCATTCACACATTCGAAAGTTCACATTTTTGTGATCTTTGCTCTCTCGGGATTAATCCAAAAAAGTTAGATAAATTTTAAAATCAAAATCGCTTTAGAACCCTCAAAAATGTTATCACGCGTATATTTGTTAATACATTATAACTTTTTAAAAATACCAGACTCTTTTTATAGGAAATAGTTCAAACCTTAAAAATAACTCATTATACACATTAAAAAGTTCCCATTTAGACATACCTTTTAAAGTTTTTTTTATTCTCGTATGGTTAAGCTGTAAGAGCTAGATAAAATCGTTTTTAGGGCCTTCGACATTGTTAGACGCGGCCATTTGTTAACATACGCCTTTTTAAATAAAATCAGAAACAAATTTTTGTTTGTATACTCTTTTGAAGAAATAGAAATTCAAAATAAAAGGATTTGAATTTATTCTTCTTCTTCTATTATTATTACTTTTTATAGCAAAATCATTCAAACTTTAGAGATAATTCATTTTGACATTTAAAAATTCGCGTTTTGATATGAACTTTTAAATTTTTGGTTTTGTCTTGATTAAACCAAAAGAAATTAGATTAGAGACTACAGATAGTAGGAAATATTTTAAGATTGGTTTACTCGCATACAAAAATGAATTAACCAATGAGAGAAATACTTTTAAATATTTTAAATAAATGTGTTTTGTCAAAAAATTCTGCATTACTTTACTAGAATCAAGGTAATAATGTTGTCACATACAAATTGAGAACTTAACACAAAGAATGCATTTTTCCCTGTATTACATAAAAGTATGTCAAGATATATATATATATATATATATATATATATATATATATATATAAAATGATAAACTTTAAAACATTAAAAATAATTACACAATAGTGTAGCTATTACAATATTTACCGCAAGCACTTGTAATATTATATTTTAATATAAAAAACTGACGAAGTCTAACTCCCTTTTGATTCTGATCCCAAACCCAAAGTCCTTTAATATCCAACAACTCATAGCCTCGAACCTTGCCGATTTTCCACTCTCCTTCATGTATTGTTTTCCCGACAAATAATTGATAATAAGCGTTCTCTTCAAAGCCACCTTTCACAGCATCTTGCAGCTGTTGATCTTGGGGTTTTTCCAAATCGACGTATTCCCAATAAAATCTGCTATGATCTGGACTGCACAATATCTGCGTAAACACATGAAATAAAAGATTTTACGTCAATTTAGCAGCTACCTTTATTTCATTTTCCGTAGTTTGTTTGCCGCTATGTTGTCCAACTGCAGTTCTACTATTCGTGTAGATGGTTGCTGGTAGATTATGGCCCTTATAATTTATTTGTCCAATGTATCTTCCAGGTGCTGCCTGATAAGCATCGCAAGGTATATCACCATATACATAATCCCTCCAATAGAAATTCTGTAAAAGGCTTGCTGCAAAACAAGATTATTTATTGGTTAATAAGTGGAATGGATTTTACATATTTTCTTTTGTAATATGCATGATAACATTATTCAAGTGATCCCTACTTACTGGTAGACGGTATATATAATAGATTTATCACAATATATACCAGAAATAAGCAAATTATCATGGACATTCTTTAGCCTAACTTGATGTTTCTGATGACTAAAACGAAATTATTCGAATTTCGAATATTTGCTTGCTTTATTTTTCATGTTATCTTGTATCCAATTAAACATTGTGGTCAACTGTTAATGAACGAAAATAAAACAGTAGAAAACAGTGTGGTTTTTAATTATTTTATTATTGTTCACTATCTTATCGTGTCTAGTAAAAAAAACAACAGAAGTTTAAAATCTAATATGTTTAAAATACAGCTTTCAGATTACTGTTCAATAAATGGTGTTAGTGGTTTTATTTAAATTTAAAAAGTTCCGTTATTTCTTCGACACACTGTATATTTACCAACATTGAGTTTTAGCCTATTTTCAGAGCATTCATTCAAGATTATTTCTGTGAAGGGTAATGAAGATAATTAAGAAAAAAATTTCAAGCTATTTAAATGCGTTAACACAGTATGGGCGAGAGACTAAAGGAAATCAAGCACATAAATGATAAAAGAATTGGTCCCAACAATGATTCCTGGGATCCTCTAGTTAAAGATATAAATTCAAAAAAATTATAGTGATTTTAAATGTAATTAACACCGCTATGTAGACAAAAAATCATAAGACTAATGACAAAAAACTTAGGCAAAATAATAATAGGCATTTGGCAGTGTATGGAATATAGGCCTTCCACACAAATTAAAATCGTATCTTCCATATACAGATTTTATATTTCTCAAGTCATACATGACAAATAAATATTTCTTTGTAAAGTAGGGCAATAAACAAACCGTATTGCATGCTACGAATTTCGACATTCCACATTGAAGTATTCTTGGACTAATCCTTGTATTAGCTGTACTAGCTTCTCATACTGTATTAGTTTCTTCCGCCCACCCAACGTCTGCATTTTGCAGCCTACAGCGCAACCTCAATAACAAGCAAGACTGGCTTAACAAATGGCTAATAAAAGCAAATAATTCCAATTTTTTCCATGAAATATTCACTCTACATAAAGAAACTTGTCCACCCGTAAAAATAAATAATAGCCAGCTTGCATAAGCTGCAAATGCAAAATATCTTGGAGTGCATTTAGATCGTCGGTTAACATGACAGAACCACATTTTACGAAGCGTAAACAACTTGCACATAAACTACAACAAATGTATTGATTAATAAAAAATCTAAGCTATCGTCAGGATATCAAAATTCTGTTATGTAAACGAATTCTCAAATCAGTTTGGGCCTACGGAATTCAACTACGGAGCAGGTTAAGCAATTCTAACAAACATATTTTGTAACAGTTTCAGTATAATGTGCTTCGGGCAGACCCTATTACGTCTCCAAGAAAATCATACAACATAATATTCCGTTAGCCTCAGTAAAAGAAGCTACCCATGAATTCAGCATTAAAATATTGTCACACATTTTGTTTATTACATATCTTAGCGACAGATTACTATATATGGAAATAAATAAAAAAAATTCAAAAGCAAATTGATAGTTGGTTTATTGCAGTATCAAAGTAACCAGAATTTTAGCTTGGTCGTGATTGTTTACTGGTGTTGTTCGATTTTACATAATTATTTTCATTAAACGTAATATGTTCGAGTATTTCTAAAATAATTTTAAATTAAATTAGAAAGCAAAACGTACCAATGAATCTAATTTAATTATTTATTTACTAATGTAAAATATCTGAGAAGTTGCTGACTATAGAATCTGTTTGTTGGGGTTTAGTAACATCCATTGTTTTGTTAAGATTTCCTATATATTTTCCAATTTCTCTTTCTTCGTTTATTAAATATTTTACACAGAGAACTTTGTAAATATTGAATAGTATGAACACATACATATGTAAAAGACATCCAGAGCACCTTTGTTATAGCAACTAGGGCAGAAAAATGATTTACTAAAAACCAATAACCGAACCTTTAATTCTTTATTCGAAATCTATTTAGCTTGAACAATAGTCGATAAAACTAAGACGCGAAATTCCACCAGAGGAAGTAAAACTTTGTTGGTTACTACTCAGTATATTGAACACGAAATTCGTGTGATTTCTTTGTCTTCGTGAAGAATGGTTGACACATTGCGTCACACTTGGATCCGAAGCTACGTTCTTACATTCTGGTCGAACTTATTAGATAGTAAACTGTAGATGGCGTAATTCGAGTGTTCATATTTTTGATTGTGAAATTGTGGAGTTTATATATTAAAAAATAAAGGGGTCGTAGTAACGCAAATGACAGGCACATAAACGGAGTTATATATTTTTTAATATGTTTGTCAAATGTAATGAACAACATAAAGTTCATTCAAGCGATATTTTGCCTTTTTATTTTCTTCAAGGCTACGAGATTAGGTAAAAATGCGGCAATTTTTACAAATATTAAAAATTAAAATGTAGATACACCAGTTGCTATTGACAGTAAAAGATATTATTTTATAAAACATTCTGCTTCCTTATTTTTCTTTCTAAAGAGAATTATTATAAAATATTCTTCGAAATGAATACTAAAATTCAAACGTGGTTACTATAATTAAAAAGATGTTTAATCATTTGTCACGCTATCGTCACTCAACATATTCGTGCCATGGAATTATAATTATGTACGACATTTTAACGCTAAAGCAATAAATAAATTTACAAAGGTAATCGGTAAGATACAATATTTAGACATAAACTTGGATACAAGTTTATAATGACTGGCTCATATATAGAATAAACGGAAACAACTAGGAATGGCGTACAAAAGAACCGCTATTAATTATTGCAACTTTCAATTACAAATAAGCTTCTTATATGTAATTCAGTTTTCAAGTCAGTATTGACAGACATATCGTTTGCAGCTATGTGTAACAGCAACAGAATGTAGTATCCATTATTGAGAGATTCAAGTGTAATATAAAGAGTGTTTCTAATTGCGCAGTTTTTTAAGAATAAATAAAATATAGATGGCGCACTGAATTTGTCTGGGTATGTGGGCATTTAAAAAGTGTGATGTATTACATTTATAAAAATGGCTTCTTGAACGGTACAACAACGCATTCAAATTGTTGAATAATTTTATGAAAATCAGTGTTTTGTGAAAAGAGTTTTCACAAAATTACGTGAATTTTATGGTTTACATAATCGTCCATCTGAAAGCACTATTGGTCGAATTATTAAAAAATTTCAAGAGACCAGTTCCGTGGAAGATCAAAAAAGCGAAAAATACATTCGCAGTAGTCGTTCACAAGAAAATATTGGTTTGGTTCGTGAAAGTGTTGCTGAAGATCCTGAAATGTCCATTAGACGATGTTTACTACAACTTGGACTAAGTGGGTCAATAACATGATGTATTTTACACAAGGATTTAGCTCTGAAGGCATATAAGGTTCAAATAACACAGGAACTGAAGCCATTAGATCATTTAAAACGTCGTTTATTTGTCAATTTCATTTATGAACAACCAGCTGACTTTTCTCAAAAAATAATGTTCCGATGGGGCACATTTTGAACTTGGTAGCTATGTTAATAAACAAAATTGTCGTATCTGGAGCGAGGAAAATCCACGAATTATTCATGAGAAACCTATGCATCCTAAACGAGTTACTGTTTGGTGTGCATTATGGTCAAGTGGTGTAATTGGACCTTATTTCTTTGAAAATGCTGCTGGTGAAGCTGTAACCGTCAATGGTGATCGATATCGTCGGATGATAACCAAATTTTTGTCGCCCGAATTAGTGAATATTGATCTAGAGGACATGTGGTTTCAATAGGATGGCTCTACACCTCACTTTGCTCACGAATCAATTGATTTATTGAGAGAAAAATTTCCTAGACGTGTAATATCACGAAACGGTCAAGTTAATTGGTCACCAAGATCATATGATTTGATACCGTTAGACTATTTTCTTTGGGGTTATGTGAAAAGTCAGGTTTATAAAAACAATCCATAATCAACTCCTGGTTTGGAAGATGAAATTATTCGTGTCATTGATGAGATAGAGCCTCAATTATGTCAAAATTTCATTGAAAATTTTAACAAAAGAGTGGACGTCTGTGGAGCTGCAAGAGGAGGCCATTCGATAGATATTATTTTTCGCATATAAATGTTATACTTCAATTACTAATAAGAGGTTTTTGAAAGTGAATATAAAAAACCGCGAAATTTGAATCGCCCCTTACAATGGTGGATGCTTCATGGTTCCACGAAATGTGAGTGAAATATAGAGAAATGTTTATTATGTGATAAAAAAAATCACCTAACTATGCTTACAATAACGCTATTAAACAATAGTCATAAAATTAAACGTTTAAAATGACAGTTACTGTTAGATCTGCAATTCAATTAAGTAACATTTACTCCGATTTGGAATCGCGTCCTCAGTACTTGTGCTACCGATTCACTTCCATGAAATGTCTTCCATGCAAATCTTAAGTGCTGCTACTGCTGTTGTTGTTGTACTGAAACTGGTGTAAGTTCTTCGCGGATAGAATTATATAGAGATGATGTTAGTTACAGGTCAATGAAGAGTTGCGTTTGCGGTGGAATTATTTGGAGATAAGAAATCGTCAAGTATTGTGCAGGGGATAACTATCATCATGATTTAGGTTATTGTTGGAGTTTTAAGATTTATATATATTCATGTTTTTTTTCGACAATAGTAATGAATGATTCAGAATGGTATTTGGGTAGAATTGAATATGATAGGAGATTTCTAGCCTTTGCTCAGTAAGTGTGGAACCAGCTGTACGTGATAGCCTAGTACAATGATCATGCTCTGATATGCGAGTGCCAACAAACTGCTTTGCTTATATCTTGCCGTATAAATATGGAACCTTGTACACACTAGATATTTTTAGGGATTCTTTTACTGAAAGAGGGTCTGCAGGTTTCTAGTGCAGTTTGAAGCTAATGTTCTCCTTATGAAGTATTCTATTGATGCAGTGTGATTCCTTATGAACAACGATTTCACCAAACATAATAATCAACAGCTCTTAGACCACCATCTTAATCTTAGACTTTTACACAACTAATATTCAGGATATAATATTATTTCCTCTTTCTAACTTATGTTTTTCCTATATACAAGGCGTCACTGACTCCATCAGCAAATAATCCTTAAAAACAACACTGAAATATCAGCCCTTATGTGGGAATGACTTTCACCTCAACCAGTTCAAATGAATGTATTTATCTATAATTTCATTTTTACAATGGTTTCTATTTTTGAAATTTGAACCAATAGTTTTTGAATAATTTTAAAAATTTAGAATCTACAATATATACCGTTTTACTTGTTATCCGATTAAATACTGAAAATGCACATCAGCTGCTGCCATACAATAGAAAAGGCATTAGTCAAAATTTTGCCACACATTCTATGGGATTATTTAAAAAGTAAATTTTATGCAACCCCACCAATTATTCTGTACAAGAACAACGACAACGTATTAAAGACGAGTGCAGACAAGTTATAACCGAAATGCTATAGAATGCCCGGTAACATTTTAAAGTGCATCTCTACTATTGTTTGAAAGATGGTTGTGGACATTTTCACCTTTAAGCAAGTTTAGCAAGTAAATAACTTTTAAGATTATAAATTTTTAAGATTGCATTATTCAGAAATTACTGGTTTAAGTTTCGAAAGTAAACAAAGTGTTGCAAAAAAATTATTGACTTCAAAAACAATATATCATTTAGCACCTATTTCTATTCAAAATTACTAGAATGAAAGCTACCCCCTTTAAGAGTTGGTGTAATCCGAAATAAAAATAGTTAAGTGCCTCCTTTAGAAACAAAAATCGATGATAGTATTTTTTTAAATTGATTAAATTGTCAAAAAACCTAGTTGAACTGTTTCGTTAGTCCCCTTTGTATGCACATACATACTTCTGTTTCTACATATACGTTCTCTAAGATTCTCTATTTCAGTACTTTATCTTCTTTCTTTTAATCCATTTTCCAAGTTTCACAGGCATAATTAGACAAGTCTTATCAAATCCCTTTTGCAAGATATTTTTGTAGCTTTGTTTTTGTTTCTTTTTGCAGACGGCTTTCCTATTTTTTTATGTATGTATGTAGATATACTATTCATAAAAAATTAATAACGCATTCTTTTAAAATAAAAATTAAAATTTTTTATTAATGCACAAATGTAAACAAGCGAAATATTTGCTAACACATGTAAATATTTTTATGATATTATTTTCTTTCACGTTCTTGAAACTTCAAAGTCAACGTAAATGTTGACTTGTAAGTTGTTTCGCATCAGTTTAACAACCATTAATTAAATTTTGCAAGATATTTTTGTAGCTTTGTTTTTGTTTCTTTTTGCAGACGGCTTTCCTATTTTTTTATGTATGTATGTAGATATACTATTCATAAAAAATTAATAACGCATTCTTTTAAAATAAAAATTAAAATTTTTTATTAATGCACAAATGTAAACAAGCGAAATATTTGCTAACACATGTAAATATTTTTATGATATTATTTTCTTTCACGTTCTTAAAACTTCAAAGTCAACGTAAATGTTGACTTGTAAGTTGTTTCGCATCAGTTTAACAACCATTAATTAAATTTTGCAAGATATTTTTGTAGCTTTGTTTTTGTTTCTTTTTGCAGACGGCTTTCCTATTTTTTTATGTATGTATGTAGATATACTATTCATAAAAAATTAATAACGCATTCTTTTAAAATAAAAATTAAAATTTTTTATTAATGCACAAATGTAAACAAGCGAAATATTTGCTAACACATGTAAATATTTTTATGATATTATTTTCTTTCACGTTCTTGAAATTTCAAAGTCAACGTAAATGTTGACTTGTAAGTTGTTTCGCATCAGTTTAACAACCATTAATTAAAATAATAAAAACACAAATAGAAAATAAAAGGTATAAATAGCGTGTTCGTCCGGAATATTTCCCGCAATTCTAACTTCGTGTAAGTTTATACATAAACTTTCTCTTTCATTGCAGACAATGCTGAACAGACGGGCCTTCTCCGATGTCCTAGCTGAAACGCCGAGGCATTCTCGAGTTAAGGAGGACGCCCGACAAATTGAATTCGTTCGAATAGGTCAGGCACTCAAGTTGGACGCCATCGTTAGAGGGGACGCACCGACCAGTTTAGCGTCTGCGGGCAGCACTGGAAGTGTATTCAAGCGATCTCCTTGGGAAGCCAACTGCTTCTATCCCGTTTTCCCATCGAGCGTGATACTTTGCGCAGATTCTTGGGGAGACAATAGACTTGTAATCGGCACCGAAGACGGAATTTATATTGTAGAAGGTAAAATTGCTATTGAAAGGTACTTGGCGCCTTGGTGAGATTTCGATATAACTTGCTGAATTGAGAATATCGATTCGGTGTATTGTTTTCCAGATGTTTTCTCATCTTACTGTTTTGTTATCGGAAAAAGAAGTTGTTGATTGAGAGCAAAGCGAACAAAGGAATCGTTTCAACGTAATATTGGAACAACACCGCGAATAATGAGTTGCACATTTTGGTTTGTTAATTGCGGTGTAACAATTTAAATTGAATTTGTTTATATTAGAGGAAAAGCTAATTAGTAATACTATTACTGGATAGAATGTAACATGCAATTTTAAGATTACTTAAAGTGATTATAACGCTTATTCTACTGACACCTGTTTTTAATCCGTTGTGGTACTTATGTCTTTCTGGATGTTCAATGAGTTACTTGACAGCTGCACATTCAAAATTGTTTGCTAATTTTCATGTTTCTGCAGTTAAGGTGTGCGATATTACTGTAGACAGGATATACTCAAATTTATTTATAATTGATTATTGTGTATGAACCACGGAGTCATTTGCTATGAATCGAAGAGACATAACCAGCATTAGCTTGTTTCTGATGTTTAATAGACTGGTGCGATATAGCAGGAGAAGAATATAAACCATTATGTGTCTTCTTCGAAAGAAGACTATTTTGGTATTACTAAATTGCACTAAAGCATACGCGGTTAAAGTTATTGAAGATTTTGCAGAAGATTGATTCTGACGATGCACATTAAGCATAATTGAGCAATTTCTATCTAAAAGATAGCAGTTGAATCGGTAAAATAGTATATTTTTAAGTAATAATATATTATCCAAATAACTTCAGCACTTGAATTGCGCGCTATTTTTTGTGAAAATTTTGGAAGTTTATGTTTTGCTAGTTAACATGGAAACGCATACCAAATAAATCATAACACTGAACAGTCTGCAGCCATGCATACAAATTTATTATGAAAATAAGTGATCAGTTACGAGCACGATCAATTTTTGGACGTACCAGTGTGCCAAGTGAGCGTATAATTCGTGATCTAGTGCAAATGTTTGAAGCAGGTGGTGTGGTTATTTTCAAACAATGTGTCGGTATTGGCGGAAGAGGATGTTTCAAGAAAAATGTTGCTCTGGTAAGCGATAGTGTGTATGAGAAGCCAATCATGTCAATTCGTCGTTGTGGACAGCGATTAGTTCTTTCAAACGGTACTACTCAACGAATTTTAAGAAATGATTTGCATTTAAATGCGTACAAAATCCAACCGATACAAGAGCTTAAAGAAATGGACCATCAGAAATGCCGTAGATTTGTGAACTGGGTTTTAGAGAATACAGCAATTGATACCGATTTTTGCAAAAAACTAAATATAAAGCGACGAATATAATCTGAAGTAGCGCAAATCCATTTATTATACAAGAGAAACCAATGCATTCTCAAAAATGCAGTCTTGTTTGCACTGTAGGTAGAAGGAATCATTGGTCCGTACTTTTTTGATGATGAAAATGGCAACGCTGCCAATGTTAATGGTTTACGCTATCCGGAAATTCTAAACGAAATTTGTTTCAGTGAAGTCAATAACAATCACCTTACGTCACACTAAATTTCCTCTCTCAGGGGCCGGTATTGATTGGCCATCTAGGTCTTTGGACCTAACTCCACTAGACTTTCCCTGGTGAGCCTATCTGAAGGAAAGTGTTGACGGCAATAAACATGCTGCGCTTTCAGCCTAAAGGAGACCATCAAATGTGCAACGCTGAAAGAGAGCCACTGTTATTTGAAAGCATTCTGGCAAATTTTAGTAAAAGAATGGCATGGAAGACATTAGGCTGATATCGTTTTGCATATCTAAGTGCTCAGTTTTTACTTTCTACTGATGACAAGAAAATTCCAATTTACCCAATATTTTGTTTTTTATTAGGAATATAAACTATGAAGTTCAGTTTGGATTATCTTTAGAATTAATTTCAAATTCTCTGCTAAATATTAACAATTTCACCAACGATAAAGATTCAAATGTAACATTTAACGTTTCAAATCTATTGTGATTCTCATGGTTCCTTTGCATATATCTGTTAAAATTAAATAATGCACTTTTATTCTCTCTGCAATCCCGGCTATATTTTACCAGCTTTTAAATATAAAGTGTTAATCTTCGCAGATTGGCCTACCTTTATTGATGTAAATAAACCTTCTTCTTTTCCCATCTTACTCTCTAGCATAAGAACCTCTCTTATTCTTTTCCAATTGCTGTTCTTGGGCTTTTCTCTGTGCCATTCAGTATGCACGATTACTAAATTAAATTTCGTAAAATATCAATTTACGTTTCGTAAAATACGTTTGCCTCTGTTCTGTCTTGCAGTTGCAAATATTGTCTGTGAAATAGAAAAAAAATAGTACATGGCCGCAATTACTGATTAGACTGTAATAAAACTCTATTTTAATGATCCCCAGGCTTTTGCATTGAGATTATTATTGCAGAATAATAAAGAAGAAGAAAGACAATGTACTTATTAAACAAAAATGTAAAATACTATTTAATGGATCTCAGCTGGCTTAATGCATATTGTTCATAGACTTGTTAAGCTTACAATATGCTCTTGGTATATCCACTAATGTAATCCAATCGAATGGAAATAATCTGGAGATAGAAAAAATAAGTTAATAAAAAAAAACTTCGACAAACATTAAGTAGAAACGAAATAGGACCAATAGGATGGCTTCTAATCGAAGCTAAAGAAAATATTTACATACAACTTAAAGGTATAAAGATGGACTAATATGCATAATGAGAAATGGAAAGAAGAGAACTGCTATTTAATTAAAATGATGTCCGTGCTTGTGGAGTGACTTAAGAAGATCTGTCAAGAAGTACCATGAGAAGCTTTCTTGAACAATGATCTTAGATTTAAATCTGAGAGTGTAACACGATAAGCTAGTAACTTACTATCTTGCTATCGCCTAGCTGAATACAAATATATTGTTTTCAAATGTGAAACGTCATATTGATAAAGACTAATAATTAAGCGGGATAACCATTCATAAGTGGTGAAATAATTAAATTGCAGTCGTCTATTGAAATCAATTTAAATTTCTGTTGAAGACATAAATATTGCCTGCTATCGACCCTCTAGTGATCTATTATGTATTATCGCTTTCCACTTTTTTCTATCGACTGTGAGAGTTTTTTAGTCTTCCACTTTCAATTACCTAAAGTATTGTTGTATCGCCCCAACCAATTTTGCCTTTATTAACTTGCCTTTTATTAAGTAAATTTTTCTAGTCCAATATCGTGTTTAGTATTCTGTCTCTTGGAGATCTATATATATATGTTCCAACTATATTAGCCTTTGGAATATCTCCTCTCTAACTATCGCTAGCTATTGATACAATTTCATTAATTCCCAATTGATTCCACTTCTCTGTTGACACTTCAACGTATATTTTCCTTAAACTTCTCTGCTCCAAATTCACAAAGCTATGCTCAAAATTTCTACCAACAGCTAAGATAAATATCTATACAGTCATAATATAATCATTTCAACGAGTATTAGAGCTTATTTAAAAAAGAGTCAGGCGATAACCGTTTTTGAAGAGGTTGTCAGTACATTTTGCCATGATCACCAAAGCCTTCTCACTGTTATTTCATAAGACATCTGTGGCTTGTTATTTGTAGATAAACATCTGCTTCGAGTGGTGTGGGCTACAATATGAAATTTTCAATTGGCTTTCCTGATCTTGATCCAAATCTATATAAAACACCAAAGTTACATTCAAGAAACGCCTAAACGTTAAAACAAGTCTTTCAATAGAATTATGATCATTTTTATGCAACAAGGAACTATTTAACCTCTTTCAGGGTGCTATCAGTAATATTTTGCCATTATTCATCATTCCTCAATAAAACGTTCGTAACTTGTTATAAGTAGAGGAACATGTTTATTGATTTGCGTAAGCTATGATAAATAGGTACGATCGTCTTTCTACACATGCATTCAAGGTAATAGTTCACGACTATGTTCAAAGGAATTGTACTGCTTCGACTTTGCTCGTACATCTAACGACTATAATACAAAGCATTCCAAGAAATCAATGTTTATCTTCACGTAATAAAATCTTTTTCGAACATCTTTGAAGAGATTACCAAGATTTTCCAGAAAAACATGTGTGTGTCATTATGTGTTGGAGATTAACATATCTATTATATTCTTTGCAAATTGTAGAAACTGACTCAACTTTTCTTATACTTTGCTCAGCGATACATTAGAATTCTATCAATCATTGTCTTTGTCACGAATTTAATGAGAAGAATTGACTTCCACAAAAAGTACAACCAATCACGTTTCGGGATCAGTGTGAATATTTTAGAAAAATTATTACTTAACGCATGGTTTCAAAAAATTATTCACCTTTCTTAATATTCGAAGTCATCAAGTTAGACGCTCTCGAATTTTTGCCTTTGGAGATTTTTCAGAAGGGAAAGTACATTGAAAAATACACACAATCCAGGTGAATCGAAAAGAAGGATAAGAAAAGGAATGAATGTTATTCAACATTAAGTTTCTCCTTTCATTGTCCACATTTTTGTAGTATTTCTTTGAGAACAAAAAGAAGTCATACAACGCAAACTATTTTTAAAACAAAATACCTCTCAAATAACAACTCTATATTCATCTAATATGCAGTTTAAAGAATTGAAATATATAAAATACTTAAATTTCATTGGACATTATATTCTTTAATTAATTTGTGATAATCGCTAAGTAAAGTCACTAGTTTCTCAAAACAATTTATCAAAATAAAATTGTTTTCTTCGACTTTCAGAAGGCAATTTACACCGACTACTCTTTGACAAATCGATGCTCGCTCGACAGATAAATGTTGTCGAACCCCACGGCATCTTCCTAGTCAGAGCGGGTCCCTCGAGTAAGGAAGGTAAGATATACGTATTCAGATTATCCCAAATCGAGGCTATGACAGAGACTAAGTCGAGGTTCGACGTTAAAGAACATAGACTTGAAAGGAGCAGGGGAACACATCTATACGCCATCTCAAGACCAGGTAAGCTAAAGTACTGTTTACGTATTTATTTAAAATATACCTTATCTTGACGTTCACTGACGTAAATTGTGACGAATTTTCTAGGTGGCTCTAGGTTGCGAATGTGCGTTGCGGTCGGAAGGAAATTAATAATGTTCCAGTGGAAGCACTCTGCTGCTTGGACAGCCTGGTGTCCCACAAACGACACTGATACCGTTGAAGGATTTAATTTTATATGGGTAAGTTAAGATTTAACGTGAGCCTGTACACTGTCGTTCACACAAAATAGAACATTAACATTTTAGATTCAAACGCTAAGACAAAAAAATCATTTATTAAAAATTAATAATTAATTTATAAAATTTTGTTCACTAAATTCTATTTATTTCTAGTTGTGAATAGTTTCAAATTTTCACCGGAGAAAGATTTAAATTTAAATTAACGATTATAACAGTTTCAAATGCGTAGAGTTATATGTACCACTAGAAATATAAATAAGAATATTCATATGTAATACGATTTTTTGCAGGACAAATAGTAATTGATTAAAATTGGGAGATGAAAAGTAAAATTGTCTCCTTTTTTTATTTCTCTCTTCGATAATTCAGTCTTCATTAAAGGTTTCTGAATCCAGTTTTATAATATTTCACTACTTTTCCTTCCCAATTTTCAGTCTTACTAATTCTCTGGTGGAAAGCACCGTTCTGATATGGCTGATCATATTCCTCTCATCCATCTTGGTTAATCATTGTTTATACCTTCACTCTGTACGTATCCATTATTGTCGTGTTATTCTTGCAGTCGGTTTTAGTTAGGTGTATTTGCGCTTTTCTTTTGTATCTAGAGTAAATATTCATACCAAATACTACCACCTGAGAGAATTTAGTAGGAACTAAATTATTTACTTATGTAAAGGAAATCCTCCTTATAGTAGAACTACAAACTGTATAAATCAAAACCCATCTAGAACAATAATAAGTTGCCAAAGACAGCGTAAAAATAATAATAATAATGACCATATTAATATATTTATTTGCCTATCAGAACATACAAGTACAGGACTAATAAATGGAATTAAGATAATATAATATGTAAGTGGTTCAATAATATATATCGAAATAATAATCTAAATAAAAAGCGTTAAAAGCATAATAAGTTGTTTGATTAATACATTTGATACAAAAGAAGAACAAAGAAAGTTATAATAATAGTAATAAAATAAAAGAAAAGTAAAATAAAATATTCAAAAATAAAGATATCATTTATACGATAGAAAATTACATACCAATGACTTTCTTGAAGGAATTAAAAAAACTAAAAAGTTAACATTGGTAGTTCGAGAGATTTTATTGAAGTTATTACACATTACGTAAAAGGGTAACTAAACAAGTATGTTAGTACGTAGAAATGGAAGGTAGAATGTGACAGAAGGACTAGATAGAAATTGTGGTACAGAAAAGTTTAAAAGTCCTAAATGAAAGAAGAATCAATATTATTGCAGAAGGTTGTACAAGAAGCATAGACGAATATAAATACGTCGAAAAGATAGAAATTGTATACCAAATCGAGACAACAATGTAGCATGGTTACAGATACGGAGAAAATATATTAAATTGACTAGAAACCATAAGAATTCGACAAAATGCCTTTAGATCATTTCCAGTTCACGCCTCTGCGCTTCATAATATGTATACGAAATGATACAGGCATATTCAAGTCGGGATCTCACCTAATGAAGGCCAAATTCTACCTTGTCTGGTTAGCGATATTTTGAATATACACAGAGAATGTAAAACGAGAATCAAAATATACATTCAAATCTTTTATATACTCAGTGCTTGTTGGTTAGTGAGATTATTAATAAAGATAACAAATTCTAGGCATAACCAGATGAAGGAAAATAAGGAACGGACGAAAAGCAATTGAAAGGAAATGCGTTGATTACTCAGATACGATCTAACTAAAGCAGTCAGTGAATCATTGAATCCAAATGTTTTGAGTTTGAATGGAATAATTACATGGTTTATGCTACTATATGCCTTAGAAAAATTGGTGTAAATTGTATCTATTTAACCCCGCGAATCCAATACCTCAGTAAAGAAAGCTTTCTGATAGTGGAGAGACACTAATATGCTAGGACAGACAAACGAGCGTATGTATTCATTAAAGTTTTTATCACATTATTTTTGCAGTTGCCTAGGTGTATTTAGGTTTTTGTTCGTATTTAGAGAAAACACTAATACCAAATACTGTCATCTGAGAGAATTTAATAGGAACTAAATTATTGACTTATGAAATGAATTCTTATACTATTACTAACTGTATAAATGAAAACCCATCTAAAATAAAAAGAAGTTAGGGATAGCGTAGAGAAAGCTTTCTGTTAGTGTAGAGACATTAATATGCTAGGACGAACAAATGAGCGTAGAGATTATGATTGATAACAGATTCTAAAGTATTAAATTAGTAATTAATCAACTATTTCTTGAAAAGGGGTCACAGTCAGTAAGTCTTTCTTTTACATCTTACATTCATGTACTGTTAATTTATAAGTACTGACAGCGACATTACAGTAATGCTGAGGATGCGAAAGTTATGTGACTTGAAGTAAGCTATGATTTTCATTGTACTATAAATATATTCATCCAGCTGTGTACGCAGTGGCGTGGGTATTATTACTTCTTTATTTTTATTCAAGACAATTTAATAGATCAGATCTTCCTTCTAGAGTTGATTTTACTGTAAATTTTTCACTGTTGCCAAAGGTTGGAAGAAAACAACATTATAGTTCAAGGCAATGTTCTAGTAGAGTCGGTTTCTGCCGTACATCGAACGCCTGAAGAATCAAATTTACCTACAGGATAACGTTCATCTTCAATTATACAGAGCTTCCTAAACCTTTTTGAAGAGGTTGTCAGTACATTTTGCCACGATCACCAAAGCCTTCTCACTGTTATTTCATAAGACATCTGTGGCTTGTTATTTGTAGATAAACATCTGCTTCGAGTGGTGTGGGCTACAATATGAAATTTTCAATTGGCTTTCCTGATCTTGATCCAAATCTATATAAAACACCAAAGTTACATTCAAGAAACGCCTAAACGTTAAAACAAGTCTTTCAATAGAATAATGATCATTTTTATGCAACAAGTAACTATTTAACCCCTTTCAGGGTGCTATCAGTAATATTTTGCCATTATTCATCATTCCTCAATAAAACGTTCGTAACTTGTTATAAGTAGAGGGACATGTTTATTGATTTGTGTAAGCTATGATAAATAGGTACGATCGTCTTTCTACACATGCATTCAAGGTAATAGTTCACGACTATGTTCAAAGGAATTGTACTGCTTCGACTTTTCTCGTATATCTAACGACTAAAATACAAAGCATTTCAAGAAATCAATGTTTATCTTCACGTAATAAAATCTTTTTCGAACATTTTGAAGAGATTACCAAGATTTTCCAGAAAAACGTGTGTGTGTCATTATGTGTTGGAGATTAACATATCTATTATATTCTTTGCAAACTGTAGAAACTGACTCAACTTTGCTTATGCTTACTATAGATATGGAACTTAGTAGAGTCTCTTCCAGAAAAAGTTAATTAGTACGCTAAAAACAGAGGAGTAACAATAAATTTCCAATAAAGATTTTAGAATTTTTTCTTACTTTTTCTGTCAAAAACATATCAAAAATATATAATCCATTTTGCGATGAAAATATCTGTTTTTTTTATTGTTTTCCTTCCATTTACACAGGAAGCATTGCTAAATGAAAATCCTAGTATCTTGACAGTCCTAGACGGTGGCTGGAGTCCAAATTCACCTTCTTACGGAGACGTTCTAGTATGTGTAGGATACAAAAACCACTGGGATGTCGTAAACGGAAGAACAGGTTATTCCAAGCATCTACATACTGTGGAGATCGCCAAACCTCATTTAGTTACGGCCCTAGATCTTTATGAAGACCAAGAAGTACAACTGTTATTATGTTATAATCGTAAGTACTGATTTTATAGAAAACAAATATTATTAAAGTTTCCATGTATTCTATTACAGATACATGTCATTTCCAAAAAGTAGAAGATTCATTAGTGAATACCGAATACGATTTCCACTGGAATTCTGTTCCTACACATATAGGTGCGAAAATTTATTATATTTTCATATATTCTATATTCACTTTTGTTGTAGTTTGTGCGTTTCCTTATATCATCGCATTTACTTCAAATTCCATGGAAATAAGACTTATAGTGAACGGGAACCTAGTACACACAATGACGATGCCCAAATTGCAAATGGTCGCTTGTAAAAATGATATATTTTTCGCGACTACAGCACCAGAATTCTTTCCAAATCGAGCAGATCGATTACTGCTGGAAGTTAGGCACCATGAACAACCAAAATATTCACCACCTTTGAGTCCAAATTGTAAGTGGAATGATTTGGTGATTTACTAAATTTTTCCTATAACACTGGCTTTGATGATTTTTATTTTTTAGTAGATATTAACAAAAGTGCAGCAAAGTACAGATTTCCTATCACCTTAACTGGGCATATCAAAAATGCACTCAATTAAAACAAAATACTAGAGTTTCTACATGTCGAAAGTTTTCAGCAGAATGTATTTCAAATTTTCCTTTTATTAAACTAGTCATATTCAGAAATATAACATGAGAATAAAAGATCCAGATCACCTTTAAGGTTTTGAAGTCAATTGAAAAGGCTTCTATTTTTAATTATTAACCATCTCTTAGAAACATTAAGTATAAGTTTATGCACATAAACTTATGCGTATCGAAGATACGTATTACAAATTTAAATATGTCAATAATAATGACATTTGGTTTAGACAAAATCAAATACTTCTCCAAAGAAATCAAGAATTGAGAATTCTTTAGAAGAAATATTTTTTGTATAACTTGGATCGACTTGGCCATTGATCAATGCTTAATAGCTACTTTTCTTTTCCTTTTCGGGAGCATCGTGAAGCTCATCAGATTAGTTTCGATTTCAATGCTGATTGTATAGTTTAGGGCTAGATTTCCTCAACAGGGCTAACATCAGTAGCAAACGCAACAGGTCTCCAATGCCTACGCTTGCGCAACATGCATCGATTGCATATTATTCCAGAGCTGTCTTCCTATAGTGATAATTTCAATGAAGATGTTTTAGACTTTTATTACCTTCGAAATTTAGAATAATAACTAGTAAATCTTGCATAATTTAAGATATTGATTGAGTGCCATAAAAAGAAAACAAAATAGAAACTATTTTTTTAATTGTTGACTATATAAATTATATGTATTATGTAGTTCGTTAGTAAACTAAAACAAGTAAAAAGTATGTGAATTAATGTTATTTATGACCAATTCTCTAATGGCACAAGTATTCTAAATAACACCAATATTAATATGATATATGAACTTCTGCGACTATTGTCTATAGTTCCTTCTAGACTTCCGAACTGTAACTGTGACTCTAACATTGCCGCTTAACTTGGCGACGTTTCCTCCTTTCTTGTATGCAACATAGTCAGGATTATTGTTGAACTTGTCGATGCTGCACTGGTTGCGAAACTGTTTCCTCTACGGACTGGAACCGTGTTCTGCTACTGCTACTTGTCTGTTTTAGTTTTGTAACGACAAAATCAATAGTATAGCTGAAGATATCACGCACAAAAGGCGGGCAAACGTCAGCAAGTAAAGCAGAAAAGCCAAAGTTGTGGTTTTAATGTGGAGGACTCGAAGAAAATACTCCAACGTTTCTGTAAAGGCAGCAGATCATCCACCTTAATCAAAACACATAACATCTTTGCTGAGTACTTTCGATTAATATATTTGAACTCTGATCACAAGGATTTATGATTTTAAATACTTTAAGAGCATGCTTTTCTTCGTACTAGGTTTTTATTAGTTCTGAGTTAGTTCAAAAGTTTGTGCACTTCAAAGGACGTTTAAATCTAAATTATGACAAAGTTCCCGAATATTGCCTATAAATAGCAGCGTTACTTTCTCATTCCTCTTATCATTAATATTTCAGTCTTTAAATACTGAACATTACTCAGATCAATGGAAGATTCTCATTAAGGCGTTGATCTTAACTTACTTAACAGTAGTATATGTGTTTCGACTTGGTCTTCTTGCTCTCTCTTCGCGTACCTTTGTAATACCCTCGTGAGTCGACTATCTTTAGCCACGATGTTATCCTACTATGCACGATAAACACGGACCATTGATAAACAATTACTGAAATAAATTTGCAATTTAGCTAACCCTAGCGTTACTAATTCAAGTTAAGTTAGTTAAACAAATAAATTAAGATTAAATCTTTAGAGGTATATGTTGCCTTGCTTTTATATTACTTTTTACTTTTTATACTGTACAAGAATGTACTTATATTCTTGTTATGTACTAAATAAATAAATACAAAACTATATATATTAATAATTAAGAAAGAATAACAATAACACATAACTGCAAATTTTTACTAAAGATTAGTACAATCTTAAACAGATTTTTAACACTTCTGTCATTACTGACAAATATATTCAAAGTTTAGTTACAGACATGGCATAATGCAAGGGAGGGTTTCTTAAACATTTAATGCCTTTTTGTTTATAAATGTTACCGACTGTTTAGTTAAATCTTCTGATGCCCAAAAACACTGAATCATCTTCAAAATTATGAATTAATTCATGAAGAAATAAAAGAAAAATCTCTTTTATGTGTTACGATTTTATTTTTCCAATTCTTTATTTGTGAAGTTTACATTAAAATTTATTGTTTTGGTCATATTTTGGGTAAATTACTGTATATTTCAGTGTTACCATTTTTGTGATAACTTTCATATTCTTAACATATTTTACTTTCATTTCTTATTTTATAACTTGTCCTTTATTGAATTTATATTTATAGTCATTTCAGGGTTGTCTTTAACTGTGTAATGATTTTGTTTTACAACTATCTTAATTTTCTTTTCAATTATAACTGTTTTGGAAAAAAATCAGATTTTGAGGGAATTTTTCGGGAAAAAATATTTGGGAAATTTTTTCTGCAATAATTCCAATAGAGATATGTAACGGGAGAGCTTGAGAATTTAAAATGATAATACAAGACAGAAATATAATCTAGTAGATAATTTCATCGCATTTATTTTTTAAATATAATTTCCGGCATACGTCCGCCGCGGCTACTAGTTACATGGTCCATTTGATGAGTACAATTTTTGACTACTTTTTCCAGTAAATCTGGCCGTATAGCGTCAATGGTGGCTTCAATAATATTCCAAAATCTTTAGTAAACTTTTTTTTAAATCTTAGTATGTAAATAGTAGGCCTATTAAAATGGCAAAAAAACTTATAGCCAATTTTAATATAGTGCAGAATCGTATTTTATATTAAAAAATTATTTAAACTGCTTTATTTCTGTTTTAGCTTCTCCAGACGCTAGACCACTCCGCATCTATAGGATTCCTTTGCATGCCCTAACGAAAAGTTCTAACACGGACCACTTAGGTATAGGCAAAGAAACATCTAATGTTTGGAAATCGACAGAAGTGAAATTAACCGTACCTGATCAGCCTAGAGTTTCTAGAAGTGCCACTAGTTCACCAGTGCCGCCAAAAGCGAAACTACAGACTATTAAATGATAATTAATCAAACACTAGATGGTAAAACGGCCATCATTATTTATCAAACAAAACAAAGATTTTCAATTTAAAAGATATGTACATATTTATATATGAAATTATAAAAGAGTTTTATTAAGTGCTAATTAAGGATAAGTGCAGTAAGTAAGACACGTCATACAGGGTCATTCAAAATATGTGTAAATATTAATTCGATTCGATTCGAATTGTATTCACATGAGTATGATATAACGGTGACTTACTTGTTTTAAATAAATTATTTTTAAATTAAATGGTAGCAATTACAGTAAATGTCTAAGAAACAAAAGAAACTGATGTACAAATAAGATTTAGTTTAAGAGATTTATTGCCCGCATAACTGTTTAACTTAAGATTGGAGAAAATCATCAGAAGTAGTCTTAACAGGCTGTGAACACTACTAAACAGCAGCCAACAAATCTTGACTTATGTGGATGATGTGTTAATAATAAAAAATAAAAGAACTAATAAATTATAACAAAACAACTGATAGTAACAACGGAAAAATTAATAAGATAATAGATTAATGACAAAAAGAGTGATATATGCAACTTAGAAATCAACGCATCGTGAAGAGCTTATTTAACATGGAAGTACACACTAATATGCGTATTTGTGAACGCTAATAAACAATAGATGTGAAGAAGAAGCATAGATAAAACTAAGATTAGCAGAGCCAACAAATGGCCAGGAGCGTTATATAATATTAAAATAAATCCCAATATCTCTCATAGAATGCAAAGAAGAAACTGTACAAGCCGGTTATCAAATCCAAGCATTAGTAGTAAACAAGAATCTACAGCGCGAGATCGAAATATTGAAAAGATAGGTACACAGGAATTATAAGAGAAAAAAAGTAAACCACGATTGGAAGAGAAGAATGAACTAAGAATTAGTGAGATGAAAAAATAAATTTCTATTTACAGATTATTGAAAGTGAACATTTTTCGGGGAATTTGATGGAGATTTAATTTTTTTCTTGCATGAAGAACGCAAAAAAATGCATTTGTATAATAAAAATTTATTCAAAATACTATTATTCAAACAAATATACCATAAATAATCACGTATTAGATAGTATAGACATTTTTCTATAAGTGTACAAAATTTTATTAATTTATCTATAGTACTTTAATAGAAAATTGTTTTACAATTATATCGTGCACTAAAGTTTAAGGTTTATAACACAAAGAAAAATAGGATTCAAGCGAAATATTAATACCAAAATCGGTTATATAGTAGAAATTTCAGGGCCCACTTTACTCAGTTGACAACCGTAATCGACACGATTAGGTTGTTAGCATACTTAGTATGCATGAACGAAGCGAGATCATTGAGAAATTGGGGTGCATAGTACCAAAGAAAAATGAAACGAAGTCGTCCAAAAAGAAAAAGTAGAGAGGTTGTGCTAAACCAGAGATGGGCGGAAATGGATATAAGTCATACAGCTATAGACGTAAAGCCTAGTTAGTAGGATATTCATTTAGTTTCTGTATTAGACTTTCCTTATATTGTATATTCAGTTTCTGTTCACTACTACTACTATATTATATGATATATGAGGCACCCGTTATTTATGATATTGTTTACGAGGTTAAATATCATTGAAATTATAAAAGAGTAATTAAAATATGGTACGTCAATAGAGTAATAGAAAAAAAATTGTACGGTCGTAAAAATTAATTTGTTAATAAATGGTGAGAAAAAATATTTTGTACATCGCATACATATTGAAGAAATTTTTAAAATATTTATGGCTGTCACAAGATTCGAATTCAAGATCTCATGTTTACCGGACATGAACTGTGATATTCAAATCTATTAACTTGTCATAAATTCAATTATTGTAACAGATACTAAGACGAACTAAAAATATAAATTATACACAATCTTATTAGAGAAAAATAAATTAGCTGAACAATTTCTACATATGTGATGTAAAAGGAATACTAAATAAAAATTTTCAATTTAACATCGTAAAAATTCACAAATATGTGCAAGTACAATGAATATAATAAAATAATGCAAAAATATGATAGCCTTACTTACCCGTACAGATGTTTATTCTTTAGAGGTGGATAATGCTGGAAACTATATATTTAAAAACACTACTTTCCGAAAAAGAAGGAACACTATGAATAGTAAACAACATGCGATTCTAAAAAGAAAACGAAAGAAATATAAGAGCAAGCAGATCAAATAGTACGAAAAATAAACTGTCACATGCTATCTGCTTCTGGGTTTCCGGGCTGGAACCGCGTCACTAGTATATCTGCCGCGTTTCGTACCCATTTGTATGGGACATCTTCAGGGCTGAACTACTGCACTGAAACTGGTGTAAGTCAATGGGGGACGCGTTTATATATGGATAATGGGTCATGAGTCAATGGAGCGTTACGGTTGCGGTTGGGTAGATTAGAAATGCACGATTGCCAAGCGTTATGTAGGGGGTAGCCATCATCGCAGTTGAGGTTATTGGGGTGTTTAAAGATCTCTATAGTTTCACGGATTTTGCGACCATAGAAATGGTTAGTGCGGGATAGGATCTTGGTCGAATTAAACTGAATATGGTGCCCGGTTTCCAGTCTATGCTCGGCAAGTGCAGAACCGGCTATGCGCAGCAATCTAGTACAACGCTCATGTTCAGAAACACGAGTGCCGAGAGACCGCTTTGTTTCACCAATATATGCCCTGCCGCATAAACAAGGAATCCTGTACACACCAGGCGATTCTAAAGAAACATGGTCTTTTACGGAAAAAGGGTCAGATAATTTGGAATGGGGTTTGAAGAAGGTTTTGATGTTGTTTTTGAGAAGAACCCTACTGATGCGGTCAGTGACACCTTGTATATAGGGTAGGTGGGCTTTAGAGAGGGGAAGAGATGATGTAAGCTGTGTATTAAGTTGTGAGATTTTGGGATTAAGATGTCGATCGATTTCTATGGTCGCAAAATCCGTGAAACTATAGAGATCTTTAAACACCCTAATAACCTCAACCGCGATGATGGCTACCCCCTACGTAACGCTTGGCAATCGTGCATTTCTAATCTACCCAACCGCAACCGTAACGCTCCATTGACCCATTACCCATTATCCATATATAAACGCGTCCCCCATCGACTTACACCAGTTTCAGTGCAGTAGTTCAGCCCTGAAGATGTCCCATACAAATGGGTACGAAACCTCGGCAGATATACTAGTGACGCGGTTCCAGCCCGGAAACCCAGAAGCAGATAGCATGGACCACGACCGCGGAAGTCTACGTACCAAATTAAACTGTCACAGTTTATTTGGTATAGAAGGTTTGTTTCTGTGAAATGAACGGTAGTAAAAGACAATCTTTATTTAAATTGATCAAAACATAATACGAAAAACATAAATATAGAAAACAAAAGCCTATTGAGGATTTTATGGGGCGATATGAAATATGGTTGCATTATTTGATAGCTACTTGATTAAATAAATAAATAATTTGTTAAATATTCTAACATCAAATATCAAAAGAATCCTACACTTCATTCTTATATTTCTCTATTATAAGTCATACATTTAGAACAACTTCTGTAAATCCTCCAGCGGCATGCGTTTGTGAAAAATAAACATCCGATGCTTTTACAAAGATGAGTTGTGAACGTAAATACATGTCTGGTAATATACGCGAGTTATCAACACTACTTCAAGAAAAAAATCCCTTATCAAATAGACAAATTTATCGAAAAAGCGTGTTCTGCAGCGTAGATTGTAAAAAATATGTTCCGAATATCCTGAACTATTAAAATCGTACCGAGAAGTAGACCTTTAAAGATTCTAAATGAGCGCGATCAGAGAACTGTTACAAGTATAATGAGTTAAAAATCAAGGGTAAGTGCACTGATAATAGCCGTCGAGATAGAATTTGATACTGAAAAGAAAGTACATTAAGACAACATAGAGTTTCAGGAAAAAATAGTTATAGCGAAAAAGTATCACGCAAAAGACGTTTCAACAAGCGTCGTTAGTAGGGATTTATTGTAAGGCGAAGAGCATATACATACACAAACGTTGCTAATGAAAGGTATTCTACGTACTTATCTTCCGTTATCAACGGCTTTTCTTAAAATTCTCTTTATGTTTTCTTAACGTACTTTCTTTCAAGTATCAAATTCCATCTGCATGGATATTCTGTTCACTTATTCATGAATTTTAACTCATTGCACTTTCAATAGTTCTCCGATCGCACTCATTTATATGACTATTTCTCGGTATAATTTCAACAGTTCAGGATATTTTGAAAATGCTTTTCTCAATTTTCACAGCACAACACATTTTTCTGATAATTCAACGAATCGTACGAATATTTTTGTGACTGTGCATCATTTATTTATTTTATTGTATACGCCTTACTCAGCAAATCTCGAAAAATTGTGAAGTTATGAGAGATAGGGTCGTTACAATTTCGATTCTAGGGCACGCTAAAATAGCAAGTGCTGTTAACACTGTGGAATAATTGCTAACTATATTATGCTAAGATTTTCTCTCCAAATAGTAATTGTCAATAACCTCAATCTCTTCATTAAATTGCTATTTTATTGATCTGTCCAGTAAACAGAAACGATTTTACAGTTTGAACACTGAATATAAATTTTGGTAATATTTTCTATAATTTTCTTTGTGAAAGATAATTTTGAATAACCCTGTATCCAATATTTGTAAACAAGTATAGGAGAAATGTAATATTTCAGCTCTGATTTCAGTTAAATATATTGTACTTACTTAAAGAGCGCTGCGTTTCGGAATAAAACGGGTTCAACGTTACCATACACAGAAAATACAAAAAAAAATACAAGAAAAAAATAAAATTATACAATAACTGTACTGTACTGTGTGTATCTAAATGTCACACTATGACTCTAAATACTGTTTCTACAATTGTATACATAAACACGTATCTATTATAATAAGAATAAGGAATTAATTCTCCTATTCAAACATCCATATCATTCGTACGAGTCAAGTTTCAGTATCATCATTATGTCAGATTACTTCGACCACGCTGTCTCTAAAAAAAGTCTGTCATTGTGTTTTCTCTGTGATACCAATAAGTGTGTATTTTCGAATTTTCAATAAATATATGTAAAAGTGGAATAATAAAATTCTTCAAAGGTTTTTCGTTTTATTTATTTTCGCTTGTATTTATTTTTATTTCAACTTAACTTACTAGTAATAATAGTAATAAATAATAATAACTGGATTTCCTAATCATAGAAAAAAACCCTGAAACATAAATATAAATAAATAAAGTAATTATAAGTACTAGACATAAAGCAGGATAATATAAAAATATAAATCAAACATTCAAATTCTAAACAAAGTGGCAACTAAATAATGTTATATCAAAAAATGCTAAGCTTGATCCAGATTCTAATTATTCAAGCGAAAATTAATATTATTGAATTCTAAGAAAAATACAGATACGTCTATCGGCAATGCGATACATTAATGCGGGTTGTAGAACACTGGGTACTGCCGCTTTAAGATTGAATGTGCTTTCATGCCTGGCAGAAATTCTACGAACTTGAAAAGCCATTCGTGACAGAAGAAACTCACAGCCAATCTTGCCTTGCAATAAATCCCACGAAAACTTCACATAATGAAGAGCTTCTTTTGTCCATAAGAGATTCCATCCCACGCCTGGGCAGCATTTCTGATTGACTGGCCTCAATAGGTACAAACGTTTTATTTATCTTGCAAAATAAAAATTTTTCTATTGACAAGAGCGTAATAGACAGACTTCAATACTCCAATATCCCTAAGAAACCTACAAACACGCTTTAAAAATTTTAAAGTTTTATATGACGAAGCCCAAATTGCCAGAATATGTGGTCCAAACGTCAGTCGATGGTCAAAAATAACTCCCCGATCTTTAGTTTTAAACTTCCACTCTGTCACCTAGTCTGTACTTCAACAGTAGCGAACTTTTTTTTGTAAATATCAGTGCGAAACATATATTTGCATTCGATTTTATTTGGTAAATGTTGCATCGAGTTTGTATATATTCCCGACCTAGTTGAAATTTATAAGCTAATATGATGAACTGTCACGATGAATATAAAAGTATATGTAGTTTTCCATAACATTTTCCACAATGAAACATCCCTAATAAAATAAATGTAGAAAATCTGATACCATCACTTATGTAATGGATTAATTTACTCCCCAGCATACAAGAATAGGTCTGTAATCCAAAGGTATTAGCTTGTACAATATCTAAAACGTCTCAGGTATAACGTTTTGAGTCATTTTTAAAGGGAAACTTTGTGAACCGTTTTTATATTGAAAACCAATTTATAGTGTAAATTAAAAGCAGCTAATACAGAAGATAGATAGTGTTCGCGATATCAGCATTTTTTAAATTTTGGGTGACCAGATACCTTTTAATTAAGAACACAGGAAAGCCTTCCTTTTCTATCAAGTTGCTGAGAGCGTTGCAATGGCACATCATCACTCATTATCCCTAGCAATACAAAATCAGACATTAAGGAAAGTGCCATCGACCTGAACAACCTACATTATTTGTCAATAATTAAGCAACAAGTAAAGCCGTAAAAGGTCTGAGAAATCAGGGTGTAACACAGATTGAACAGATAAAGCTAAAAAATATTAAATATCAAGGAACGTCAATAGCATAATAGCCACCGACACACAAAAAAATATTCTAGAAGAAAAAGAAATAAACAAGAAGAACGTATCAAGTAAAGCAATAGAAAAATCTAAAAGAAAACTTACAGTTATCAAATGATGATGAAGATGATAATTATACTATTTACTAAGAAGCAAAAAGTCAATTATTTGACATTAATCTGAACTGCACTTAGGAGCCCGCATAGTTACTAGTCACGGAAGACCTGCTGGTGCTGGTTTTAGTTAAAACCAATGAAAAATCTAAGAGATTGTTTACTATGTTGGTCAAGTTTTAAGACCAAGCATCAAAAATGGTAAATTAGAAGCTTACTTTTACAAAAAGCATTCGAAGATAAGGGACACATTTGTTTTACCAATAGTGCTTAATATTTTCAAATGTTTTCGAAAGTACAATTAAAATGGTATTGCCTAAACCAAATGAAGACAGAACAAAACTTCGAACTGCGTTGCTTTCATTTGATGTCCATTCAATATTCAACAATATTAACATATGTATGATATATAAATATATTGTTATATTATATATTTTCAGATTTATTAAAATTGATTAAATTATTACTATCTATTTGAGCTTAAGAAGTTTAGTACTTTTTACCACGGATGTAGTAAATGTTTATCTAGTTTTATATCTTATTTCATAGTACCCTACCAGTGTTCTATGCCGAAGCGAAAAATAACTTTTTAAAAATAATATATTTTTGCAAAATTCTGGTATATATAATTTTTAACTCCGTACTAAATTTTTACATTAATTTGTATATTCATGAGTAAAATAAAAAAGTGTTTCATTGTAAAACACTCTTCCGTACACGAGAGACAACTATATGTTTCATCCCTGATTTATCTATACATTATTTTCCTTCATTACACCAGCATTACGAAAATGGAGGAAGATTTTACAAATAATGCTGTAGGAATATGAGTTCAATATCTACCAAGTATTCTTAAAGCACTATTTCATACATGAACCTGTAATGCACATATGTACGCATTATATGCCACAGTTGTAGCAACTGTGGCATATAAGTGACTGCTCCATACTTTAGTGTGTAATATTCCCAAATGAATTTTGTGTCTATTACGATAATATTTGCACATACTCCTTAAAATAACTCTTAGAGAATACCAGAAATCAGATAGTTCACCTACCAGGTAATCAATATCATACTTTCATGATAGCTTACATCCAACCTTCATCACAAAAAGTGACTTGTCCCATATTGGCGTATGTAATATGGCTGGCCAATACACACTGTTCCACTAAATAGAAGTTTATCTAATCCAGGACCGTTCCTCCAGAACGCATAACTTGACGTTCTTCCATGAGTAATTCGTGATGTGCACTATTAAAAGCTTGGGACAAAAGTGTAGATATTGACCACGTTTAATATTTAATGCACGATCTTGTGTAACTTCTTCAAAAAATTACTACTGTCCTCAAAACATGAAGAAACAGCTCGATGCAGAATTAAACTAAATTTTATGCTGAAGGTATGTAAAATTTGAAAATCGTTAGTTTAAATGTATTACATTGCAAAATAATTATGCTCGAAAAATAAAAAAAAGAAATTCTCAAAAATCTTGTGTTTTATTTGTAAAGCTAATATTCCGAACCCCTCTCCTGTATAAAGGAATTAAATAATTAAATAAATGAATAAAAATACATTTTTAATAGCACTCTAATTTTCCTAAGATATCATTTTGATATAAACAAAAATTTGAAAGCTGAAACATCAACTTAATTCTCAAAGATGACTTTGCCATCATCGAAAATGATAGTGTTATTATATTTTAGCAAATCGAAGCTTGTAACTTTCATAGATTTATTGTCTTTATCCCAAATATACAAGCCTTTCCACACCTGATCCATCGGAATAACTTTGCTGATTTTCAATTCCTCTTCGTGATAAATTTTTCCTATGTACAAGTCATAATACCACTGATATCCACCTTTCACGGCATTTTTCATCTGCATATCGTAAGGTTTGCTGAAATTTACGCTTTCCCAGTAAAATCTGCTAGGATCTGGTGTACATAATATCTAAAAATTGAAATTAAATTTATTAAGTTACTCTGTGCAATGTGTTTAGAATTGAGATTGCTCTTGATTCAGTAAATAAAAATGAGATCGTGGATGAGGGAAAAAAACATATACACGTCACTTTCTTTACAATAGTTCTTTTTTAAAATAGTCTGTCAAAATATATGCATATTATTGCAAACCGTATTAATATAGAATAAGGTTTTACTTATATACGTTTTCTCGTATATTACTTCTAAATAACTGTTGAAAGCAGTAAAGGTAAGATTGTTTAATACTCAAAAATGGCAACAAAGTAATAGGAAATTATAACGCCGCAGCTATAATCTAAGAAAGCTTGAATATTAGAAACAGAAAGCTAAACTTTGCGTTCATAATAATAAACAGAAACAATGTAGGAGACCTAAATTAAGGATAAATATCTACGAAGTAAGATAAGTAAGAATAAGATAGGTATGCTACGAGAGCGGACTAATGTAAAAGGTCTGCAACAACGCCATTGCCTGAGTACAGAAACAAATTCTATTATACAAACGCTAATTCTAAGTATCTCGTTTTAGCATGCAAACTTTCACTTTCCTGTGATCTGAGATTGAGTAACAGTGTCATATATCATGAGTACGATTTCTGAGATGCGTATGAAGCAATGATTCATGGTAGAATTTTTAACGCTCTAAGGTTGAGGAATTTGCAGAAATTAGAAACTATTTATGGCAACCAATAATATTATTCTGCTTCTTCACGTGCACGAAAAGTTCCGTCAGTTCAGAGTCATGCATGCTATTTTCTAGAATGCCAAAGAAATCAGGAATCGTATCCCTTGAGTAAGACGCATAAAGACAATGATGAATGCGAAATTCATCGTTGTTTCGCACCCTTCGTATAGTTCTGATTTAGCATCCTGAGACTTCTGGTTGTTACCAAAGTTGAAAGATTGAAAGGTCAACACTTTTCGTCGAATTTCTGTCTGCTCTTCGCAATTGAATAAAAGTAAATAAGGAATTTTTTTCATAGATGGAATGAAGAAACGGATTTAGCGTTTGACCATGAAATTGTGATTTTATGAAAAATAACTATATACATTGGTAGTTCAATAAATTTATTTCATTTTGAGACATATTTCATTATTTTCTTTTCTTATTCAATCTACCTGTGTGACAAAAATAAACGAACCATCCAATAAAACTATGCACATACTTTTACACTAAATTTTATTCAAATATTTACTGAGTTGATAATAATAAATGGCTAAATTTCCTTTGAAAAGTTTTTACCATTTACAGAGAAAATGTAGTTTCTCATAAGAATTGTCACACCACGGAAAAGAATATGTATATTATTTTATAAGTCCAAGTATGCATTTCATAATTTTATATTGACTCCTGTGGGAGCTCATTCCAAACAACTTCTGCAAATTTATAGAAAAAACTTAGTAATAAGTTGCCGCTCCACGTAATTTCAAGCAACTTGTAGGGCATCATGTAGCTATTATAATTCATTGGAGGGTTAGATAGCATACTAACATTTCTATCTATCATATACCAGACATGTTCTATGGGCAATTGTCTGTCGATAGCGAAGGCCATCTGAGAGTATTGACGTTAGCCTCTTGCAGGAACCGTAATGTAACAGGTGCAACACGAGGACTAAAATTATCTTGCTAGAATCTGGTATTATTTAGACCTTGGGTATATGGTAAAGCAAATGGTCTCAGAACTTCGTAAATGTACCTCGAACATTTAGGTAGTCTCGGAAGAATACTAAAAAAATCATATTGCCTATGCTAAGTCCACCGCAAATCGTCAATCCTCTAGTAAGTGCAGTCTTTCATTCTCAGAAAAAGAAAATTAAAAACTTTTTCACCTCATCTTCGAATTCGTCTATCGTCATCATAGTTGCACAAACAAAAACGAGATTGGTAAAATTCTTCATCCTAATCTAGTCGTATATAACACCACTTTAATCTAAGTACATGATATTGACTAGTGGGAGGCAACATTCGCATATTGGACGAAGACGGGGATATATATTACGCATTTATATTCTGTGGCCTGTCTGTGCCAAAAAAATATTTCCAGCAAACGATGAGGTACTATAACGATCCCCAAGCGCAAGTACTTTTGGTCTCTTATCCTGTTATTCGATGTTTCTTCTAGGACATCCAGAACTTCTTTTACGATATTTCCTACCTTCAAGAGAACAACCTCTCGAACAAAAAATAGCTGTGGCAATATTTCTTTGAATCCGCCTAGTGATTTCACAAAATACAATACCCTTATGTAGTCTTCCTTAGAAAATCTCTTAGCTATTGATAAATTGGTTGTCCTTGAACATTTGGCATTTAAATATACTAATTCACAACTATAAAGTGTTACAATCAAATAACCAAACTAAACTGTTACAAAATAATTTAAGCATTTGTACAAAATTTAGCATAAAAATATATACTTTTTCTGCTTCACGCATTTTTTTCATATTGAACATTTACTGAAACAATACACAAAGACTAAGTTTACTTAAATGGCTCACTACTTATTTTCATAAAAAAAATTCAATATAACGATATTATTTACCTTTATGTCGTTATTAAAAACATGCCCACCAGTTTGTTCTCCAATTGCTATGTTAGTATGAGGGTAAATAGTTGCGGGTAGGTGACCTTTATTATATACTTGTCCTATATATCTTTTGTTATCAACTTGAAGAGCATCGTATGGTATTGCACCGGGTATGTAATCTCTCCAATAAAAGTCTTGTACCAAAACTAGCCAAAAAAGTTGTAATGGTAATTACGATTTAATGAGAGACCACTGTTAAAGTTGGAATAACTAAATTGACTACAGATTATGTGAATTAAATTCTGGTAAGCAAATTATACTATCTGGGTTGTATTGCACTTCGTAAATATTTTTGTAATTTTACGATCAATAAGGAATGGATGACGAAATTCTACTTTTAAGGCTGTAATCAATAAACGTGCTTAACTATAATAATATAAAAAAAAGCCTGCGTAATTGAAGTATAGTTTCCTCCAGACTGGAACTGAATCTCTGATAATAACTAAAGACGCTGTGCAGTCCGAACGCCCTGAAGAAACTATGGGAAACAACCGTGGAAGTTCGCGAGCTAAATCAGTGAAATACACTTTAAAAATAAAAAAAATCATTAATATTAATGCGTTTTGTAAGCAGAACTTTAATTGACTAAGCTTATGAGAATGAGTGAAGACAACGACTTAAGTTGAAAAACACTATGCAATCATCTTGCAAGTATTTCGTTTGCTGACTACATTTAAGTTGATTTACTGAAATTCGCCCTTTGCCGTCGAATCAATTATACATATAAAGGTACGCATATTCATATCCACTGTTGGTCGCCATTTTTATCTAATGAAATAATATAATGTGTCTTGTATTTAATAGTATTGTTGTCAAATAAAAAGAAAACAACTGATAAATAGCTAACGTGAAGAAATTTTGATATTCAATTCGTATACTTGTTTATACCTTTCGATATACACCTCGTTTGTGGTGAAACATCCATGTACATGAAACTAAAATTTAGAAAACCTAAATGGATGAGTAATTATGGAAATCCTTAGCCTTGCATGCACACGATGTACACCTATTATACAATCTATAAGCGAAGACCCAAGAAGTTGTAAAAATTACAGAGGAATCTCATGTCTATTATGTACAGTGATTAAAGTACATGGAAGTATTATAAAAAAAGAAATTAAGAGACATTATAGAACAGTATCTAGTGTATGACCAGACTAGAAAGAATATATGTAGGATTTAATGATATGAAAAAAGGTTTTAACATCATCAGCAGAATAGAACTATGGACAAGTCTAGAAATAAGAGGAGTAAATAGATATATGCTTTGAGGGAAAATTGAAAAGGAAAACTACTAGTCCATACAAAACACTACTTTTCTTGTTGTTTTCGGGACGTAACATTAGAGCCACGGATAACTTTTATAGTTGAAATTTATTTTCTTTCAATACCTTTACTGCGATATTTTCACAAACATCAACTTAAATTGCAATTTCAGAGGTTGAAGTGGATGTATAATATAATAAGTGTGTAAGCAAGGGCATGTGTCTGTAATTTCGCCAATGCTTGATTTAGCATATGGTTTCGTAAATACTACAGTTTCTCAAAAGTTATCGAAAAGGTTTTTTACGAAGGTAGTGAAGGCCAATGTCGATAAAAAAATTCTGAAAATAGCGTTCTGTAGCTCTCTGGGGATTTTTATCATACAGTGTAACAAATAATCATGTCACGATTTTATAAATTAGAAACATGTAAGGCATGGTGGCAGTATAAACACTTGGCAAAATCAATAAACGTAAACTAAGTCAAAACGTATGTCTAATGACAAAACTGACAAGTCTCACAGTCACCTCGTCTGTTAAGTGAGTGTAACTTATATTAAATCTATTTTGTGTACTACTTTGTTGTAGTCAACTGTGTCTTCAAGGGAAAGAAATTTTGAAAAATGCGTATAAGTTATTTACTTTGCATAATAACTTTACGAAATGGTACATTTTTGCAACGAGAAAAGTTAATAGTTTTTAATATAGTCATAGCTAACTATGAGTCTTATTTAAAGAAAAACAAAAGTTCAGGTCATAACTTAAAAAGGGAAAGTCTGCCAAGAAACTAGTTAACAACAATTAATAGAGGCTATAGTCACTTTTGAAATTCTCCTTTTCAACTTTTCTCTAAATCTATTATTCACTTTAAATAAAGTAGTTATACGAAGTTAAAGAAAATAAAGCAATTTAGTTTTCTGCAAATAACTAGTAAGCTGTGAACTTTTAGTGAAACATAACAGCAGCATAAAGTCGATTTCGTAAAGCTACACTTCTTTCTTCATTTAACCGTATTATATATATATATATATATATATATATATATATATATATATATATGTATTAGAGAAAATGTATTTCTTTTCTATTACATCTTATATATTGCAGAATATTTTTAAATGTCTCCTTTCCAGTAAGATTCGAATTCACGTCTCTCGTTTACCGGACAAATATCTTAAAGATATCACTACACAACTAGTTCACAGAGAACGGTGAACTTTTACATAAAGATTTAAAAGTAATTGATTCAAAGTAAGTAGAGTTTATTTATTTAATTTAAATTATTAATTATACCAAATAACAGCAGCGCAAAGTCGATTTCGTAAAGCTACACTTCTTTCCTCATTTAAGCAAATTATATAGAGCTTTACGAAATCGACTTTGTGCTACTGTTATATTTCACTAAAAGTTCAGAACTTAGTGTACTAGTTATTTGCAGAAAACTAAATTTCTCTGTTTTCTTTAACTTCATATAACTACTTTATCTAAAGTGAATAATAAATTCAATTTAGAGAAAAGTTAAAAAGGAAAATTTCTAAAGAAGCTATAGCTATGTTTATATTAGGATAGTAATTTAGAAAACCTGGTAGGGGTAGTAATCATAAGGAAATTAAAAGTAGTAATTGTCTAATATAACATGAAATTTTAAACTCAATATTTATTGCAAGCTATGTTAGTAAGACTATTTCAACATTAGTTAACCTCAAAGTAATAAAAAAATAACTTACCTGTAGGTAAAACATACTCAAGATATATCCAAAACAAAATAAATGTAAAAATATAACACACACTGCAGCACTATCAATATTTTGTGAAGTTTAAAATATAAAGAAATATGTACGCTTAGTCTTGGCTTATATATATATATTATAGAAAACATTTTGATATCAACATCTTCATGACATCATTGCTATAACAAGAATACATATGAAGAATTCTGACATGTACATCTTAGCTAGAGTAAGCAACAACAAATAGTGTACATATTCTTATGATTTATATGAGATGTATATGTAGACATAAATGTCCATGTGATCTAATCTGAAAGTGTATGTGCTTGTGTATATTTTTGACTAAATATTTGACGTTATATCTTATAATCGAATTATTAAATTATTTGGTATAAATATTTATTTAAATTAAATAAATAAATTCTACTTACGTTAATTAATTACTTTTAAATCTTTATCTGAAAGTTACCGTCCTCTGCAACCTTGTTCTTTAAGATATTTGTTCGGCAAACGGGAGATGTAAATTCGAATCTTACCGGAACGGTGACATTCAAAAATATTCTGCAATATATATGTAATAAAAAAGATATAAGTTTTCTCTAATATATGTATAGATATATATGTATGTATATATATTATAGAATTATAACAAAATGTAAAGCTTGTCTAAAAATACTATTTTTGCTGTGTTTAAATTAAATTTTTAAAAAATATGAAATCCACTTACCATTCATATACGTCAAGCATGTTATATAGGAATAAACAAATATTTAAATACCATTTAAGATTTGTTGCTTTTATTTAGCAACTATAAATAAACTAAAAATAAAATACTTCGAGTCAATTCTACTGTATTTTAATTTAATTTATCTAGTTCCTGTGCCAATATAAGAGAAATCAACGGAAGTCTAGTAATCAATGTGATAGAATAAAAATAATTCACTGTCATCATTTCAGAAAAAATTACGATTCTTTAAATGAAGCACCTTTTAAAAACAAATTAATAATTATACGAATAATTATAAATAACAGTACACTATTCACGATAAAATTAAAGGTTAATTTCAAATGTGGGATCTCCTGTTATCAGATAATTTAGAAACAATGTTTAAGGCGATTTTTAGCTCTGCTTCGTGCCTTCTTTTTTCCAAAAATATTATTAATTTTTTGGTTGTCTGTTGTTACAAAGGAAGTAACTGCGGACGTATTTTGCAGACAATGTGATATTTTACAAAATTTCTAAATATAATATTGGGTCTGTACTGGTCCCCGCATGGCGCGTGGACGAATTCATTTAAAAATATGCTCCATTATTATCGACAATGTTTCGCCATTTTTTTGGTAGATCCATGATCCCATCGGTGAAAAACTTCTTGGTTTCTGGTCGAAAAACTGAATCAAGTAGTTTTCACAGGCTTCTTTTGAAACCAACTTAATTCCAAGAGAGTTCTGCAGAGATCGAAACAGATGATAGTCAGAGGGTGCTATATCCGGACTGTAAGGTGGGTGCATCAAAACTTCCCAACCAAACTCTCTCAATTTTTGACGGGTCATCAAAGAAGTGTGTGGTCGGGCGTTGTCATGATGGAAGACAACACCTTTCCTATTAATCAATTCGGGCCGTTTTCTTTCAATCGCCTGGCGTAATCTCTCTAGTTGTGCACAGTAGAGTTGAGAATCAATCGTCTGACCAGTTGGAAGTAGCTCGTAGTGGACGATTCCCCTCCAGTCCCACCATACACACAGCATCACTTTTTTTGGCGTCAATGTTGGCTTAGCGAACGCTTGAAACGGCTCACCATCCTTTATCCACGATCTTTTACGCTTCCGATTATCGTACGTAATCCATTTTTCATCTCCGGTTATTAAACGTTTCAGAAACGGCTCGATTTCATTCCGTTTCAGCAGCGCATCGCAGATGTTAATTCGGTCCATCATGTTTTTCACGCTCAACTCATGAGGAACCCATACGTCAAGCTTTTTTTTGTAACCAGCTTTGTGTAAATGGTTCAAAACAGTTTTGTGGTCAATGCCTAGCTCCATGCCAATATCGACACTGCTGATATGCTTATCTTGTTGGACTTTTTCAAGAATTTCATCAGATTTTTCAGTGATTGCACGACCGGAGCGTGACTCATCTTTCACATTGAAATTTCCAGAACGAAAGCGAGCGAACCATTTCCGCGCAACAGATTTCGATAAAGTACCTTCACCGTACACAGCACAAATTTTATCACAAGCCTGCGCAGCGTTCTTCCCCTTATCATAATAATATTGCAGAATATAGCGAAATTTCTCATTATTCTTCTCCATTTTCAAGTGCGAATAACTTTCCAACCACTGCACCGATTACAATGTTTCTATCAAACTAACGTTCGGAAGGTCATCTAAAAAACGAGCCGTCGGTGGTGTCGCTGTGACTTGTTGTTCTTTAAATTCTATAAAACGCCACGAACTATAAATATGTGTACTACCTCAAAAAAAATTCATTAAAAATATGAAAACCTTGTCATTGAAATAAAAATACAAAGAAATATGTTCGAAATGCACTTCTTTGAAATTCGATGTATGTTCAATATTATAAAGCATTTGTTTTAAATCTAAACTAATACTGGTACATTAATTTCAGGAAAAAGTCAAGATAATATGCACACGACGTGATAATTTACAAACAAATCTTCTAGGTATAACTTTGACCAAAAATTATAATAAATAAATTAATAAAGAATTGCTTACTTTTACTATTTGACTATTGATAATTTAGTATCTCATATTAATGTAGGTAGTTCTTATGCAAATATTATAACATTTTTGATTTGCACTCATTTGGTACATAGGAGTGTGAGTTTGACGTTTCGAAAATGGTTTATTTGCTTTAGTTATCGCCACAGAATCGCATACGTTTGTAATAAAGTATCTACATGTACAGTTCTCTCAATATAAAGGTTACTAATCTAGATGTGTTGCTCGTATTTAGGGGTCTTTCTTTTTTACGCACAGACATTGTGCACTGATAATTGGGGATGGATCATAATATCGCCTGGCATACATATAAACCAAATAACCTTGATTGTTAAGAATATTTATTATACCGATATTTCCAATTCTTAATATTTTTATACAGACAAATTTCGTTTGTAGCGCCATTATATTAGATACGAATTTTCAAAACTTACATCACTTTCGGTATTACTGGAAGTGCTGTACTCCTGGCATGTACTTATACAAATCGCAATTTCCCGGTATTTTTCAATTTCCTAATTGAATATGAATCCGTTCATAAATACAGGTATTAAAGGACTGTAGATATGGAGTGAGCTCCCAGTAGAGTTATATTTATGTGTACTTTATTGAGAGAATTTTCTGTGTTGACGATATACACAGAAACGCTAAGTATATATAAAAAATAACTCTTTTGATTTCTAAAGCACCTACTTTTAAAAGACTAGACACAGAATAGTTATTTTCGTCTATTATGGATATATCATTAAGAGTATAGAGAGGATGAACCATAATTGAGAAACAAAAGGGTATTATTATGACAGTATTAAGCACAATATTAAAACAATATTAGTATAATACTTTAAAATAGTATATTATATGACTTGCCTTAATTAACCAAAATAATATGTGAAGATTCGATTACGACTCTGCACATCACATCATGAATGAATCGATTCTCAATTATGATTTGACTAAGACTGACTAAGATGCACGCCTTGGTCTCGGATCTGTAGACTAGTATGGACTCTTGTTCCTTGTGTGTACTTCTGTAGTTCGAGAAAACGACCATTGTCAGACGCAGTGCATAAGTTTATTAAACATTTACCGGATTTAATTTATGATGGCTTAAAAATCAAATATATATTTCCAATACATTTCTAGTGCACTAGACAAGTGACTGTAAACAGCACGTGAATAGTGAGAAGTATAATTACAAAGAAAACTAGCGTACGATCGCGATTACTATTCAATTTATGTGTAACCTTCATTTTATGCATTTTATCGTTTACTTTATTAAGCAATGAAGCGGTTATTCTATTCTGAAATAAATACGCTAACCGTATATTACCTAATTATTAAACGTCATAGAATTTTATACTATCTGCTCACGAACGTGTGAAAAATAGAATTAAGTCAGAATTGAAAAATAAGAAACTATGTTAATGCGTGAACGAATAGATTGTAAAAAAAATCGGTTGTTGATATTATGATACGTCCAAATAAAACCGCAATCACTTTCGATTTTACTAGCCTTCATAAAGACACAACAATGCACTTCCGAAGTAATGTCAAAGGTGTTAAACACATTGAAAAAAATTGAACCTTCACGAAACTAACTCTTAATGTTTATGACTGACGCAGCTGCTACTATGCGTTCTTAAAGAAGACTTGGCAACTTATTACGTGCAAAACCATGCTATATATCTAATGGTAGATACTATTCGTACATGTTAATTAGAAGAAGATATATTACCTCCACGTACCTCAAACGTACTCAAAAATTTCACAGTCTGTGCCCGCACATTCCTGAACCGAATATTATCATAGCAATTAATATAAACATTTAATACGACAATCCTCCTCTGTTCTTTGTCCATTCGGTTAATCCAGTAGGCATATTTTGAAATCAACGAATCAGTGGCAGCCTATGCTAAGCTACTCCAAGCTTTCTGGTGATAAATTATTGATGCTCTGTCCTACCACATCCCACACGTGTTCTTGGTAAAAACTGCGACGAACTAGTTCATGGTAAGTGATCAGCATGTTCATTATCTAGAAACTCCATAATAACAGCGACGTGCATTGACCTGCTGAAATTTTGAATGTACTAGTTGTTGAAAATATGATATTAACACTAGTTTAAGAACATTATCGACATAACGAATGGCATTTAATGTTCCTTAAATTACTACTAAAGCAAGTATACTCCCTCGGCAGGTAGCTCCTCCATCATAACACCTGTAGTAAATACCGTTGTCACTGTACAGAAAACAGTAAGCTTCTTTTTTTTTCTGAGACACCTTCCAACTATTTTATGAAAATCAATAGCCCATACACAAAATAGAGGTTCATTAAAGACTACTCAAATCCGTTCCTTATTCTAATGCAACTTGTCATTACACATCTCTAGACAAGTAATTTTATGACGTGGAATTAGAGGTAAATAAAGTAACAAGAAATCAAATTCTACGATATATTGGGTCTGGGAAAAAGTTCGTGGCGTTTTTCCCGATAGATGGCATTGGTTGCCGATAACTAAAGAACAACAAGTCACAGCGACACCACCGAGGGCTCGTTTTTTAGATGACCTTCCGAACGTTAGTTTGAGCGTAGAAACATTGTAATCGGTGCAGTGGTTGGAAAGTTATTCGCACTTGAAAATGGAGAAGAATAATGAGAAATTTCGCTATATTCTGCAATATTATTATGATAAGGGGAAGAACGCTGCGCAGGCTTGTGATAAAATTTGTGCTGTGTACGGTGTAGGTACTTTATCGAAATCTGTTGCGCGGAAATGGTTCGCTCGCTTTCGTTCTGGAAATTTCAATGTGAAAGATGAGTCACGCTCCGGTCGTCCAATCACTGAAAAATCTGATGAAATTCTTGAAAAAGTCCAACAAGATAAGCATATCAGCAGTGTCGATATTGGCATGGAGCTAGGCATTGACCACAAAACTGTTTTGAACCATTTACACAAAGCTGGTTACAAAAAAAAGCTTGACGTATGGGTTCCTCATGAGTTGAGCGTGAAAAACATGATTGACCGAATTAACATCTGCGATGCGCTGCTGAAACGGAATGAAATCGAGCCGTTTCTGAAACGTTTAATAACCGGAGATGAAAAATGGATTACGTACGATAATCGGAAGCGTAAAAGATCGTGGATAAAGGATGGTGAGGCGTCACAAGCGTTCGCTAAGCCAACATTGACGCCAAAAAAAGTGATGCTGTGTGTATGGTGGGACTGGAGGGGAATCGTCCACTACGAGCTACTTCCAACTGGTCAGACGATTGATTCTCAACTCTACTGTGCACAACTAGAGAGATTACGCCAGGCGATTGAAAGAAAACGGCCCGAATTGATTAATAGGAAAGGTGTTGTCTTCCATTATGACAACGCCCACCACACACTTCTTTGATGACCCGTCAAAAATTGAGAGAGTTTGGTTGGGAAGTTTTGATGCACCCACCTTACAGTCCGGATATAGCACCCTCTGACTATCATCTGTTTCGATCTCTGCAGAACTCTCTCAATGGAATTAAGTTGGTTTCAAAAGAAGCCTGTGAAAACTACTTGATTCAGTTTTTCGACCAGAAACCACAGAAGTTTTTCACCGATGGGATCATGGATCTACCAAAAAAATGGCGAAACATTGTCGATAATAATGGAGCATATTCGGTTTAAATGAATTCGTCCACGCGCCATGCGGGGACCAGTTGAATTTTACTGAAAAAACGCCACGAACTTTTTCCCAGACCCAATATATCTTAATTAACTACCAACGTCTTTTGTTTACGAGAAACAGTTCCTAAAATCAGTTATAGGTCCAGGACGTCCAAGTGTTGAACACTCTCGTTCCTCCTTATTTTCTACCCATCTTCCTCAACACAGAGCAATTGTAGCGACATTCCATGCTGCACGATCAGCAACATCGAGAATGGATAATTGGGCTTCTTGTAGGCCGATCATTCTGACACGTTTAAACTCAAACGTTGAGGAAAATTTATACGTTGTCGAATAAAAAGCATTATATTACATTGTAGTAGAACTAAGTAAAACTATAAGGATACCTTACAGTGACACTTACATAAGTAAACAATTTCAACAGAAAAATAAAAATATTTTTTAGGTCATTGCCAATGCTACTTTGAGTAATCGAATGTATATATCTTGCTGAAATTTTCATAGTTTTCTAGCACGAAAAAATACGGTTTTTCTAGAAATTTCACTTAAATATATCAACGTTTACTGAATATTCATTTATTTATGGCGGCCAGTATATATTATTCAATTTACTAGAAAAATGAACTTACTATGAAAGCTAACAGTATTAATTGTCAAAAGCATAGAGAGGTAGCCTAGAAATATCAACAACTGTAGGGAAATCGTTAACGACGATACCTAAATCACAACGTGAGGTAGATGATTCAGTACCTTCGCAAATAACCTTTTATGTAGTAGTATAACATTACTTTCAAATGATGTAGTTAAATCAAGAAACAAAGTTAGACACGAAACATTTTTGTCTATTACTAGAACCAATTTTGTTTTATAAAATGCAGTAATTCTGTACTTGTGATCAAAAACAAGAATGAATATATGTCATGCGATAATTTGAAGCTGTTTAACAAGAGACACGCAGTCTTCAAAGGATTTGTTACGATTTATGAAGTCGAAATTTACCACTAAGTTACTGAATTCAAATAGAAATTTCAAGAGTGGACGCATCATTGTATCCCTCCTCTAATAAGAAACAAGAATAAGTGGAGTAATAACTATAATTTTACTATGCTAGCTTGACAGCGACGTAGCATTATGTTAATATGTCTACTAACTATTGGCGGCGTTCCTTTGAAAGCGCAAATTTCCGATAATTCTTGTTTAATTGTTAGTTTAACATCAGAAGTTGCGTTTTTAATATTTGCCCATAAGATCGAGGTCTGGATATTGGGCGACCATTTTATAATTTTAACCTTCTCTTCTAGAAACGATTGTTTTGCTATTCTGTTTGAGCATTTCGGACCATTCTCCTATTGGAAGATCTACTTTAAAACCATATTTTCATCTGCATATGGAAACATCTTGTCGCACATTATAACATATTTAGGTCGATCCATGATGCAACTTATCTTATATATGGGACCGATATTAAAAAAGAACCTGAATTATAACTTTGCATTGTTATGTTTAATAATTTTTAAGATGAAATCTGATTTGTATGTCCAGTCTGTTGAATATAAACGCGGGAACAACTAGAACCAAAAAGAATTGCTTTATCTTCGTCACTCCGTAGAATAGTTCGGCATTTTGTAGCAGGTCATTGTAAATTATTTTTGGAAAACTGAAGATGTCTTTGGATATGACGTTATTTTGATAATGGTGCCTTTCGTGGACTTCTAGTATAAAGTTTTGTCTCAACTAACGGCCTTCTGGTGGTAACTAAACAATCTAGTCAAGGTCTTGTTTCACCTGCGAGAAGATGATTGTTTCTTTGCGTAATGTACAGTAGCTAAAAATAAGGTGACGCCTGAAATACTAAATCTTAAAATCAGAGATAGCATTTGAAATATTATTAACGGGACCTGGATCTATCAAGTGCATGTTATTTATATATTCGCTAAGCTTATAGTGTCTTGTTGGGAGACTCACTAATGTAATCTAATCTAGAGGAAATAAGTTTCGAGATTTAGGAATATCGGTTATTCAAAGAAACTCCGTTAAAATTAAAAAGAAACGGAATTTGTTGTTCAGCGTTATTAGTCACTGTATTCTAAAAAAAGCAAATACTTTCGACTTTGTTTCATTTTTATAATTAGTGAAAAAAAATAGATTAAACCTATTTCATTCCAGTATATATCATCTAGTTTCCCGCATATCAGAATCAGCGGAAGTTTAATAATCTTCGAAATATTGCGATAATTTAAATTAAATTAAAGAATTTCCTTGCTTATTTATATATAGAGGTCGAGGTTAAATATGCAATAGTCAAGGTTTCGAGCGTTTATCATATATTAATTTTTAGTGCTGTTTGCATTTATTTAAAAATGAATCAAATTGAAATGGTATTACAATCGTAGAGTATGCCTATAAAAGAAACTGATAACGATAGTGGGCTTTCAAATCAAGTTATTAAATCTGCGAAGTACTGGAGCACACAAAATTAAGCTTTGTATGCTTGTTTCAAATCAATGTATCTTCCGACTATAATATTTAATAGATCCAATTTATAATAATTCTCAAATAAATTATATATATATATATATATATATATATATATATATATATGTCGCTATTGACTCTATGTTTATACACATATTATATATATCGTTTTGAAATAAAAATGAAAGAGTTTGTACAGTTTCTTTTGAGTGTAAAATTTTTGCCTCGCATTAGTTTCCAAACATTATGTAAATAAGTTTTCAATTGTTTGTAAAATTGTAAATTAAATTCATGTAAGTAAATGAAATCATTCAAGCTTCACGTTGGGACATCAAATATTATGTTACCTTTATTTGAACATTAACGAATTAAACTGATACTTGCTTTATTTCTTTATAATTTTTTTTAATAATATCTTATTTCTTTTACTTTACTCTTCCTCTAGAATTAAGTCGTATTCTGCTGTGAAGAGGTATGATCTGAAACTCGCTGGATATGCTTGTTTCAAATCAATGTATCTTCCAACTATGATATTTAATATATTCAATTTATAATAATTCACAAATAAATTTTATATATATATATATATATATATATATATATATATATATATATATATATATATATATATATATATATATATATACGGTGCCTTCAAAAATGATTGCCTTGTTGCAATACTGATCATGCCACCTCGCCTGTAACCTGAATCGAACTATTAATTCTGATATGAGAGAGAAACTATAAATACTAAACAGGTGTGCAAGTGACGGATACAAATACAGTGAAGTTAGGAATAGTTCTGACCAGAATAGTTCAATATCACGCGGCAATCGGTAACTATATACCCTGATTCAATGAAGTGGCACGTTCAACCATTTTTGAAGGCACTGTATATATATGTTTATTTGTATTTTTTAAATTTATGTTTTTAATGCAATATATTGATTTTCTTTGATATTGTTTTATTATTATAATCGAAACAATTTATTGAAGACATAAATCTCTTCTTCTTCGATACTTTATATCTTTTGTATTTTCATTGCCAACTGTTTACTTAAATTATTGAACTTATTGAAATAAAAGGTTTCCAATTTTCAAATAAACTGTATATTGTAACACTGAATAAACTAAAATCTTATATAATTTGGTACGTAGACTTCCGCGGTCGTGGTCCATGCTATCTGCTTCTGGGTTTACGGGCTCCAACAGCGTCACTATTATATCTGCCGACGTTTCGTACCCATTTGTATGGGACATATTCAGGGCTGAACTACTGCACTGAAACTGTCACAAGTCACATGAAAATGTCACAAGTCAGTTTTAGTGCAGTAGTTCAGCCCTGAAGATGTCCCATACAAATGGGTACGAAACGTCGGCTGAGCAGATAGCATAAAATCTTATATAATTAACATTTTATATAATTTTTATTTTACAATTTAAACTTTAATTAAAATAAAATTAAACTATTACTTAAAAATATACATTTTAAAAATTAATTTTGTTTAAATACTTAAAAAATATATTCAAGCCAATTTCTTCTATCCTTTTAGGTTTAACCGAAATAATTTATTTAAATAAATTAATTTTCCTGGATACCTTTTTCCGCTACTAGCTAAATAGATAATCAATTCAATCTTATCTCTTCTTCTATCCTTTTGATTCTAGATGTCGTCCTCACCATGATTTTTTCTACAGTCATTTCTCCAAGTTGTATTTGAGCATTACTAAGCATTACTTAATGTTTATATATTCATTGTTTTTACTTGCACATACTAATAGTTTTAAAATAACAGTTTATTCACTTTTATAAGCTATAAATAACACCTATTTATTACGATAATTCTCTCAGAATAAATAACATCGTTCTTGTTATTACTTTTACAAACGTATGTATCTTTTTATCAATTTTTCATCACTATTTACTTTTTCGTGTTTCAATTGCTTTTATTTTGACTATTTAATATGTGTTTGATTAAACTGAAATCTCTAAATTTTAAATGCCGGTCTTATTTATAAGATCTAAATCAAATAATAAGTGAACCGAAAAAAATTATAATATTAAATAAACAAAAGATGTTTTTCTCCTTATTCTTTAATTCACTAACCATTCGCAGTTCGTGAATAAAATTAATTTTAAATCATTTAATTCTATTTCTATTTTAATTTACTATTTCCTTTATACATATTTATAAATATACAAAATCTTATTTAAATATTTCCGAATATGGACATCCACTAAACGCTACTGCTTTTAACATCAATTTTACCTTTCATCTAAAATCTACAAATATAATATTCCTTTGAAATCTCTACAATACCATGGTCCCTTATATTTCATACGCCACATATAATGTTATTCATTAGCACCTTTTTAATTACTTAATTTCAATTGTATATTTTATCCATATAAACCCATTATCAATTTTCGATATCTTACTGTTCCCTTGTAAATGAATTAATATTAAACTCTAAACATTTTTTATCTTAACAAAAAAGGTTTTATTTATTTTTACTGTAATAACTTAGAAATTTATTTTTATTGCCTAAAATCTTTGATATACGAGGATAGCTTGACAAGTAGTGAGAATGGCACATAGGTGGCGCTCTAATTGGTACACCCGAAACTAAACAAGAATCGAAACAATGGTTAGAACGTGGTTCTGCACCTCCGAAGAAAGCGATAACCACTTTTTCGGCAAACAAGGTGATGGCATCAATTTTTTGGGATTCAAAGGGCATTTTGCTCATTGATTACCTTCAGAGAGGTGCCGCAATAAACGGACAATATAATGCAGAACTTCTACAAAAATTAAATGTTGAGATTCGTGCTAAACGGCCAAGAATGGCAAAGAAAAACATACTGTTTCACTAAGACAACGCTCCCTAACATACCAGCACAGTTACGATGTCCAAAATCCCCGAATTGCATTTCCAATTGGTACCACATGCGCCTTATTCGCCGGAATTAGCCCCTTCCGACTTCCGTCTTTTCCTAAAATTGAAAACAGCACTAGGTGGAAAGAAGCTTATCATCTTCGCAAATGAGTATTTTGCAAGCCTTCCGGAATCGCATTTTAGAAATTGCATAAGGGTATTGGAGCACCGTTGGAATAAATGTTTCGCTCTTTTAGGAGAATATATTGAAAAATAAAAATTATTTTGTATTTAAAAAATTGATTTTTCTTTTCTATTCTTACTACTTGTCAAACTATGCTCGTATCCCTTCCGACTCCTAGCTCTATCCAATATTAATTTATTTTCTATTACTTGAAACTTATTCTCTTCTAGGTTTACTGTCTACCGTAAATGATTTACATAAATTTCTACTCATTTAAAATTTACAGTAGTTATCAGTTTTTCAAAATAATATTAGACTCTATTTTATATCGACACAAAGAAATATATTCTAACAACATTTGTTAAAAACACTATTTATCTTTTGTTATATTTTCACCAGAAAGTCTTCAGAATTAAATATAATAATACCAGACATTTATTCAGTATATATGTATATAAAATTCCGGTTTGTTTGAAATTCATTGCATAACATACATAGTTTGTTTAAATTTATTGACTAATGATTCTGTATACTTTATTTGCAAATTATTCAATTAATTTTTCTTATGTCTTATATATATATATATATATATATATATATATTAACATTATAATATATATATATATATATATATATATATGTATATATTTGCAGCATAGGTGGGACACCCATCCGTGCTTCTCTTCATGGCAAATCTTCTACAGTGTTCGTAAATAGTTTCGAATAAATACAACCTTAAAGCTCCAAAACTTTTTTTCAAGTAAAATCATTTTATTGATTTTCTTCATTTTGAAAAAATTATGACATTGCAGCGTTTCAATTCGATATTTATTGAAGTGCTGTGGGATACACAATATTTTTTGTTTTTCCATCTGGTGCGTCAACGAATAAATCAGAAAGTTTTCCGATGCGTGAGCAGGTCACATAGAGCTGTCCATGTGAGAAGCATGGATTCTCCAAATTTAATCCACACACTTGCAACGATTGTCCTTGTGCTTTGTTGATAGTCATTGCGAAAGCGAGTCGTACCGGGAACTGCAAACGTTTGAATTCGAATGGCATATCTGTCGGGATCATTGGGATACGTGGCAGCAGTACGTCTTCACCTTTGAATTTTCCAGTCAAAATTGTTGCCTCGATAACATTGTTCATCATTTTCTTGACTGAGCTGCAATGTCATATTTTTTTCAAAATGAAGAAAATCAATAAAATGATTCAAAATGAATTGAATATTTGTGTAATGTCTTTTCTTCAAAGTCATTTTAGTTGGTGGCGTAGCAACGCGCGAAGGGTACAGCTAGTTAGGAAATAATAATTAATGGTATTGCTGTGTCACGATATTTCATGTTTTATCAAGCATATTCTAAAGTTCTTACAATTACGTAATATCTTACATCGATGTAGAAAAGCCATGTACATATGTATATGTACTTTATATGCGTTTATCTTGTAATCCTTATTCACGTACATACATATGCAGTACTCAAATTTCCAGTATAATTCATATTTTTCTATTAATAGTTTTTCTTCATTTCTTCTCCTTATATCAAGGTGACTACTTTATGCTGCTTGAAATATCCTCTGCATGAATCATGATGTCGGATGCCAGATATAGTCCGTATTGTCCGTTTTTGCAAAAATTATTATCCCATCTTTGACCATTCTTTCTGTCTCTTCAATCCGGTCCTCTCTCGATTAAATTTTTACATATTTCGTCATTCCATTCCTCTTGATTTTATCTCTTGTTGTCTCATTGCCATCGTTTAGATTCTTTTCACTAGTCTGGATATTGGTATCCTAACAATGTTCTCAACCATCTCGATGTGTTCTCTACAATCTTTTTTCTCAAATGATTTTACTCCTTGTTTTTTCCTTGTTTCTGTCTCTTACTTTGTATATTCGTTTTAATTATCTTTCTTCATTTTCTTACATTTTCCTGATTTATTGTGTACCTAATATCCATATTTTCGGTCAACGTTGGAATGAATATTGTGCCGTGATCCTGTACTTTTATCTTCTTAGCTATTCCCTTACTCTTCTAATTTTCCAATATCAAACGTTCTGTTACTCACTTTGACATTGACTAAAAATATTTCAGGTATCACTCGAAGAATGAACTTAACACTATTAGTATGCCCACATCAAAATTTATTTGCTAACCTCTTTAGTATTTCACCAACTGGCTAGGATTAGGGACTGTGATTACTTTCAAAGTCGGGTCAGTATTGTCTATAATCGGTGTCATTTGGTTTTTACTGTTGTTGATTCTCTTGAATATAGGCCATAACTACGTTCATCGGTTGCTTCTACTCGCTCGGAGAGTTCAATTTAGTCTTTCTATCGATCTTTTTTTTCATGTTTCTCTGTACTCTAACTTCCGTTCTACTGCCGGTAGGTTATTCGATCTATCAAGTTTCAGCGTTCTTTTCCAGTGTGTTCACCAATGTTAAATGTTACTGCATAAACGTAGTCTGTATAACTTCCAACTGACTGCAGATTCTTGGCATTGCTTCCCCATTTCCTTATAATATTTTTCTCTCAGCTTCCGTGTGTATATGGTGATTCGCTATCAGGAAGATCGGAGTAATCTCATTACTTGTTTTTACCGATCTCTGCATTTTCGTAGGAGTACTAAATTTGATATGAGTTTAGTCGCATCGTTTCGCATAGAATTAGACTTCTGGTAGATTTAAATAAATCCCCTGCACATACGAGGATAGTATGACAAGTAGTGAGAATGGAAAAGAAAAACGAATTTTTGAAATATAAAATAATTTTTATTTTTCAATATATTCTCCTAAAAGACCAATATATTTATTCCAACGGTGCTCTAATGCCCTTATGTCATCTCTAAAATGCGATTCCGGAAGGCTTGCAAAATACTCATTTATGAAGATGTTAAGCTCGTTGTTAGACGAAAATTTCCTCGGAAGGGGCTAGATCCGGCGAACAAGGCGCATGTGGTACTAATTGGAAATGCAACTCGTGGATTTTGGACATCGCGACTATGCTGGTATGCAAGGGAGGGTTGCCTTGGTGAAACAGAATCTTTTTCTTTATCATTCCTGGCCGTTTAGCACGAATCTCAACATTTAACTTTTGTAGAAGTTCTACACAATATTGTCTGTTTATTGTGGCACGTTTCTAAAGGTAATCAATGAGCAAAATGCCCTTTGAATCCCAAAAAATTGATGCCATCACCTTGTTTGCCGATAAAGTGGTTTTCGCTTCCTTTGCAGGTGCTGAACCACGTTCTAACCATTCTTTCGACTGTTGTCTAGTTTCGGATGTACTGTAGTGTATCCAAGTTTCGTCGCAAGTAACAAATCGCCTACAAAAATCAACCAGATTCCGCTTATAAAGGTCCAAACACTCATTGGAAATGCGCAAACGAGTGAACTTTTGATCAGTCGTAAGCAATCGCGACACCCATTTTGCCGAAAGCTTAGAAAGGCCCAATTCTTTCGTTAAAATGTGGTGCACGCATTCTGTTGAAATGTTTATCATATCTGCTATCTGTCTCACTTGGAATCGTCGATCTTGGGTAATAATATTATCGATTCTTATAATCATTTCCTTAGAAGTCACGATTTTGGGTGCTCCAGAGCGCGCTTCATCAACACAGCTTGTTTTACCACGTTTAAATTCATTTTGGTACGTAGACTTCCGCGGTCGTGGTCCGTGCTATCTGCTTCTGGGTTTCTGGGCTGGAACCGCGTCACTATTATATCTGCCGACGTTTCGTAACCATTTGTATGCGACATCTTCAGGACTGAACTACTGCACTGAAACTGGTGTAAGTCGATGGGGGAAGCGTTTGTATATGGATAATGGGTCATGGGTCAATCGAGCGTTACGGTTGCGGTTTGGTAGATTAGAGATGCAGGATTGCCAAGCGTTATGTAGGGGGTAGCCATCATCGCGGTTAAGGTTATTGGGGTGCTTAAAGATCTCTATAGTTTCACGGATTTTGCGACCATAGAAATGGTTAGTGCGGGACAGGATCTTGGTCGAATTAAACTGAATATGGTGCCCGGTTTCCAGCCTATGCTCGGCAAGCGCAGAACCGTCTATGCGCAGCAACCTGGTACAACGCTCATGTTCAGAAACCCGAATGCCGACAGACCGCTTTGTTTCACCAGTATATGCCCTGCCGCATGAACAAGGAATACTGTACACACCAGGTGATTCTAAAGAAATATGGTCTTTTACGGAAAAAGGGTCAGATAATTTGGAATGGGGTTTGAAGATGTTTTTGATGTTGTGTTTGAAAAGAACCCTACTGATGCGGTCAGGAACACCTTGTATATAGGGTTAGGGTAGGTGGGCTTTAGAGAGGGGGAGAGATGATGTCAGCTGTGTATTAAGTTGTGAGATTTTAGGATTAAGATGTCGATCTATGGTTCGCTGAATATTATGGTTGGAGAAATTATTATTTATAAGAGCTTTGGTAACATGACTTAATTCCTGGGATATAGAATGCTGGTCAGATATGTTAAAAGCTCTTTGAATTAAGGAATTGATAACGCCCTGTTTCTGGGCGGGATGATGATGAGAGAGAGCATTGAGATACTGGCAGAAGGAGAAGTGATGTGGTGTTTGGGAAAACTGCGAGTGAAATTAGTAAGTCTTATTTGTTCTTTAACATTTTTACTTAGATGTCGTGATTATAAAATTGTTCCTAAATTCAAAGTCAAACACATCACCTCTCCTTCTGCCAGATCCTTATACCAACGAGCTGGTCTAGCATTGGTTGGAGAACGCATCAAACATACCAGACATGATCTCAATTCCCCTTCTGATAAACTCCTTCACATACACCTATAACTTGCTTCTACTTTAACTCAATCTGATTGGTATCTTCTAGACCGCATAACCTTTCAACAAACGGAAAACACCAAATACCATATTACCCAAAGGCACATTCGCAAGTTCCAGACCTTAGTACCCAAACCTCGACAACATAATACTTCTATGTCACACACTGTCATCAATCAATCTAAACGACCCTTATCCTCTAATGAGATTTCTGTTCTTTCCAAAGGGCCCAATTTTGCACCTACTCCCAAATACATCCCTATGGAAGACATCATCACTGGCACAGAATCGGCTTTTGTCAAAATTCCTCCGGCTATCGCCGATCCGATCCGTTTCGAATCTTCAAAAATCCTCACGCAGGCCAAACCACCGAAATCTAATCTTCGAAAATCCGAGATTCTAGCCCATAAAGTCCTCAAATCTGACCCCACCATCGTTGTACTCAGAGCTGATAAAGGTAACGCCATTGTTGTCCTGGACAGTGATCAGTACGAGCTTAAAATACAAACTCTTCTAAAGGACGGTTCGTATAAACTTCTCAAGCGGGATCCCACTTCACGAATAGAACGTACCATCATATCATCTATCAAAACCTCTTCTATCCCTACCGATTCTCACAAAACCTTATTACCCAGCGACTCCAAAGCCCCAAAACTGTACGGCCTCCCAAAAATTCACAAACCCAGCATTTCCCTGCGTCCCATAGTGAGTACCAGAAACAATCCCACTTATAAATTATCTAAATATCTCTCGAACATTCTCAACCTTACACCGGCAATAGTGATTCTTTTATTAAAAATTCCAAACATTTTGTCCAAAGACTAAATGACCTAACGGTAGATCCTCATGATCTACTAGTTAGTTTTGATGTCAAACCTTTATTTACCAGAGTTCCTATACCCGACACTATCCAAATAATCCGTCAAATCCTTTCCACTGACAACGAACCTGATGATTTGGCCAATCTGGTGAATACTTGTTTAACCTCCACCTATTTTCAGTTCTGTGGTAATTATTATGAACAAGTATCGGATGCAGCTATGAGGTCTCCTCTCTCTCCTGTTGTCGCTGACATTTTTATGGAGGCATTCGAACAACAAATTCTACACTCCTGTAACCAAAAACCAAAATGTTGGTTCAGATATGTGGATGACACCTTCTTTATTTGGCCTCATGGACGGGATTCCTTGAATAACTTCCTTGTTTTCTTAAATTCACAACATGATTCCATAAATTTCACCATGGAGATTGAATCTGAAGGTTCCCTTCCTTTCTTCGACGTCTTGGTAACTCGTCATCTGAATGGTTCACTAGAACATTCAGTGTACCGCAAACCCACACATACTGATCGGTATCTCAATGCCCTCTCCCATCATCATCCCGCCCAGAAACAGGGCGTTATCAATTCCTTAATCCAAAGAGCTGTCAACATATCTGACCAGCATTCTATATCCCAGGAATTAAGTCATGTTACCAAAGCTCTTATAAATAATAATTTCTCCAACCATAATATTCAGCGAACCATAGATCGACATCTTAATCCTAAAATCTCACAACTTAATACACAGCTGACATCATCTCTCCCCCTCTCTAAAGCCCACCTACCCTAACCCTATATACAAGGTGTTCCTGACCGCATCAGTAGGGTTCTTTTCAAACACAACATCAAAAACATCTTCAAACCCCATTCCAAATTATCTGACCCTTTTCCGTAAAAGACCATATTTCTTTAGAATCACCTGGTGTGTACAGTATTCCTTGTTCATGCGGCAGGGCATATATTGGTGAAACAAAGCGGTCTGTCGGCATTCGGGTTTCTGAACATGAGCGTTGTACCAGGTTGCTGCGCATAGCCGGTTCTGCACTTGCCGAGCATAGGCTGGAAAACGGGCACCATATTCAGTTTAATTCGACCAAGATCCTATCCCGCACTAACCATTTCTATGGTCGCAAAATCCGTGAAACTATAGAGATCTTTAAGCACCCCAATAACCTTAACCGCGATGATGGCTACCCCCTACATAACGCTTGGCAATCCTGCATCTCTAATCTACCCAACCGCAACCGTAACGCTCCATTGACCCATGACCCATTATCCATATATAAACGCGTCCATCGACTTACACCAGTTTCAGTGCAGAAGATGTCCCATACAAATCGGTACGAAACGTCGGCAGATATAATAGTGACGCGGTTCCAGTCCGGAAACCCAGAAGCAGATAACACATTTAAATTCATTTACCCATCTAGTTATTGTGGCGAATGATGGAATAGATTCACCTAATGTTTCCCGTAACTCATCTTTTGTCTCGGTAGCTTTCATACCCTTAATTACAAAGTACTTAATCACCACACGATAATCTGCTTTTTCCATTTTAACAAAACAACGTGTTGCTTCTTTTTCAATCAGTTGTCAAAAATAAACTAATTAACCGATTTATCTAAATGTCAGAATGTAAACACATAAATAGGCAAATAAGTTACAGTGCATTTGCTTTACCAATTAGAGCGCCACCTGTGTGTCATTCTCACTACTTGTCAAACTATCCTCGTATTCCTAATAACTAGAAGGTATAACGTGGAACATCCTTCAAGAAGATAGTACTAGTATCGATGCATGCTTTTGAGGTATTCTGATTTGGTTGTATGGCACAAAGCCTCACCTCATGTAAACATGGAAGGATCTTCCTCTGCATCCAGTGCACTAGCAGAGGGCACTGGAGCACTTCCTATATCATTTTTCTATTGACACTAGCTTGTTCACCCTTCGGCAAAGTACAAAGTCCGTGTTGAATTCTAAGTAATTTTACATTTTCTGTACACAAATTTTTGCAATAGCATTAATTATAAATTATACTAATACCATGTCTCTCTATAATTCATGGAAATACCGATTCACGTTGGATCTAAATTACTATATAATATATATACACAAAGAAAATTTATTCAGAAAAATAATACTATGTGGGTATATAAATACATTATGATTTTTATAAATTATTGTAAGTATATTCATAATTAAATACGATTCATACATGTTTTCAATCCTTCTTTCTTAATTGCCTGTACTACTATCGATACAGGCTTTTAGGGTATCTTGATACAGCAGTATGGCACAGAGCCCCGTCTTGCGTAAACATGGAACCATTATCCTCTGCATCTAGTGAAGAAGTAAAGAGCAGTAGAGTAGTTTCGACTTAATTTATTTATTGATACTAGTTTGTTGTCCCTTCGACAAAGAACAGGGGCCGTGCTTCACCCTCAGTAATTTTAGATTTCTTCTGCAAATCCTTTGCAATAATATTAATTTTAACTTGTACTAATATTTAAATTATTGTATGGTATATATACATATAAAAATCTTGTCAGGGAAATAGTATTATACTTATGATCTTATATAAATTATTGTAAGTATATTCTTAATTAAATATGATTCGAATATATTTTCAATCTTTGTTTCTTAATAGCCTATATATATGTATATATATATATAATATAATCCGGTTTGTCATATAAACTTAATAAAAATTGATTCGTATTAATTTGTATAACGAGTATCAAGTACAATTATTTGTATCTAATAAACTTACATATAAGTATATAACAATACTAAATAATCGTATAAATATATCTTCAATTTCCCCTTATTGATTGTATATATATATATATATATATATATATATATATATATATATACATATGTATGCTTTTCGTTACGTTCAAAATTAGTTTTTATAATTGATGTTCCTACACTTTAGAGGTTAGATTTTTGCGTATAAAAGTGGCACTTGCCGTAATCATGTCAGGTTCTCAACAATAAATCTTCTAATTTTACTAGCAGCCGAGCTTTGCTACGAATCAAAGAGTTGCAGTAGTATGTTTGCTAGGACGTAGTTAAGTTCAAATAAAGACGCTAATGTAAACCATTAAAAAAAACACAACATACGTAATCAAGTGAAACTTTATTTTAATAATATATGTAGAATAATTATACAACAATGTTATTATTACATTGTTTATGGCATGCGTCTGTACTATTATATTTCAGTATGAAAAATTGACGAAGATTAACAGATTTGCTCTCTCGATTCCATATCCAAAGGCCCGCAGCACATGGTAGTTCGAAGCCGTAGACTTTGCCGATTTTCCACTCTTCTTCGTGTATTGCCTTTCCAATGAATATTTGATAATGTTCGGGATCTACATATCCCCCTTTTACTGCATCTTGCATCTGTAAATCCGGAGCTTTATCCATATCTACGTAATCCCAATATAATCTGCTATGATATGGACTACATAGTATCTGTAGAGAGAGTTTATTTTTACAATAAATTTTAAAATTATTTAGTTACTTACCTTTATATCATCTTTGCTAATTTGCTTGCCGCCATAATCCGCAACTGCAGATCTGCTATTTGTGTAAATGGTAGCTACTAAATTATGGCCTACAAAATTGAATTGTCCAATATATTTTCCAGGCGCTCCTTGGAAAGCATCGCAAGGCACTTCACCGGACACGTAATCTCTCCAATAAAAATCTTGCGAAACACCACCTAGAGAACCAAATAGGTCATCGTTTCTAATCTTTTAGTTTACTCTTTTGTTTTCTTTTTTGTAATCACAATAAAAACCCTTTAAAAAACATTTAAAAATTGTACTTACCAATAGGTGGTATATGTGTTAAATATGTTAAAAGTAGATAAAAGAATACCAACATTCTGCACTGTTAGATTCCTCTCCGCATTAAGTAACACAATAGAATCATTCCAGTCCATACATGTCTTTTATATACTGTTGTATCTTATCTGGTTTTACAAAATCTAAAGAACTAACGGAAGTTTGAAAACTGGTATTGTGATAATGTAAATTTAATTTCAGAAATATAAACAGACTGATTTTAACATCCCTAGACACTTCTACAATTATTGGAGACAATCAGAAAATTATCTAAATTAATCACGAAAACTCAGTTGTGTTATTTGCATAATATATCTTTTTTAAAAGTAGTAATAATTGTTTCGCCAACATAGGGGCTTCTTCAGATTAAAAGTTAAATCTAATACAAACTAGTCAACTAAACTACAATATTTTCAAGATCGGAGTGATATACAATTACAAGGAAATATGTTTAATAGAATTATTCAAAAGTACTTGGTCACTTAACAACGTTTTTTATGTTTGTATATTTCTATAGTTTCAAGTAATGATAATTTTATCCCTTTATTTTCCAAATATAGAATAGTGAACTCTGAGTTAAAAGATTGATTACAAGTGTTTTAATATATTTGGAACCTCTTTTGTTGTAATAAAACTTAATTTCTCTTCTAATATCTTTGTCGCCATAGATCTTCCAGTTTGACTAATATAAGTACATATTATAGCAAATATGAAAAAGCCGCAATTTTGATGAAACAATTGTTACTATACTAAATATACTAAAGATATTTTGTGAAAATCACACAACTGTGCTATTGCGTTTAATTTTGCTATGGATTTTTGGCAAGTAAAGACCATACTTGATGCAAAATATCTATCAACATTAATTGAAATTTTTACTTCCGAAAGTATATTTAAAATAAATTGAGACATTTTCTGGTTCGATACGAACTTTATAAATGAAATGAGGTAAATGATTCAAAACATTGGCCCAATCGATATTTATGCAAATGTATCAAGATAGTAATACGTAATTTGACAGTAATTTAAAACCCTTTATTCATCAGTTTATCATCGAGTAATAAGCTATCGATTTGACATTAAACGAATTGAGTAAATTGACTCCACTGAACCTATCCACCCAATACAGACATTATAATTTTAATTGAGCTATGATATCTTTAAGAGACTCAATAGGAATATCTGGTTGAATAATACAGGTGAGTAGATATCTTAAGGCATGAAAAATGACACCTTGTCTTGGAATCTTTGCAAAATCTTAAGTTTTGACTTGATGACGGTTCCTCAGAACTAAATGCTAAATGCCCGTATTGACTTGAGATATACTTTATACAGGAATACCTTATTTGTCCTAGATAATTATGATCTATCTCTGATAAGCCAATATATTTGATTCAGTTTAATATCTAACTGTTTTCGTTTTGTGAAGATATGTGTTAGTTTGAGATCTTTCGCACTCGTTGATTTTAATGACATGTACCTGGACGCAATGTTAAGTTGATATGTACAGATTTTATTCCATTGTCTGTAATGCGTCATTTTTTGAGGCAGTTTTAAAGCAATTGCTGGGTCGGGGACTGCTACGTCATTGGCAAATGTGGTTACAGTTGACATATATATCAAATATAGAACTACTCCCAATACACTTACTTGAGAAACGTCATATTAGGTATAAATTAGAATATCCATTACTTTTTATATGTCGATCATTTAGAGAGCATTTTAAATATTCACAGTAAGGGTGCGGTAGGTAGATTTTTAGTTTGTAGGAAAGTCCTTGACCCCACATCATATCGTAAGCTTGTGAATAGAAAAGAAACGACAGAGCAATATTTTTTAGTAACAAGGATTCTCTTTATCTTGTGTACGAGCTTGTGTATTTGTTCTACAGTTTCATATTTGTTCCGAAATTCCAATTGATGTCTTAGAATAAAGTTTTTTGTTTGTACAATAATATTCAATACTCTTTTGCATAAATCTTTTCAAATATTTTTACACTGGTAAAAAACTTATTGATCTATAGGAACACGCCGTTTTGGAATTTTTGCAAGATTTTATGACCATTATGACCTGGGCTACTTCTCAGATATTTGGAAAACAAATCAGAAATATAGCATTGTAAATGAGAGTAATTCGTTTATAGCCTTTTTCTGATAATTGTTCTAGTATTTTACGGGTGATAAGAACGGATCCGGGTGCTTTGTTGATGTTCATAATTGCTCCTTGTATGTCTGATGCTCTGAATTGGACACTATTAACATCGATAACACCAAGGCTTTTAATCGTATATAACAAATTGGAAGCTATTTCTACACTTTCAATATGAATCTCTTCCTATTTACATATTCTTGATTTGCTATTTTTATAAATTTCGATTTCTTCGTGCCTTAATGTTTCATTAGAAAATAATATTTGATGGTATCGCTGTTTCACAATGTTTCATATTGCATTAAGCATATTCTCAATGGCTTACAATTACGTAATATGCTTTTACCTTTATCGACGTAAAAAAGCTATCCTCAATATACGTTTGCCTTGTAACTCTTATTCATGTACATACATATTCAATACTCAAATTACCCTGTATGTCTTGCAGTATATATATATATATATATATATATACTACAAGGCGATTGGTGGAACCGTTTCTTAGACTTACAGGGAAAAATTATTTTTTAAAAACTTTGGAGTAAGCATAGGGGCTCATGTTATCTTTAAAGAAAGTATTTTTATGACTGTATTTCAGGTTAGGTTAGAAGTCGCTACCAACCCGCCTATTTTAAATGAAAGGATGTACTTTTCATTGCGTATTTGAATTCTATAAGATATTAGTAATTTTGATGGAGTGGTTGATTAACTGGATCACTGAAGGTTGATATATAATCTATTGCCGCATTAATTTTCGTATTCTGTATACGTATTTCGACAACTAAGTTGTCGTCATCAGTAGATAATTAAACAGTGTCGCACTTGGACAACTACGATAAAAATACACGTACGAAAACAAATTCCGCAAGCGTATAATACAGTGAACGTTTTGGCTTTCAATGCTACGGATCGCGTGCGGAATTTGTTTTCGTATTGGTATTTTTACCGTAGTTGTCCAAGTGCGACACTGTTTAATTATCTGCTGATGATGACAACTTAGTTGTCGAAATGCGTATACAGAATACGGAAATTCATGTGACAAGGGGTTATATATCAACCTTCAATGATCCACTACAAGATATTCTCGAAAGACTTTCTTAAGCTTTTCCCGTACCTAAATTCAACAATTTTAAAACTACTTATATCTTGTGAAAATATTCCGTTATTACAATTCGTTATGGCCATTTCGGCACTAAAGGTAAAAGACATTTTAAGCTTTATTCTAATAATTTTATTCTTTACAAATCTTATACAGTTTGTCGATAAAGTAGTTTCGAGTACGGGTGACTTTGAAGAGCCGACACTTTTTTTGAAATATAATACGCCATATGTTTGTTCGCATTCGAATACATAATTTACTTCTGCATAAACACTTACTAACATTCCTTAGACCTATCTTCAATACCTTTTGTCTCCTAAAGGAATATTTGGTTATCTTGGTAGAACGAGCCACAAATGTATTACTTGTTTATAGATAAGCCATATACAATTACCGTGAAAAGTATTTAGTCAGATGCATAATATTCGGCCATAAAATCATAAATAAATAAATGGGATAGTGGAACACGATCGTATAGAACTTCTTTTGATTAAGAGAGAATGTTACAAGGCTATTGATAAAATTTGACATGTGGTAAATGAGAGAAATTCTCTCGTTTACCACTCTCTCATTTACCACATTTACCAATTATTATGATTAAAACTTCTTTTTTGTTCTAATACCCTTGTGTCTATAGATCTTCCAGTTTGACCGGTATATGAATCACAACAAACAAGAAAAATGCACACTGTTGACGAAACAATTGTTTCTATTCTTTAGTAAAGATATTTCGTGAAAATCACACAACTGAGTTTTGTCTTTAATTTTGTTACGGTTTTTTGTCAAGTAAAAGCCACACAGTTAATTAGAAAATTACCTATCAACACTAATTGAAATTTTTACTTCACATAGTCTATATAAAATAAATTTAGCCATTGTCTCGTTCAGTATGAACTTTATAAACAACACTAAGGTAAATGATTCGAAACATTGGTCCAATCACTATTTATACAAATGTATCAAGATAGTAATACCAAGTTTGACATTACTTTAAATCTCTTTATTCAGCAATTTATTATAAAGTAATAAGCAATCGATTTAACATTAAACAAATAGAGTAGATTGACTCTGTTGAACCTATTCACACAATACAGGTATTATAATTCTATGAGCTTTGATATCTTTAACAGAAGCAATAGAAGTATCTAGTTGAATAATACAGTTGAGTAGATATCTTGAGGCGTTAATTACTTACTGGCAGTTCCCCGGAACTGAATACCATATGACCGTATCGACTTAAGGATGACTTTATACAGCAATAATTTATTTTTGATAGATAATTATAATCTATCTCTGATAACCCAATATATTTTATCAATTTGGTGTGTACGTGTTCGTTTGGTGAAGGTATGTGTTAGTTTGAGAGGGTTCGCACTTGTTGATTTTAGTACATGGACATATAGTATAGAGAAATATAAAAGTGATACGTATAGATTTTATTACATTGTCTGTAATGCACCATTTCTTGTATATTACTAAAGTTTGTCTGGATGTTAAAAGGAATCATTCTAATATTAATAACACCCTATCAACTACATATGTTACATCGAATACACGAATCGTCAGGATGATTTGTGTTATTAATGAATAATTCCTTCAGAGTGTATTATCATATCTTTCGATACAGAAAATAATGAAAATATCACATCTCCCTCTCTCGACCAATACATAAATGTATTGACCGACAAAGCAAGAACGCTTCTATCTTACAGATCGGAGACTATGTTTCCAGTGTATAATAGACAGAAACTTACATCTCGGCTTTACGCCAATTAAAGAATGTTAAAAGGAATCATTCTATTATTAATAACACCCTATCAACTACATATGTTTCATCGAATTCACAAATCAACCTGACGATTCGTGAATTCGATGAAACATATGTAGTTGATAGGGTGTTATTAATAATAGAATGATTCCTTTTAACATTCTTTAATTGGCGTAAAGCCGAGATGTAAGTTTCTGTCTATTATACACTGGAAACATAGTCTCCGATCTGTAAGATAGAAGCGTTCTTGCTTTGTCGGTCAATACATTTATGTATTGGTCGAGAGAGGGAGATGTGATATTTTCATTATTTTCTGTATCGAAAGATATGATAATACACTCTGAAGGAATTATTCATTAATAACACAAATCAACCTGACGATTCGTGAATTCGATGAAACATATGTAGTTGATAGGGTGTTATTAATAATAGAATGATTCCTTTTAACATTCTTTAATTGGCGTAAAGCCGAGATGTAAGTTTCTGTCTATTATACACTGGAAACATAGTCTCCGATCTGTAAGATAGAAGCGTTCTTGCTTTGTCGGTCAATACATTTATGTATTGGTCGAGAGAGGGAGATGTGATATTTTCATTATTTTCTGTATCGAAAGATATGATAATACACTCTGAAGGAATTATTCATTAATAACACAAATCAACCTGACGATTCGTGAATTCGATGAAACATATGTAGTTGATAGGGTGTTATTAATAATAGAATGATTCCTTTTAACATTCTTTAATTGGCGTAAAGCCGAGATGTAAGTTTCTGTCTATTATACACTGGAAACATAGTCTCCGATCTGTAAGATAGAAGCGTTCTTGCTTTGTCGGTCAATACATTTATGTATTGGTCGAGAGAGGGAGATGTGATATTTTCATTATTTTCTGTATCGAAAGATATGATAATACACTCTGAAGGAATTATTCATTAATAACACAAATCAACCTGACGATTCGTGAATTCGATGAAACATATGTAGTTGATAGGGTGTTATTAATAATAGAATGATTCCTTTTAACATTCTTTAATTGGCGTAAAGCCGAGATGTAAGTTTCTGTCTATTATACACTGGAAACATAGTCTCCGATCTGTAAGATAGAAGCGTTCTTGCTTTGTCGGTCAATACATTTATGTATTGGTCGAGAGAGGGAGATGTGATATTTTCATTATTTTCTGTATCGAAAGATATGATAACACACTCTGAAGGAATTATTCATTAATAACACAAATCAACCTGACGATTCGTGAATTCGATGAAACATATGTAGTTGATAGGGTGTTATTAATAATAGAATGATTCCTTTTAACATTCTTTAATTGGCGTAAAGCCGAGATGTAAGTTTCTGTCTATTATACACTGGAAACATAGTCTCCGATCTGTAAGATAGAAGCGTTCTTGCTTTGTCGGTCAATACATTTATGTATTGGTCGAGAGAGGGAGATGTGATATTTTCATTATTTTCTGTATCGAAAGATATGATAATACACTCTGAAGGAATTATTCATTAATAACACAAATCAACCTGACGATTCGTGAATTCGATGAAACATATGTAGTTGATAGGGTGTTATTAATAATAGAATGATTCCTTTTAACATTCTTTAATTGGCGTAAAGCCGAGATGTAAGTTTCTGTCTATTATACACTGGAAACATAGTCTCCGATCTGTAAGATAGAAGCGTTCTTGCTTTGTCGGTCAATACATTTATGTATTGGTCGAGAGAGGGAGATGTGATATTTTCATTATTTTCTGTATCGAAAGATATGATAATACACTCTGAAGGAATTATTCATTAATAACACAAATCAACCTGACGATTCGTGAATTCGATGAAACATATGTAGTTGATAGGGTGTTATTAATAATAGAATGATTCCTTTTAACATTCTTTAATTGGCGTAAAGCCGAGATGTAAGTTTCTGTCTATTATACACTGGAAACATAGTCTCCGATCTGTAAGATAGAAGCGTTCTTGCTTTGTCGGTCAATACATTTATGTATTGGTCGAGAGAGGGAGATGTGATATTTTCATTATTTTCTGTATCGAAAGATATGATAATACACTCTGAAGGAATTATTCATTAATAACACAAATCAACCTGACGATTCGTGAATTCGATGAAACATATGTAGTTGATAGGGTGTTATTAATAATAGAATGATTCCTTTTAACATTCTTTAATTGGCGTAAAGCCGAGATGTAAGTTTCTGTCTATTATACACTGGAAACATAGTCTCCGATCTGTAAGATAGAAGCGTTCTTGCTTTGTCGGTCAATACATTTATGTATTGGTCGAGAGAGGGAGATGTGATATTTTCATTATTTTCTGTATCGAAAGATATGATAATACACTCTGAAGGAATTATTCATTAATAACACAAATCAACCTGACGATTCGTGAATTCGATGAAACATATGTAGTTGATAGGGTGTTATTAATAATAGAATGATTCCTTTTAACATTCTTTAATTGGCGTAAAGCCGAGATGTAAGTTTCTGTCTATTATACACTGGAAACATAGTCTCCGATCTGTAAGATAGAAGCGTTCTTGCTTTGTCGGTCAATACATTTATGTATTGGTCGAGAGAGGGAGATGTGATATTTTCATTATTTTCTGTATCGAAAGATATGATAATACACTCTGAAGGAATTATTCATTAATAACACAAATCAACCTGACGATTCGTGAATTCGATGAAACATATGTAGTTGATAGGGTGTTATTAATAATAGAATGATTCCTTTTAACATTCTTTAATTGGCGTAAAGCCGAGATGTAAGTTTCTGTCTATTATACACTGGAAACATAGTCTCCGATCTGTAAGATAGAAGCGTTCTTGCTTTGTCGGTCAATACATTTATGTATTGGTCGAGAGAGGGAGATGTGATATTTTCATTATTTTCTGTATCGAAAGATATGATAATACACTCTAAAGGAATTATTCATTAATAACACAAATCAACCTGACGATTCGTGAATTCGATGAAACATATGTAGTTGATAGGGTGTTATTAATAATAGAATGATTCCTTTTAACATTCTTTAATTGGCGTAAAGCCGAGATGTGTATCGAAAGATATGATAATACACTCTGAAGGAATTATTCATTAATAACACAAATCAACCTGACGATTCGTGAATTCGATGAAACATATGTAGTTGATAGGGCTTAGGTTATATTCAAAGAAAGCATTTTTGTAATGATTGCGCTTGCTACTAGGCTAGAAGTCGCTACCAACCGGTCTTTTTGAAAAGAAAGGATTTTAGTTCTAAAAATATTCTCAAAACATTTTTTCAAGTTTTCCCTGTACCGAAGCTCAACCACTTTTGAAATACTTACATTTTTTTGAAAATGTTTAGTTATTACTATCTGCTATAGCTATTTTCGTATTAAGAATAATATTTTCAGCATTGGTAAAGGACACTTCAGGCTCTACTGTGATGGTTACTATTCTTCACACATATTATAAAGTGTGTTCATAAGGTAGTTTTGTTTGTTTGTTTGTTGATGTTTGAATGCATAATTTATTATTATTATTATTTATTTGCCATAACCATATCAGTCTCTCAACAATAAATCTTCCAATTTTACTAACAGCCGAGCTTTGCTTCGAATCAACGAGTTGTATTAACCATTCAAAAAAACACAACATACGTAATCAAGTGAAACTTTATTTCAATAATATATGTAGCATAATTATACAACAATGTTATTATTACATTGTTTGTTGCATGCGTCTGTACTATTATATTTCAGTATGAAGAATTGACGAAGATTAACAGATTTGCTCTCTCGATTCCATATCCAAAGGCCCACAACAGTTGGTACTTCGAAGCCGTGGACCTTGCCGATTTTCCACTCTTCTTCGTGTATTGCTTTTCCAATGAATATTTGATAATGTTCGACTTCTACATATCCCCCTTGTACTGCATCTTGCATCTGTAAATCTGGAGCTTTTTCCATATCTACGTACTCCCAATATAATCTGCTTTGATATGGACTACATAATATCTATAGAGGAAGTATATTATTGTAACAAATTTTAAAATTATTTAGTTAATTACCTTTATATCGTCTTTGTTAATTTGCTTGCCGCCATAATCCGCAACTGCAGATCTGCTATTTGTGTAAATGGTAGCTACTAAATTATGGCCTTTAAAATTGAATTGTCCAATATATTTTCCAGGCGCTCCTTGGAAAGCATCGCAAGGCACTTCACCGTACACGTAATCTCTCCAATAAAAATCTTGCGAAACACCACCTAGGGAACCAAATAGTTCATCGTTTTTAGTCTTTTAATTTATCTCTTTGTTTTCGTTTTTGTAATGATAATAAAAACCCTTTAAAAAACATTTGAAAATTGTACTTACCAATAGGTGGTATATGTGTTAAATATGATAAAAATAGATGAACGAATACTAACATTCTGCAGTGTTAGATTCCTCTCTGCATTAACTGGTACAATAAAATCATTCCAGTCCATACATGTCTTTTATATACTGTTGTATCTTATCCGGTTTTACAACATCTAAAGAATTAACGGAAGTTTGAAAACTGGTATTGTGATAATGTATATTTAATTTCAGAAATACAAACATACTGATTTAAACAGCCCTAGACACTTATCTAAATTAATCAGGAAGACTCAGTGGTTTTATTTTCAAAATATGTCATTTTTAAAAAATAGTAACAGTTGTTTCGCCAACATAGTGGCTTCTTCAGATTAAAAGTTAAATCTAATACAAACTAGTCAACTTAACTATTTTCAGGACCGGGGTGATATATTACAATTACAAGGAAATTTGTTTAGTAGAATTATTCAAATGTAGTTGGTCACTTAACAAATTATTACGTTCTTTATGTTTGTTTATTTCTATAATTTTAACTAATGATAGTTTTATCTCTTTATTTTCCAAATATAGATTAATCAAATGAGTTAAAAGATTGATTACAGGTGTTTCAATGTATTTGGAACCGTTCTTGTTATGATTAAAACTTTTTTTCTCTTCTAATATCCTTGTCTCCATAGATCCTCCAGTTTGATTAGTATAAGTATATATTATAGCAAATATGAAAAAACCTCAACGTTAACGAAACAATTGTTTCTATCCTTTAATAAAGATATTTTGTGAAAATCACACAACTGTGCTATTGTGTTTAATTTTGTTATAGATTTTTGTGAAGTAAAGACCACACACTTAATTATAAAATTGCCTATCAACACTAATTGAAATTTTTAGTTCACAAACATTTGTTAAAAATAAATCTAGCCATTGTCTCGTTCAGTATGAACTTTATAAACAACTTTGATTCAATAGTAAATGGTCCAATCGATATTTATACATATGTATCAAGATAGTAATACCTAGCTTGACACTATTTTAAATCCCTTTATTCAGGAATTTATCATAAAGTAATAAGCTATCGATTTAACATTAAACAAATTGAGTAGATTGACTCCTTTGAACCCATTCACACAATACAGGTATTATAATTCTATGAGCTATGATGTCTTTAACAGAGGCAATAGAAATATCTAGTTGAATAATACAGTTGAGTAGATATCTCGAGGCATTGATTATGGCACCTATTACCTTGTTTTAGAACCTTTGCTGTTGCTGCTGGCAGTTGCCAGTAAGTCAATATGACGCAACGATGAATCGTAGGAAGCTGCTTGTTGAGACATGTTCATACGTGCATAGTAGCTGCCGCGCCATGTCGATGGGCTCAGTTATTCATTAGCAGTGAAAGTGTAAATTGCTTGCGATGGCATCGTGGTCACCAAATGAGATAAGGGCAGTTTTGCGTTATAATTTCGTGCGCGGTTTAAACATAGACCAGTGCTTCGAAGAAACGGCTCTTGCACTAGGTGATGTTTATCCACATCGCACAACGATATTCAGGTGATATAGAGAATTTCAAAGGGGAAATTTAACTGTGGAGGATGCTGAGAGTCCGAGAAGGTCGCGATCGTCAGTTACAGAGGAAAACGTTACTACTGTGTGGAAAATGCTTGGCGAGTATAGGTGAGTGATCTACCAACAGACAGAGAGTACTTCAGGCCTAAATGCACCAGTAATTCGTTCAATTCTGCATGATCATTTGCATGTGAAGAAACTTTGTTCTCTCTGGATGCCGCATCGACTGACCGAAGAGCATATGACACGACGTGTGACTTGGTGCCGGAGATGCTAAAAACGTATAATAAGGGACAATCTCCGTGTGTGAACAACATAGTGACAGGCGACGAGACTTGGCTGTACTAATGGGTGGGCAAATTTGAGGTCAGGAAGTAAATTGGCTCTCAAATGATGAAATGTTAAGAATTGAGATGTCATCCTTTGATATTTACTTAGTAAAAAGTTTGGAAATTTTAGCAAATGAACGTTACACTCTTGAACAAAGAATTTTAATTTTGAAAATTTACTATCAAAATGGTAATAATTTTACTGTATCACTTCGTAAAATTCGAGCAGGTTTTCCTCGTAATCAGGCTCCTTCTGAGACCGTTGTGCGTAATTTAATCGCTAAATTCGAGGCTCACGGTACTGTTACTGACAATAGACCAAAACAATACGCTCGTAGTGGCCGTAGTGATGCAAACATAACCACTGTACAGCAAAATGTTGAGAATGAGCCTGGAACATCAACTCGTCGACGTTCGCAACAATTGGGCATCACCAGAGGCACTTTGCGCAACATTTAGATCTTCATCTTCACGTTCATCAAGTTCAACTCGTTCAAGAATTAAAGCAGGCCCAACATTGTTTCATTGGATCTATGAAGAACCCGCTGCCAAAGTCAAGAATAGACACCTGGTTCCTCCATCACAATAATGCTCCAGCTCATCACGCCAAAGCCTGCACCGAATATTTGACCATGACAGGATTGAAACTTCTCGAGCACCCTTCCTACAGTTCAGATCTTTTTCCCTGCGACTTTGCACTGAAAATGAAGCTAAAAGAGAGGCGGTGGCTTGGGCCAACGGGTGTGCTTTACTCCCTAGTGAAACTTGGAAACTGGTTTAAAAATTGGTTTCGGAGGATGGAGAGATGTATTGAGTGTAGAGGAAGTTACTTTGAAAAAATTAAATAAACAAAGCTTTATTGCAAAGCTTTCCTTGTACCCTTTGTATTATACTCGTATATTCCCTCACACTTAACTAATTTTGCTAATCGGATTTCTCTTATTTTTGTGCGAATTATTTTTGGGCTATATAATTTAAGTATATTCACTATATTGCCAGAACCGGATTCCGTCTCAGTACATAATGTCGTATAAAATACAATATATAGCAACTTTGAAAATCTCCTAAAGAAAGTTCTTATTAATAACACTTTACTTAATAACTTAACACTTAACACTTTACGAATTCCAACTAAGAATTCTTAATTATCTTATATTTATATATATATACATATCCATATGTGTGTGCCTGCGTACATTCATCATATTTCTGTTGCACTTGTTAATCAGTCCTTGTGTTTAATGATTCATAAAGCATTATTATTATTCCAAAATGCTAATGGAAATAGGTCAGGTCGATTACGAGTACGTGTGATTATCTGTTATTTCGAAACATCATATTCAGTCTGACTTTCAGTTCAACTACGAAGTAATCTTATTTTAATTCCACATTTTATAATTCATTCTAGTCAACTTAATTATAAAAATATTTTAATACATTTGAAGTTCAAATATATTTAGCAAAATTAATTCATCAAATGGTTCTGTCTAAAAATTAAAAAGTGTCACAAACAGGGAACAGAACAGAATTTCATACATGCAAAAACTCAAGACTGTAGAAGCACTCTATTTAAACATTATTTAGTATGCGTTACAATTATTAACCATGCTAATAAATACGAATGTCTTAATCAATTGCTTTATGTCTAGAAGCAGTTAATAGCACCCTTATCACTTCAAAGAGCGACAAGAGTCGATACTTGTGGTATGTAAATGCTTCCTGATCGAACTGTCTATCATCGATACTAATCGATAAACAATATATTCATAAAAAAGTCCATCTCCAGCGAAGAAATTTTTAATTGATTTCTGTAAATTTAATTAAAGGTGGAATAGCAGAAAATAATAATTTTCACGAACTTAATTACGAGGGTAGTTTGAGAAGTACTGAGAATGGAAAAGAAAAACGAATTTTTTAAATACAAAATAATTTTTATTTTTCAATATATTCTCCTAAAAGAGCAATACATTTATTTCAACGGTGCTCCAATGCCCTTATGCCATCTCTAAAATGCGATTCCGGAAGGCTTGCAAAATACTCATTTACGAAGATGATAAGCTCGTCGTTAGACGAAAATTTCTTTCCACCTGGTGCCGTTTTCAATTTTGGAAAAGGTGAAAGTCGCAAGGGGCTAGATTCGGCGAATAAGGCGCATACGGTGCCAACTGGAAATGCAAATCGTGGATTTTGGACATCGCAACTGTGCTGGTATGCGAGGGAGGATAGTCTTGGTGAAACAGAATCTTTTTCTTTGCAATTCCTGGCCGTTTAGCACGAATCTCAACATTTAATTTTTGTAGAAGTTCTGCATAATATTGTCCGTTTATTGTGGCACCTTTCTGAAGGTAATCAATGAGCAAAATGCCCTTTGAATCCCAGAAAATTAATGCCATCACCTTGTTTGCCGTTAAAGTGGTTTTCGCTTCCATTGTTTCGACTGTTGTTTAGTTTCGGGTGTACTGTAGTGTATCCAAGTTTCATCGCAAGTAACAAATCGCCAACAAAATTAACCGGATTCCGCTGATAAAGGTCCAAACACTCATTAGAAATGCGCAAACGAGTGAACTTTTGATCAGTCGTAAGCAATCGCAGCACCCATCTTGCCGAAAGTTGGAAAGGCCCAATTCTTTCGTTAAAATGTGGTGTACGCGTTTTGTTGAAATGTTTACCATGTCTGCTATTTCTCTCACTTTGAGTCGTCGATCTCGCGTAATAATATTATGGATTTTTATAATTATTTCCTTAGAAGTCACGATTTTGGGTGCTCCAGAGCGCGCTTCATCAACACAGCTTGTTCTACCACGTTTAAATTCATTTACCCATTTACTTATTGTGGAGCAGTAATTAGTAATTTTCCATTTTAACAAAGCGACGTGTTGCTTCTTTTTCAATCAGCTGTCAAAAATAAACTAATCAACCGATTTATCTAAATATCGGAATATAAAAGTATAAATAACCAGACTCAATTACAGTGCATTTGTTTTATCAATTAGAGCGCCACCTATGTGTCATTCTCACTACTTGTCAAACTATCCTCGTATATGTTTATATATAATTATTAATATCAGTATATTCATAATTTCAAATATTTTACAAAATTCATTTTAAAGATATAAATTGGGGAAAGACAAAAAAAATCACGAATTTAAATAGAAATTTATTTCAAACACATACTCAAAAATACTTATAAAATACTACTGTTATTACACTATTTGCGGCAAATATCTGTAGCATTATATTTTAGTATAAAAAACGAAAATTAACATTATGATGAGTTCCGTTCCATACACAGAGTCCTCTTGTCTCTAGGTTTTCATAAGCAAAAACCCTGGCGATTTCCACTCATCTTCATGTACTGCTTTTTCAATAAATAGTGGATAATATTCGCTCTCTTGGAAACCTCCTTTTACTGCATCCTGCATTTGTTGTACTTGTGCTTTTTGAAAATCCACAAACTCCCAGTAGAATCTATTATTATCTGGACTGCATAGTATGAAAGTGTAATGTTGGTGACATTTTTAGTATATTAAATTTGAGAAATTTTATCACTTACTTTAATGTCTTCTTTAACAGTTTGTTTTCCTCCATGGTCTGCAACAGCAATCCTACTATTTGAATAGATGGTAGCTAGTATTATAAATTCGATCCATCGATATTAACTTGTCCTATGTATCTTCCAGGTGGTGCCTGATAAGCATTACAGGATACATCCCTATCCACGTCTCTCCAATAAAAATCTTGCACAACACTATCTGGAGAAGAACTATAAGTTTCTACAAATCTCTCTATGCATGTCTTACAAGATTTATATTCACTTGCCGATGTATTTATTAGTAAACGGTATTTTTGCTGAATGTGCTGTTTCTAGCATATTCAGGAAAAATACCGAATAAATGAAGATGAACATCATTGGGAACGAACTACTTTTCGAATGAACTACATAAAACAGTAAAATTGTTTGAATCTATAGCCCCCTTTTACATTATTTTGTATCTTATTTTGCCTCCTCTGTCACTTTTATAACTAACGGAAATGTAAAGACTATTTTGGCGACAATTGAAATTGTAGTGCTGTAATGATTCATAATTCAATAATTTAATTTTTATTTCCTTTATTTGACATTATTTTTCCTTTAAAACTCCCTTCTAATTTGTAACTTAATACAAAATATTTACTTTTTAAATGTTTATAAGAAGTGAATAAATCTTCCTTAAGGGCGGATATAATAACTTTAAAAGGAAATTAAAGAAAGCAAGTATATTTGAAAGCAAGGAAAGTGTAATTATTATTTGTGTCAAAATAGAGAAAGAAATAAAATTTATAATTACTTTTCATTTTATATATATGAGAAACTGATTTATTTAGATCAGTAAAATGGGCCTCATCAGTGAAGATGATTTTTCTATGAAATTTCGGATCAGTTTGATGCATTTCAAGGACCCAATCGGCAAAGACGCGACGTTGTTGGTGGTCGGTAGGCGTGAGTTCTTGTGTTAACTGAACTTTAAAAGCCTTAAGACCTAAATCTTTATGCAAAATACGGTGTAATGTCGTTTGTGAAATGCCCAGTTCTAAAGATCGACGAGAAATGGACAAACCTGGGTTTTACTCAACAGCAATATTCTCAGTTGTTCTTGAGCGACGTGCACGAGTACGATTCTTCACATCGCTAACTTGTCCCAACGGCTCAAATCTTTCCACCTTTTTCACAATTGCTAACCGGGAAGGTGTTCCATTTTTGTGAATGGCGTAGTTTTTACTTGTTATCTGGCAAGTAGTTACAGTTTGAGCCATGACAATTGTTAATATGGCGGGCTATTGAAGATGAAATGTGTTATCCAATTAGCTTCGATCAAAAGTTTTGTGTAGGTGTTTGCCTACTAGATATTTATTTCGCTGTTGCGGGTTTTAGTTGATCGTTCACGAGGAAGTTGCGCTATTTCAAGAAATATGAATTCACAAAATCAACGCTTTGTACTGTTCTTGTAAAATGAAATAAATGAGTCTGCAGAATGGTATGTTACCAATAGCATGCGTCAAAATGTGTGATCATATTTTACAGAAGAACTATTATACCGTTTAATTATAATATTAACGGCATAGAGTTTACTCAACATTCTGATGTAAAAGCATTTATTTTGATTTACCTGTGGCCTATTCTACCCAGAGAAACAATGATATCTTGTTTCTTACACAGTTATATCGAGACTATTTAACTACCAAGTTTCACTCAAGTTGGTACCCTCGGATTGAGATTTTTTTTGTATTAATACATATTTTTCATTTAACATTCAATTAAATTTACTGTTATAACTATTAAGGTGTACTTATATATTGGCTGGCAAAATTTTAATGTAATCTAAATAATCTTTATTAAATTACAAATAACGAGAAGGTGAATTATTTGCAAGTGGAAAATGTGTCAAAGAAAGAAAAATTATCATATTCATAATTAATGGAATAATGAGAAATGACAGTATAACAATTTCAATTATCGACGGCCCCAACATTTCCGCTGGATATTCGTAAGTTACTGGAAAGAAGATAAGATACAAAATACTATAAAAAGACGTTCCAAATTGAAACAGTTTTACTATTTTATGAAGTTGGTTCGAAAAGCAGTTAGCTCTGAAAATGTTGATCTTCACTTTTTTGTTTCTGGTACATTTATCAAAAATTCCGTATATTGGTAAGGACATCTCAATTTTTCTGAAATTTAGAACGTTGAAAAATATGTACACAATTTTTTAAAACTTTAAATATTAAAAGTAATTATAAATTAAATATTAACTCATTTGAAAGTATTTAAAACACTTGTAAAGACTTCTTTTTCTTTTCCAGGCAGTGTATTGCATGATTTTTATTGGAGAGATTATGTATACAATGATACACCTTGTGATGCTTTCCAAGCAGCGCCTGGAAGATATATAGGGCAAGTCAATTTTAAAGGATTTAACATGTTAGCCACAATCTACGCAAATAGTAGAATTGCTGTTTTTGATTATGGAACGAAGCAAACTTCTAAGGACGACGTAAAAGTAAGTTGTGAAACTTTTTGAATCTAGACAAGGTATAAATGGATATTAGACTTATGCGAAATGCCTTTTCAGATTCTATGCAGTCCGGATAATAATCGATTTTACTGGGAGTTCGTAGATATACAAAAGGCGCAAGATGACCAGTTGCAACACGCAGTGAAAGGAGGTTTTCAAGAAAACGAGCATTATCCATTATTTATTGGAAAAATAATGCATGAAGACGAGTGGAAAATCGGTCGAGTTTTCGGTTATGAAAATGTAAACGTCAAAGGGCTTTGGGTGTGGAATGGAACTCATCCAGCTGTTAATTTTCGTCAATTCTTTATATTAAAATATAATGTTACAGATGTTTGTCGCAAACAATACAATAGCTGTACTGTTGTATAATTATTTTCACGAAAGTGATTAAAATAAGTTTTGAATTGAATTGGTGACATCTTTTTTAATCAATCCCAAATTTTATGACCATACGACAACAAATCTGGAAGGTATTAGGTTATTGTAGTATATGAGGACCAGGTACCTAGCAGTACTACAATTTAATTAATTTTTAACATATTTAGTCAAGAAACTTTTTATTTTGCATGAGAAATTAAAAAAAAATGCTTAATTTTTACAAGCCTTTTGATATGTATTAGGTTTTTACCTATTTAGAAATTATTGGCTCATTTGTAAAAGAAAAATTGTCATTTGGATGAAAATTAACATTTCTCGCTCCACTAATTACATTATGGAGCAGATCTAATTACTTTAACCCACAGCAGGTTTAGACGTTTACAATTAGATATACGAGACGTATGTATTTAAGCGCTTTACGATGGGAATTTAATGAATATTAACATTTGGTCTTATTCCATGGTTATTATTAATTACAAAAAATAATTTAAAATATAAACCATATCAAGAGACTCAAGATTATACTGCTTAGTGGCTTAATTAGTTAAAGCAGTCGTCTAGAATATTGTTGGTAGAACTTCTAATCTTAGTGTAGAAAATTTTTAATTAATTTTTGGTGAATAATAATCAGAGGAATTTTTAATTTTCGTTAATTTCCTATCGTGAAGCGCTTAATTATATATATACGTATATAATTGTAAACGTCAAACCCTGACTGCGCGTTAAGACAATCACTTCTGCTACAAAATATAATTTATGGAATATTAAGAGACTCGAAACAGTACTGCTTGGTGGCTTAATTGGTTAAAACAATCATTTAGAAAACGGTAGATACAGATTCGAGTTTCAATGCAGAAGATTTTTAAATAATTTTCTGGAGTTTTATTATTATTACGATGGAATAGTAGAAAATGTACGCTAACTATATATTGGGTCTGGGAAAAAGTTCGTGGCGTTTTTTCAGTAAAATTTGGTCCCCGCATGGCGCGTGGACGAATTTTTAAACCGAATATGCTCCATTATTATCGACAATGTTTCGCCATTTTTTTGGTAGATCCATGATCCCATCGGTGAAAAACTTCTGTGGTTTCTGGTCGAAAAACTGAATCAAGTAGTTTTCACGGGCTTCTTTTGAAACCAACTTAATTCCATTGAGAGAGTTCTGCAGAGATCGAAACAGATGATAGTCAGAGGGTGCTATATCCGGACTGTAAGGTGGGTGCATCAAAACTTCCCAACCAAACTCTCTCAATTTTTGACGGGTCATCAAAGAAGTGTGTGGTCGGGCGTTGTCATGATGGAAGACAACACCTTTCCTATTAATCAATTCGGGCCGTTTTCTTTCAATCGCCTGGCGTAATCTCTCTAGTTGTGCACAGTAGAGTTGAGAATCAATCGTCTGACCAGTTGGAAGTAGCTCGTAGTGGACGATTCCCCTCCAGTCCCACCATACACACAGCATCACTTTTTTTGGCGTCAATGTTGGCTTAGCGAACGTTTGTGACGGCTCACCATCCTTTATCCACGATCTTTTATGCTTCCGATTATCGTACGTAATCCATTTTTCATCTCCGGTTATTAAACGTTTCAGAAATGGCTCGATTTCATTCCGTTTCAGCAGCGCATCGCAGATGTTAATTCGGTCCATCATGTTTTTCACGCTCAACTCATGAGGAACCCATACGTCAAGCTTTTTTTTGTAACCGGCTTTGTGTAAATGGTTCAAAACAGTTTTGTGGTCAATGCCTAGCTCCATGCCAATATCGACACTGCTGATATGCTTATCTTGTTGGACTTTTTCAAGAATTTCATCAGATTTTTCAGTGATTGGACGACCGGAGCGTGACTCATCTTTCACATTGAAATTTCCAGAACGAAAGCGAGCGAACCATTTCCGCGTAACAGATTTCGATAAAGTACCTTCACCGTACACAGCACAAATTTTATCACAAGCCTGCGCAGCGTTCTTCCCCTTATCATAATAATATTGCAGAATATAGCGAAATTTCTCATTATTCTTCTCCATTTTCAAGTGCGAATAACTTTCCAACCACTGCACCGATTACAATGTTTCTACGCTCAAACTAACGTTCGGAAGGTCATCTAAAAAACGATCCGTCGGTGATGTCGCTGTGACTTGTTGTTCTTTAGTTATCGGCAACCAATGCCATCTATCGGGAAAAACGCCACGAACTTTTTCCCAGACCCAATATATTGTATATAAATGTAAACATTGTCATTTAAATTCAATTATAGGTTTTTCAAATTTAATATTCTTACTTATAATATAATATATACATTTAATTACGTATACATTTTTAGACATATAATACGAGTAGACATTTTTTAACAAACGTCGAGAGAAATGCTGCACCGAAATACAATAATGGTTAAAATTTTGAGACGATATGAATTGAGGGTCACATAATTCATATTTTGTGAATATGTAAAACTAATTTGCTGTCAAGCATTTATACGACAACCTAAACACCACGAACAGTTAAACAAGTACTTTTACAAAGTCAGTGCTATTTTTCGTCTATGATTAGAAAATAAAAATATGTTTATCCTATATACAAAGGGTGATAGGAAAGTTTTGCAATATGACGTAACAACGAATCGTAGGAAGCTGCTTGTTGCTGCATGTTGAGACATGTTCTTACGTGCATAGTAGCCGCCGCGCCATGACGATGGGCTCAGTTATTCATTAGCAGTGAGAGTGTAAAATGCTTGCGATGGCATCGTGGTCACGAAATGAGATAAGGGCAGTTTTGCTTTATAATTTCGTGCGTAAACATAGACCTGTGCTTCGAAAAATGACTCTTGCACTAGGTGATATTTGTCTACATCGCACAACGATATTCAGGTGGTATAGCGAATTCCAAAGAGGACATTTAACTGTGGAGGATTCTGAGAGTCCGGGAAGGCCACGAACGTCAGTTGCGGAGGAAAACGTTACTACCGTGAGGAAAATACTTGGTGAGGACAGGAGAGTGACCTACCAACAGATAGAGGGTACTTCAGACCTAAATGCACCAGTACTTCGTTCGATTCTGCATGATCATTTGCACGTCAAGAAACTTTGTTCTCTCTGGCTGCCGCATCGACTGACTGAAACGCAGATGACACGACTTGATGAGGACCCTCTGTGGGCTTGGTATAGTGAGTGTGCTTTAATCCCTAGTGAAACTTGGCAGAACTGGTTTAAAAATCGGTTATATATAGGATGGAGAGGTGTATTGAGTGTACAGGAAATTACTTTGAAAAAGTTAATTAAACAAAGCTGTATTTTAAACTTTCCTAGTACCCTTTGTATGTCGCAAAATGGCAAATTTTTATAAGCTTCCTGTCCCTGTGAAGGCAGTATCCTCAAAATACGAGTTCCGAATTCCTCAACTGCCTCTTCCGGCGAAGAAAACCGTTGAGCACGAAGTTTATTCTTCACATGTGGGAACAAAAAGAAATCACAGGGTGCTAGGTCAGGGCCGTACGGCTGATGACTCATCAATTCAATGTTTTGCCCGGTCAAATATTCAATTGTTTGAATCGACCTGTGAGAGCTCGCCTTGTCATTGTGGAGAGCGATCTGTCGTTTTTGGTTTGTTTTCCTTATCTCTTCAAAAACTTTTGGCAAACAAACAGTTGTGTACCATTCGGAATTGAACGTTCTACAACTCTCTAAATGCACGGTTACAACGTAACCGGTTTTTCTGAAGAAACAGGCGACCATTTGTTTTGATGTGCTTCGAGGGCGAACAACTTTTGTTGGTTTTGGCTCATCTTGAAATATCCACCCAGTCGACTGCTGTTTACTATCGGTCTCATACGTATAGATCCAAGATTGATTACCTGGGACGACTTTATACATGTTATTTCAAGCACCGCCATTTTTTTTGTGAATTTCCTTTTTTTGAGCTATCGTCAAATTATATGGTACCCAACATGAACATAGCATCTTAACGGCCAAATGTTCATGCAGGATCTTATACACGCTAGCGTTACTAATACCTAGAGATGCCTGGATCTCACGATATGTCACATGACGATCTTGCATTATCAATTCAGACAGTACATTAATGTTTTCCGACACAACATTTGTGGGACGACCTTCATGAAATTCATCATCTGAAGAGCGCCGTCCACTATACCAACTATATACTGCAGTTTTCGATGGTGCTTCATCACCATATAAAGAATTTAGTTCGTCAATGCATTCTTGTTGAAATAATCCACACCGAAAGCTATGAAAAATAATTGCACGAAGATCTTCGTGAGTAAATTCCATTTTTTCGCTGACATAAAATTTTCAAGTTATTGTCAACAATAGAAATAGTGACCGGATAATAAAACTGTCAAGGTAAATATATTGTCAAAAATGACAAACTTCACGATGCCATCACCAGATCGGAGGCAACACAGACAGTGTTGCCAGTTCCCAAAGTATAACGGCTACCCTCGTACTATCCACTCAAACAGTCAAATTGCCGTTTTCGATTATGTAATGAAACGCACTGCTGAAGAAGATATAAACGTAAATTCAAAATTCTTTCGCCGGTAAGCCTGTACTAAAAGGTAAATACATGTTACCTTTCCAATATCCTGCCGTCCAGAAAATAATAATTTCTACCGGTAGTATGTCGATTTGCAAAGAACGCAGGACCAACAATTTCAAAACACGATAAAAGGGAGTATTCAATATACCTATCATCATCCATTACTCATTGTGAAAATAACGCATTAAAACGAGTAGGTAAGCTTTTTGGTTATTAAACGATGGATTGCATAGCATTCTAGATGTGGAGTAGAACCCAAGCATCTCTCAACCTAAATCAATATGTAATTTTGAAAAATAACATGACTGATATGTTGTTACAGACAGTGTACTGTATGATTATTTTGAAGAAGGTAATTAAAGTTTGTTTTCTTTGGGACTTTTATCTACCTTTTTTTTAAATTAATTCCCATTTAATATATTCAAATCAAGTGAAGCATAACGAATAATCTCTTTGTAAATTAATTGATGGCCCGATAATATTCACCATATTAATAGTAAGTAAATTTTATGTCGACGTATCATGTTTTGAAATCAATATGTAAGAAAGAGAAGATATCGCAATATATGAGGAACAAGTATCTTAAGTATATAATTCCACAAACAATATCTCATTTTCATGGATTTCGTAAGAATATTCCGTGAAAATTATGAGAATTAAAGTGTTTATTTGGAACTATTATAATTCTTCTAATATGATATGCACAACTATTTATGTTAAGAATTTACGCTTACAGCTTATTTATAAAAGAGAACATTATCATTTTGATTAAGTTTTATATATTATATATTTTCCAATTCACTAACAATGAGAATGTTTTATTTTTCAAAAATCTTAATCTTAATTTTAGATAAATTTTAATATAAACACGTAGCTGGCAAAATATTGGCAAAAATACTGCAGTGAAATATAATATAATCATTTAAACTTTTGGGAGTCCAGTTGCAATGGTGTAACTGACATTTTGTGTTCAATTATTATCAAGTGTTTTTGTGATAATTTTTGTTTAATTCGCAACTGAATTTGAGACAGTAGATTAATAATATTTGTAGCATCCAATTTAAGAGATTAGAGTTCGTTATGAAGATAGACAAATGCACTCATAGTAAAGATTTATAAACAATATATTTTACAGTTCCGAAATATACAAATGAAAAATGTGTTCTCTGTATGATTGCAGCATTACGAGGATAGTTTGACAAGTAGTGAGAATGACACATAGGTGGCGCTCTAATTGGTAAAACAAATGCACTGTAATTTAGGTTACCTATTTATATGTTTACATTCCGATATTTAGATAAATCGGTTGATTAGTTTATTTTTGATAGCTGATTGAAAAAGAAGCAACACGTCGCTTTGTTAAAATGGAAAAAGCAGAGTATCGTGCGGTGATTAAATACTCCGTAATTAAAGGTATGAAAGCTACTGAAATACAAGATGAGTTACGGGAAACATTAGGTGAGTCTGCTCCATCATCCACCACAATAAGTAGATGGGTAAATGAATTTAAACGTGGTAGAACAAGCTGTGTTGATGGAGCACCCAAAATCGTGACTTCTAAGGAAATGGTTATAAAAATCCATAATATTATTACGCAAGATCGACGACTCAAAGTAAGAGAGGTAGCAGACAAGGTAAACATTTCAACAGAACGCGTACACTACATTTTATCGAAAGAATTGGGCATTTCCAAGCTTTCGGCAAGATGGGTGCCGCGATTGCTTACGACTGATCAAAAGTTCACTCGTTTGCGCATTTCCAATGAGTGTTTGGACCTTTATAAGTGGAATACGGTTGATTTTTGTAGGCGATTTGTTACTTGCGATGAAACTTGGATATACTACAGTACACACGAAATTAAACAACAGTGGAAACAATGGTTAGAACATGGTTCTGCGCCTCCAAAGAAAGCGAAAACCACTTTTTCGGCAAACAAGGTGATGGCATCAATTTTTTGGGATTCAAAGGGAATTTTGCTCATTGAGTACCTTCAGAAAGGTGCCACAATAAACGGACAATATTACGTAGAACTTCTACAAAAATTAAATGTTGAGATTCGTGCTAAACGGCCAGGAATGGCAAAGAAAAAGATTCTGTCTCATCAAGACAACGCTCCCTCGCATACCAGCACAGTTGCGATGTCCAAAATCCACGAGTTGCATTTTCAATTAGTATCGCATGCGCCTTATTCGCCGGATCTAGCCCCTTCCGACTGCCACCTTTTTCCAAAATTGAAAACGGCACTAGGTGGAAAGAAATTTTCGTCTAACGACGATCTTATCATCTATTTGTGCAAGCCTTCCGGAATTGCATTTTAGAGATGGCATAAGGGCATTGGAGCACTGTTGGAATAAATGTATTGCTCTTTTAGGAGAATATATTGAAAAATAAAAATTATTTTGTATTTAAAAAATTCGTTTTTCTCTTCTATTCTCACTACTTGTCAAACTACCCTCGTATATCTATTTTCTATCTATTTGATGCTTCAAATTCTTATCATTCCAAACTGACTGATCTTATTTAGTAATAAATATTGTATGGTTAAAAATATTAACTTGTGTTATTTGAAAAATAAAAGAAACATTGGAATAAAAGTTTATTCTAATTGCATTCATAAAAGTAATTATATAGCCGAACAGCAATTATACTGTTTGCGACAAGAATCTGTAATATTATATTTTAATATAAAAAATTTAAAAAAATTTGCAGATGGTACAGTGCTATTCCATACCCAAAGTCCTATAGCGCCTTGCGGTTCGAAGCCAAACACCCTGCCGATTTTCCACTCTTCTTCATCCATTATTTTGCCAATAAATATTGGAAAATGTTCCGGTTGTTGAAAACCTCCTTTTACCGCGTTTTGTAATTGTTTATCGTACGCTTTTTTTAAATCCACATACTCCCAGTAGAATCGGCTATTATCTGGGCTGCATAATATCTGAAAAAGCGATGTGCGAAAACTTTTTGTATATAATTATGTGGTCGCCAAGAAACTCACTTTTACGTCTTCCTTAACACTTTTTTTTTCCTCCATAGTCTAGAATTATATTTCTATTATTAGCATAAATGGTAGCTATTAAATTATATCCTTCCAAATTAACTTGTCTCCTACAGTGACATTAATGTTTTTCTTGTTATTTTTTACATTATCAAAAATTTTAATATTTCCAAAACAGTCGAAGATAGGTATAGGACATTGTACATGAAATATGTCTGGAATTTTCTTGAGAATCCAAAAATTTAATATTTGACAGGGTATTGTATTTAAAATAAGAAAGTTGGTATTGACCACTTTTACATGACACACCATGTATGTAAACTTTTTATTTAAAAAAATAGGCAACTAAAAATCCCAATCGACGTTTCCCAGCGTTTTTTCTAACACCATTCCATTTAATTACTATCGAATTTATTCCATTTGGCTGATACACACTGTATATATACATATATATATATATATATACATATATATATATATATACGAGGGTAGCCGTTTATGTTTCGGGAATAGCAAACAAAAAAATCTTCTATTATCGAAAATAGTTTTATTGCTTTTCAAAACATTCTCCTTGAAAATCGATGTCCTTTTGCATTCGTTTAAACCAATCCGAAAGGCATTCCTGTCCCTGTGAAGGCAGTATCCTCAAAATATGAGCTCCGAATCCCTCAACTGCCTCTTCCGGCGAAGAAAACCATAGACCACGAAGTTTATTCTTCACATGTGGAAACAAAAAGAAATCACAGTGTGCTGGGTCAGGGCCGTACGGCGGATGGCTCATCAATTCAATGTTTTGCCCGGTCAAATATTCAATTGTTTTCGACCTGTGAGAACTCGCCTTGTCATGGTGGAGAGCGATCTGTCGTTTTTGGTTTGTTTTCCTTATCTCTTCAAAAACTTTTTGCAAACAAATAGTTGTGTACTATTCGGAATTGAACGTTCTACAACTCTCTAAATGCACGGTTACAACGTAACCGGTTTTTATAAAAAAACAGGCGACCATTTGTTTTGATGTGCTTCGAGGGCGAACAACTTTTGTTGGTTTTGGCTCATCTTGAAATATCCACCCAGTCGACTGCTGTTTACTATCAGTCTCATACGTATAGATCCAAGATTGATCACCTGTGACGACACTATAAATGTTATTTGAAGCACCGCCATTTTTTTTTGTGAATTTCCTTTTTTGAGCGGTCGTCAAATTATATGGTACCCAAAATGAACATAGCATCTTAACGGCCAAATGTTCATGCAGGATCTTATGCACGCTAGCGTTACTAATACCTAGAGATGCCTGCAATTATTTTGTATTTAAAAAATTCGTTTTTCTCTTCTATTCTCACTACTTGTCAAACTACCCTCGTATATCTATTTTCTATCTATTTGATGCTTCAAATTCTTATCATTCCAAACTGACTGATCTTATTTAGTAATAAATATTGTATGGTTAAAAATATTAACTTGTGTTATTTGAAAAATAAAAGAAACATTGGAATAAAAGTTTATTCTAATTGCATTCATTAAAATAATTATATAGCCGAACAGCAATTATACTGTTTGCGACAAGAATCTGTAATATTATATTTTAATATAAAAAATTGAAAAAAATTTGCAGATGGTACAGTGCTATTCCATACCCAAAGTCCTATAGCGCCTTGCGGTTCGAAGCCAAACACCCTGCCGATTTTCCACTCTTCTTCATCCATTATTTTGCCAATAAATATTGGAAAATGTTCCGGTTGTTGAAAACCTCCTTTTACCGCGTTTTGTAATTGTTTATCGTACGCTTTTTTCAAATCCACATACTCCCAGTAGAATCGGCTATTATCTGGGCTGCATAATATCTGAAAAAGCGATGTGCGAAAACTTTTTGTATATAATTATGTGGTCGCCAAGAAACTCACTTTTACGTCTTCCTTAACACTTTTTTTTCCTCCATAGTCTAGAATTATATTTCTATTATTAGCATAAATGGTAGCTATTAAATTATATCCTTCCAAATTAACTTGTCCTATAAATCTTCCCGGAGCAGCTTCATAAGCATCGCAAGGTATATCTGTATATACATAGTCTCTCCAATAAAAATCTTGTAAAATACTACCTGGAAAAGATGAACCAAATTTTTACAACCATTTTAACTAGTTTCAAGTACCACTTTAGTTCATTCGTATGTAATTGCTTTAAATATATACAATTTTAAAATGTTCTATGCAGATTTTCGTCCTAAATTTCAGATTGATTGTTGCAATTGTACTTACCGGTAAATGGTATCTTTGTCAGGTACATTAGAAATAAGGAAATATAAATGAACATTTTTTAGAACGAATTGCTTTCCGAATTAACTACATGAAACACTAAAACAGTTTGAATTTTGACCCCCTTTTATATCTGTTTGTATCTTATCTTTCCTGTTACTTAACATAGCCAACGGAAGTGTAGAGACTACTTTTGTGATAATTGGAACCGTTGCACTGTTAGTTGCTAATTTAATAATTTATAAAAATGACAAATTCCCTTGTATATCCTTCTTTTCATATTAAACTCTAATTGTAAGTAATTTACGTCTTACTTGCTGTATTTGAGTAAAATAAAACTACAATACATTATGAAAGATGAAGCGTTTAATTTCAAATTTGTATTGGAAAACTCGAAATATAAGTTCGGAAGGAGTCAAATAATATTTTACTGTAATAGCATGAGATCTGGATATTTGATATGAACAACTTATGTTGTAGTACATTGTACATGCAGGTAGCAGCGTAAATTTGGAGAGATGTTCTATAAGGCATTAGTTTATTTTACTTAAGTTCCTTTTCGTTATTTATGATTTCATGATGTGCAAATACCTTCAGGTTAAAATTTTCGATAATACTACGACGTTGTTAAAATCTTTGCTACATTAGAAAATTCTTATTTCAACCCCTTTTTACATAATATACACAAGGTACTAGGAAAGTTTTGAAATACAGTTTTTTTTATTTAATTGTTTCAAAATAATTTCCTCAGCACTCAATAGACCTCTTCATTCTCCGAAATCTTTAAACCAGTTTTGCCAAGTTTCACTAGGGAGTAAAGCACACTCGTTGTCCAAAGCCCGCAGAAGGCCCTCATCACTGGAAAACGATCTCCCTTTTACCTTAATTTTCACATGCGGGAACAGTGCAAAGTCACAGGAAGCAATATCCGGACTACAGGGAGGGTGCTCGAGAAGTTTCGATACTGTCGTGGCCAAAAATCCGGTGCAGGCTTTGGCGCGGTGAGCTGGAGCATTATCGTGATGGAGGAACCAGGTGTCCATTCTTGACTTTGGCCGCGGGTTCTTCATAGATCCAATGACTTTAGGCAGGCACTGTTCAGTACACCACTTAGCTATGACTGTCTTCTGTGTGTCCAAAACGACGCGTTCCACAATTCCAGTCGACTTGGAGAATACAGTTATCATTTTCTTCTTTACAGATCGGGATTTTCTGACAACCGCGAGTGTGTCCTCATCATTAAAGACCCAAACTTTGTTTTGAGCTTTGGTCAGCACACCATATAGTACAGCCAAATCTCGTCACCTATCAGAGATTGTCCCTTATTAAACTTTTTTAGCATCTCCCGGCACCAAGTCACAAGTCGTGTCATTTGCTCTTCAGTCAGTCGATGCAGCACCCAGAGAAAACAAAGTTTCTTCACGTGCAAATGATCATGCAGAATCGAACGAATTGCTGGTGCATTTAGTCCTGAAGTACCCTCTATCTGTTGGTAGGTCACTCGCCTGTCCTCGCCAAGTATTTTCCTTACAGCAGTAATGTTTTCTTCCGTAACTGGCGTTCGTGGCCTTCCGGGCCTCTCAGCATCCTCCACAGTTAAATTTCCTCTTCGGAATTCTCTATATCACCTAGATATCGTTGTGCAGTGTGGACAAACATCACCTAGTGCAAGAGTCATTTCTTCGAAGCACTGATCTATGTTTAAACCACGTACGAAATTATAACGGAAAACTGCCCTTATCCCATTTCGTAACCACGATGCCATCACAAGCACTTTACACTCTCACTGATAATGAATAACTGAGCCCATCGTCATGGGGCGTCGGCCACTATGCACATATGAACATATTTCGTCATGCAGCAACAAGCAGCATTCATTGTTGCGTCATATTGCAAAACTTTCTTAGTACCCCTTGTATATATATATATATATATATATATATATATATATATATATATATATATATATATATATATATATACGTATATATAACATAGAAATTTTTGAGAAAGATTTCTGCTTTCAGAGTAAGCCTCGAATCCACTATACCATGCTAACCAGGCGTATGTCTGTACCCTAGACCATGGAAAAGGGTGAATTCGACTCATTGAATGTGTTACAAATTGCATTATGCAGAGTAGGAATTTTTAAATATTTATGCATTATTTATTTATTTATGTAGGATGTAGAAAATGGTTAAAATTAGAATTTTTCAGTTTTGCAAAGTAAAAGTGCATAATTTCTTATAACAACGCACACACACATGTACACATATATGTAGAGTGATTTTGCTGACCCACTTTTTATTAAAGACTACCGCATATTTGTCTCACTAAGTTCTTCCTTCATTATCCTGGTTGATTTTCCTTAGATTGACTTCGCCTTCTCACTTTGTATTCTACCTTTATTTCCAGAAGTCTGAATGCACCAAATTAGTGAAAATACTATAAAGGTCAACCTTCCATTAAACCAACATTGGTATTTCTTATAATATCAAGATTAAAGAAATAAATATCAGTAATTATACTTTAAATAAATCAATTCACACAAATGCCTAAAGGTGCCCGTAATATTTATAGGTTCTCTAGTTCGGTCATGCAATTTTCGCCCATACTAAAATGTAATTTAAAACTGTTTTTTTTTTTTACGAATTTATCTAGAAATTAAATATAATAAAACAGATTGCAAATAATAACAGTTACAATCGTCAATAAACAATTATATAACAAGGCTATTTCAGTAGTTTACCCCAAAACGATAAAAGAATGTTAACAATAGATACAAAGTAATTACTAAGACTGGACCTCCGAGTAATAAGCTGTCAAAATTTCTTAAAAATCAAAAAGAGCAAGTAGCATTTAGAAATAACAATTCTCTTGCACACCACATCAAAAATAACAAAGACCAAACCCATACTAGTAGAGAATATAAGTTAATATGTAGTATATGGCTGGGTGTTCATAATAATAATTATTAATTGCCCAACCGCTTTATAATCTAATTACGACGCAAAGAATATCACAGAAAACATATACATTATATATTACACAGGCCTCCGATGGAAAGATTGTTTAAAATATAATCACTGATTTTTATAGTTCTTTATACGCTGATTACGAAAAAAACATTAAAAATTCCATTACGCACAGTTTAGTAACAAATTTCACTTGAAATTATCGACAATTAGGTATTTTAGGCAAGTAAGCATTACAGTGTTTAATCCTAATAATTAAAATTAGGCTTAGATTGGCCGTGGGAAATATTAATTTGGTCGGGTAGCAACACCGAGTAGCTGTCAAATCTTTGTTTGCTTTTCTCATACAATGAATCTCTTGACTATGTATTGTGCAGATGTATTTTCTGAGATTTGTACTTCATTTTGTATTTTGTATTTTGTGTTGTTAACTATAATCAACAACGTAAAGTATATTCTTCTGGAGTTCCGGGCTGGAACCGCGTCACTGGTGCAACTGCCGATGTTTCGTATCCACTCGTATGGGACATCTTCAGGGCTCAACTAGTATGGTCAACGACAGCGGAAGTCTACGTACCAGATTAACGTAAATTATAATTTAGTATGGATTCTAGAGCATGTATTATTTTATGCGATTACTTCTGCTACATTTGCGGTAATTATGTTATGTTATGTATGTATGTAAAAAGCAACAAAGAAATATTTCCAATTTCGTTGAAAAGGTTTGCCTCGCTTACCTTGGGATGAAGTTAGGCGATCAAGATAAACCTTGGGCCCTCCACAAAGTATGTTCAATTTAGCTTGAAGAATTGAGGCAGTGGAGTCAAGATACGTTTTGCCGTTCCCATGGTGTTGGCGGAACCTAAAAATCACAGCGATGGATGTTATTTTTGTTCCTGCAACATGCAATGTTTCAACTACCAGATAGTCTATATAACGTTTTAGATGAGAAAGGCATATTGCACGAAAAGATGTTTCGATGGGAAACGAAAACGATACTACAGGGACTATTAAACAAGATCATTCAGATTTACAAATTTTGTGTTGCTTTCATGAAAAATGTTTGGCTATTTTTGATTTTAATATATGTAAAATAAAATATACATTCAATAATTTTTTGTATTTGACTTACCGTTTCTAAAATACATCTGTTTCTTGTGAGAAAACCCTACGTGATAGAAAAGAACGGTTTTCGATTTTGAGTACAGCACTGACAAACACACAAGAAAAAGTGACTAAAGTTAAAACAATTTTTAAAAAGTATTTTCTGCTGGCCTGTGGTATCAATATATCAAATATATCTGTATAAACACATAAACTACATAAATTCTATACGTTATGTTCACTAGCAGAATTGTAATTCTTTTGATAAGCCGTTTTAACTATTAAAAATTAAAAAAATCTTAAAATATTTCCCAAAAATGTTTAGTTTTATTTATAGAAAATTTTTTAAATAAACACAATACAGATGGACATTTTTTGACAAATGACAAAACTAGTCCCTAAATTTTTAGACATGTCTAAAGTAACGATGGTGTAATTTACATTTTGTATATGTCTATTTAAATTATTTCCAATAGTTTTGGTGTTAGTGCCTATTGGATTTACGATTCAATGTTTTGTGCAGCATACTACTAATATACGCAGCATCGAATCAAAAACATTAAAGTAGGTTTAGGGGGACGTCTAAATACTAAGTCATTTGAAATTGCATTTTTTTCGACTTTGATGACCAAATAAAGATCTATATTCTCTGAATAATCATCACACCATATTTATCTACTGTTGGCGATTGTGAATGCTAAACGTCGACTCTCCAAATTTTTTCGTTTAGAATGCAGTCCATTTCTGGACAGGTTCAATTTGATTTAAAAGCCCTAATTTGCATCGTTTACAAAATAGCTGCAAATATTCGAGAAAAGGTTTATTTAGATTATAATTCGTCAATTTTTACCAATATAACAAAACATGTGTGGGATAGTACATTGTTGGAAAATAATTCTTTTCTTGACTAAATCAGGACGCTTTTCACTATTTTTTGCTTTAATTTGTCTAAAAGATTACCGGAATATGCGTCTGCGTTCGTTTGATTTTTGGAAAGTAATCAACAAAGAGAATATCTTTTTCATAAAAAAAATGAGTCTTCAATTTATTGTAGATAGAACAACCATCGCCTTCTTTAGGAGAGAAGTGATATCGTATTGCCACTGTTTTATATTATCGTTTAGCTCGAGCCATATAATGATGGAACCAGGTCCCATTTGTAATAATAAATCGACAAAAAGTACTTTGTGTTTGCGAAAACACTTAAAAACACTCGCAAGAAATTTCCATTACCACCAATTTTTGATCAATACCTAGAGGTCGCAACACCTATCTCGTGGACAGTTTCTTCATAGTTAACTCTTCATTGAAAATGTTTGTTACTCCTTCTTTAGGGGTCAACTATGTAGTATATCTTTAAGGGTTATAGGGCCGAATTTGAACTCATGAACCCATCAATAGTGGATAAAGGATTTCAGCTTTTCATACCATATTTCTTCTCATTATAACTATTTGTTGCTATTAGCCTTCCCATTGAACACTCTAAGACGATTTTAGTTAAGGAGTCTCACGATGAAGCTAATATGGCAATTTGAAATTTGACAACTGGCGTCGTTAAGTAGACAATTTTCAAAATGACCTCAACTAGACTGTTTTGATGGTACGTCACCTATCCGACATTCCACGGACTTTTTTCCTTTCTCGTCTCTAAAAAGCCATTTGCATAAGACTAATAGAGGCTCATCCTGCTATTTCGTAGTCATATTCTATAATTTTTTAATTTTCTTTTATTTTATTTTCATACAAATACGTAAACGTTTATCTGTTTGGCAAATAAAATTATTATTATTATTATTATTATTAGTATTGCTTGTACAATACTAATACGTAATATACAGCAGCTAATTACTTTACTGTATAATTGACTTACACTCAACTAAACAAGATTTGTATTTTCTTCGTATTATAATAACATGTATCTCTTTTTGTTTAGTCTTCAAATGAATTTTATACAGGTACTTTCCAGATGGATTTATTGTAATCGTTATTTTATTTATTACAAAATAAATAGAAACCCGCTTATTGGAATACTCATATTTTCCGCCAAAATTATTCCTATATGCGGATTGTTCCATTATCCGTTTTTAACTTATTTTTTCTTATTACTAGTAAGTTAAGTATGTATATACATACATACTTCGTATTCCTTATATCTGCGATTTTATTACTATAAAATTGACTTCAGTATGATACTGTAAATTTATGTTGCTATTTTCAAAAAATGTATTTAAGAATACATACAAAAGAAATAAAACACATTTCAGCATAATACATATTTTTTAATTGATACTATTTTTTTATTTCAAACTCTACACATCCTTAACAAAATAATAATGTAATTTTATTTTGTTTTCTTTTTTTACACGAAATATCAGTGATTTGGTTATCTAATGCGTAGAAATGTGCAAAATTACAATCAGTTTTTGATTCTAAAGAACGACGAATAGTGTCACATGCTAATTTCACTTCTTGAGTAGATGGAGTATCCTTTGAATATGTATTTTCTTCTGCTTTTTCTTCCTCCTTCTGTTCCATTACCTTGTTTGCACAATTTTCATCTGATTCTACGTCAGCATTCTTCCCGTTGCGTCTTCGTTTTTGAGTAGATTTAAAATTATCAGGCCAATCACTTCAAATATTGTACTATCTTTTCTTTTTCACTTGTGCTTGAGATACACCAAATTTTTTGGCAACATTCGACTGACTGCAAGTTGTTTCTTCTAAAAACTCAAGCAATTTTACTTTTTCCTTCAGAACAAGGTCTCTTCTTTTCAAGTTTGTTAAAGAAGCCATTTTTCTCTCACTTTCACTCAATGTCAAACAATAAACTGACCAGAAATATAGAAATTTCCTGTTTTTAAAACCTCCGAAAAAATTTTTATTCTATGTATGTAATTCTCACAGAATTAACCATTATCTAAAGACTGTTTAAAATCACTTAGGTACAAGATTTTATTGCAATACGTAATTATACGAAGATTATCTGTAATTATGTACATAATAGCTTTCTAAAAGTAAAATAAACATTCATAGTAACTTTTGGTATACATCCACCTTTAGTTAAGCAGGTAGAGAAATTTATTCTTTTATGAAGACAAAATCGCATTAATGTTCTTAGAAAAGCCATTCATTTACCCAATATATTCTATTAAAAGATATTCTTATAACCGAATAATTTTGTTAATACTTAAAGAGAAATGGTTTTGTTCTTGAGATTTTAATTCCTTTAGCCGATATATTCTATTAAGAGGGTTTCCAATAAACGGGTTTCACTGTATATTATTTTTAAATGAAAAATTGCAAGGAAGCGAACTACTTTCATTTTTAAGTGAAAAATATGTCAGAGGAAACTGATCGCTTTTATAAATAATTATATTTCGAAAATTGCCAGAATACTAAATTCAATTATCACTAAAACAGTTCCAGCATTTCCGTTAGATCTTTGAAAGTAACTGGGAGGAAGATAAGATTCAGTGTAGTATAAAAGGGGGTTCCAGTTGAAAGAGTTTTAGTGTTTCATGAAGTTGTTTCGAAAAGCAATTTACTCTGCAGAATGTTGATCTTTATCTTTTTGTCTTTAGTGTATCTAACAAAGATACCTTCTACTGGTAAGTACGGCTCCATCTCAATTCTAAAATTTAAGATGTATAACTGGAAATAAAAGTGTTACTAAAATTAATACGATACAGATAATACGATAATTGAGTGGAGTTGAAAGATTTGTAGAAACTTTTAGTTCTTCTGCAGATAGTGTTGCGCAAGATTTTTATTGGAGAGATTATGCGTATAGGGATATACCTTGTGATGCTTATCAGGCAGCACCTGGAAGGTACATAGGACAAATTAATCATGATAGCAATAATTTAATAGCTACTATCTACCCAAATAGTAGAATTGCCGTGTTCGACTTTGCCACAAAACGTACTGTTAATGAAGACATAAAAGTACGTTTAAAACTTTTTTCTAGCCAGCGCATTTCAGTAAGTTTATACTAAAGGTTTTATGCATGGCTTTTTTAGATACTTTGCAGTCCAGATAATAGTAGATTCTACTGGGAGCATGTCGATTTGCAAAAACCTCAAGATCAACAATTGCAAGACGCGGTGAAAGGAGGTTTTCAAGAGACTGTTCACCATCCATTATTTATTGGAAAAATAATACACGAAGACGAATGGAAAATCGGTAGGGTTTTTGGCTACGAAACCATGGTATGGAGGGGAATCTGGGTATGGAATGGAACCCAGCCATCCGTTAACATTCGTCAGTTTTTTATTTTGAAATATAATATTACAGATGCTTGTAACCAACAGCGCAATAGTTGCATTGCAGTATGATTATTTTTATGAATGTGATTAAAATACATTTTTATTAGAATTGGTACTTTACTTTTAATAAATCAATATATTCAAAATAAATTCTATATAACGAATTTTCGAAATTATTCTTGTAGTATTGTATATAGTTATTCAATAATCTTCCGGAAACTATTGATTGATAATGTTCATTTATTACATTATGATACACCCACTAACTGATAACAAGTAAATTTTATGTTGACACGAAAAAGAATATGGACAATTCGCAGTATATGGGGATTTGCTACCTCATACAATTCCATAATAAATATTTTGTTTTTAATGAATTTCGGCAGAAATTTTTATATTACTTAAAAAATTATATTAAATAAAATGTTTAACTAAAACTGTTGTAATATTTTTGATATGATATGCATATTTGTGTTTAGAACTTTACCATTTATTTGTAAAAGAAACGTATTGCTATTTCGATTATGTTTCTTTTTTTTTAAAGATAAAATCTTAAAATATTTCTCAAGGACCTTTACTTTTAATTATGAATCAATTTTTACACATATAGTACAGGTAGACATTTTCTGGCAAATGTTGGCAGATATGTTGCACAGAAATACAATTATCGTTTAAAAGTTTATATCCATATGGTGCACCTAATATTTTGTGAAAATGTGTGTGAAAATTAATTAAATTGTTATCAAACGTTTTTCCACTAGTTTCTATTTGATTCGCAATTGAACAGAATGTAGCATATTACCGATATTTATAGTTACGAATGTCAAACTTCAAGATTCGTTATGCGAATAAGTAAACCTTTTCACAATGGTAGTCCTTTAAAAGTGCTATTTTTCAGCTTTGTAGTGAGCAAAGAAGTCTCAAAAATTTGTATTATATTCGGATATATGTATGTATGTATATACATTACAATATCAAGAACTAGTATTGCCAACACCTGCTCAATCACTAGATTAAGAGATTTATTAATATACAATAGAAAAAAAATTACTTAATTTTATCTGTATTGCAAAAGGAAACATGAGCGAATACGCATATTAAAGATAATAATAATAAGAAGAAGAAGAATAATTCTATATAATTATGCGCTTGTACGATGTTAAACTGATTCTAGATTCTAATTTTAACCTCTTCCTACCGTACCTACGTAATGCAGAATTTTTTTTGAAAAAAAATTTCTTTCTCCTGACTGAATTCAAACCGATGATCTCATTCTTTCCGGTAATGTACCATCACCATTAGATTATGGAGACGTGAATTACGATGTGTTGGTTTAGCATCGTAAAGGCGCATAATTATGTGCAATTAATAACCTACCATGTGTTGTTCATTTAATAATCGTTTCCATAATGTAATTTTTGGTATATTGGAAGGACTAAGATTCACTGTCTTCGTAGTCTAATGCTGATGGCAATGATCCCAGAGAGAAGCAGATCGCGGATTCGAGTCCCATGCAGAGTACTGAAATTTTTCTAAAAAAATATCTGCTTTACATATACGATATAGGAAGCGGTTAAACCTATAATTTCGCAATGATAATAATTTTGGATAAATTTTTAAATAGACATGTAGTACAAGTCGACATTTTTTTGACAAATATTGGCAAAAATTTTTCTGGAAATTACAATACTTCTTCAGAATTTTGGGACCCATACTGATGTAATGGACATTTTGTGAATATGTCTACTTAAATTATTATCAAGTTTTATTCTGTTAATTTCTATTTGATTCGCAATTGAGTTAGATCCAGTACATTGTAAATGCTAGTATCTCTAACCAGTATTGTACCGCGTCTAAAAAATTAAAACCGTTCGTTATGATGAAAGCTAAATACTCTCATAATATATGTCGCTGAAAAATATATTTTTCAATTTTAAAATGAGGAAAGAAAAATTTGTATTCTCTGTATGGTCGTTGCATTATATTTTTTTCAACTGGCTGTTGTGTATACAAACACAATGTCGATGCTTCAAATGCACACCATTTCAAATAGATGGAACTTATCAGAAATATTAATAACTACGGTTCAAATTTGGACAGATTCAATTTGATTTAAAAAAACCTGAATTGAGATCGTTTAAAAAATTAAGTAAACACACTCGAATAAAAATTTATTCAAATTATATTCATGAAAGTAGTTATACATTAGTACAGCTATTGTATTGTTTGCGACAAGAGTCTGTAATATTATATTTTAGTATAAAAAAATCACGAAAATTAACAGATGGTACACTGCTATTCCATACCCAAAGTCCAATGGCATGTGGGGGTTCATAACCAAAAACTCTACCGATTTTCCACTCGTTTTCATCCATTACTTTACCAATAAATAATGGATGATGTGCCTCCTCTTGAAAACCTCCTTTTACTGCGTCTTTTAATTGTTTCTCGTACGCTTTTCGCAAATCCACATATTCCCAGTACAATCGACTATTATCAGGGCTGCATAGTATCTGAAAATGCAATGTACGTAGAATTTTTAGTATACACTTATCGTCAGGAAGAAAAAATATTAAACTCACTTTTACGTCTTCCTTAACAATTTTTTTCCCTCCATGGTCTAGAATGACATTTCTATTATTAGCATAGATGGTAGCTATTAAATTATATCCTTTAAAATTAACTTGTCCTATATATCTTCCGGGAGCAGCTTCATAAGCATCGCAAGATACATCTCTATATACATAATCTCTCCAATAGAAATCTTGCAAAATACTATCTGGAAAAAGAGAACTAAATTTCTACAAGCATTTTAACTTTCAAACACCTCATTAATTCGTTATTATGTCATTACTTTTAATATGTAATATTTTAAAATATTCTATGCGGGTTTCGTAGCATTCTAAATTTAAGAAAAATTGTCTCAAGTGTACTTACCGGTAGAGGGCATTTTTGTCAGATACATCAGAAACAAAGAAATGAAAATAAACATTTTTTAGAACGAATTGCTTCTTGAATTATCAACATGAAACAGTAAAATCGTTTCAATCTTGGTCTCCTTTTATATCCGTTTGTATCTTATCTTATCATTCTAGTTACTTAACATAACAAACGGAAGTATGGAGATTAGTTTCATGATAATTGAAACTGTTACACTGTTACTTACCATAACTTAATAATTTATAAAAGCGATAAGTTTCTCTTATTTATTTCATATTTTATTTTAAAATCTAAGTAATCGACTTCGAAATTTACGATTTGATATGCAATGATATGCAATTTTGGAAACCAAAATTACTATACATTATGAAAGTAGCACTTTTGAATTTTGAAAATGTATTCGAATATGCGAAATGTAAAAGCGGGAGGAACCGGAGCATAATTTAATGAAAGTGCAGGAGATCTATATATTTAGTGGGAACAACTCATACAAAGGGTACTAGGAAAGTTTTGCAATATGACGCAACAATGAATCGTAGGAAGCTGCTTGTTGCTGCATGTTGAGACATGTTCATACGCGCATAGCAGCCGCCGCGCTATATCGATGGGCCCAGTTATTCATTAGCAATAAGAGTGTAAAGTGATTGCGATGGCATCGTGGTCACGAAATGAGATAAGGACAGTTTTGCATTATAATTTTGGGCCTGGTTTAAACATCGGCCAGTGCTTCGAAGAAATGACTCTTGCACTAAGTGATATTTGTCCACATCGCAACAACGATATTCAGGTGGTATAGAGAATTCCAAAGGGGAAATTTAACTGTGGAGGATGCTGAGAGGTCGAGAAGGCCACGAACGTCAGTTACGGAGGAAAACGTTGCCATTGCGAGGAAAATGCTTGGCGAGGACAGGCGAGTGACACACCGACAGATAGAGGGTACTTCAGACCTAAATGCACCAGCAATTTGTTCGATTCTGCGTGATCATTTGCACGTGAAGAAACTCTTCTCTCTGGGTGCCGCGTCGACTGACTGAAGAGCAGACGACACGACGTGTGACTTGGTGCCGAGAGACGCTCAAAAAGTTTAACAAGGGACAATCTCGGTATGTGAACAACATCGTGACAGGTGACAGGTCTTGGTTGTATTATTACGATGTGCCGACCAAAGCTCAAAACAAAGTTTGAGTCTTTGATGGTGAGGACACACCCGTAGTTGTCAGAAAATCTCGATCTGTAAAGAAGAAAATGATAGCTGTATTTTTCAAATCGAGTGGAATTGTGGAACGCATCGTTTTGGACACACAGAAGACAGCTAAGTGGTATACTGAACAGTGCTTGCCTAATGCCATTGGATCTATGAAGAACTTGCGCCCAAAGTCTTGAATGGACACCTGATTCCTCCATCACGATAATACTCCAGCTCACCCCGCCAAAGCCTGAACCGCATATTTGACCGAGACAGGATTGAAACTTCTCGAGCACCGTCCCTACAGTCCAGATCTTGCTCCCTGCGACTTTGTACTGTTCCCGCATGTGGAAATGAAGCTAAAAGGGAGGCGGTTTTCCAGTGATGAGGATCTTCTGCGGGCTTGGGACAACGAGTGTGCTTTACTTCCTTGTGAAACTTGGCAGAACTGATTTAAAGATTGGTTTCGGAGGATGGAGAGGTGTATTGAGTGTAGAGGAAATTACTTTGACAAAACTAAATAAACAAAGCTGTATTGCAAAACTTTCCTAGTACCCTTCGTATTTCAGTACATTCCAAATCAAGATAATAACATAAACTTTAAAAGATATTCTGTAAAAATGAGCTTTTGTTTTTATTTAACTTATAATTATTTATTGCATGACGTGAAAATGCATTTTGTTTAAAATTTTCGATAATAGTACGTTTTTAAAATAAAAATAAATTTCTTGTGACCACGGGGGCTTTAGTGGTCCACTTCTTATTAACGCAGTAATTGTTAATAAGCCTTAACCTTAAGACGAGGTATTAGTTTACCAAAATTTAATTTAAAAGTTGTTTGTTTTTCAAATTCAAATTAAAAATTATTAAAAAAAGTAAAAACAACAGAGCTCATATTGGATACCTGGGAAGCATCTGTATAAAAAAATAATGCGTATCAAGGATTCATATGTATTTTACATACTGTAGTCTGTCCAAAAGATATGTAATAGTCACTTATTTATCAATATATGATGACATAATCAATCAAAAGTTTTACATATGCCTGTGTATGCCACATCAACTTGACCCTAGTAATATAGAATGTTAACAGTATTGTGAGAAGCGCGTTAAATTGGGTTCGATGAATCTTTGCTCTAAGAAACTACTCTGAAATGGTATTACAGTATATAACATTTAGCTGTGGAGTAGATCCATAAATAAAGAACTCTTTAAACCTTAGAAAAGTTGAATAAAAGTGCAATCAGTCTGTAATTCTTAATATCAGAAAGCAAACTGTTTTTAAGAATTGAATACACCTTGGGTATTTTCCACGTTTTGGGAAATTCCAACGTCTTTAATGCTAGTTGAATTTACACACACAGTGCACATCTTGGTTTTCAACGGTGCGGATCGCGTACGGAGTTTATTTTTTCGTACAATTTTTTCGCCGTGTTTTACCAGGTGCGACACTTTGAAATTATCTGCTGATGATGACAACTTGGTTGTCGAAATGCGTATACAGAATTTACAAATAGTTAATTGTGGAAAGGGGTTATATATCAACCTTATTGATCAAGTCTTTAATGCTAAATTAAAGATTATTATTGGAGGGAAAACAATAATTTTGCAGTGTAAGAATATCATTGATAATACAAATATAATAATATATGATAATGCACTAGTAATATTGAAGCAATGACAGTAGCATAATTTGAATCAATCAAACCTTTCTACGTTAATTTCTATTTAATTCACAATTATGACTTATTTCTGGAAATGAAGCATTTTGCGTTAGGTCGTATGTTTTTTGTATTATTGATGCTTGTTTTCTTCTGAAGTCCGTTGTCATGTCTACAGTTCAAATATGAGGCGTGTTTTTAAGTAAGCATCGTTTTTAAATATGATCGCTGCTGGGCTGCGGTCGTGCTTCCAAGCGTTCGCACTGAGTACCTACATTTGGTGGTTAATCACAGAAGCCAGTACGAAAGCATTCATTCTTGGTAATGTTTATTTGGGTGTATTTAAAATGCCTCAGACTGTTGAAAATTCCGCCGAGGTTGAACACAGAGATTAAAATATGTGAAAGAACTACGAATAATATCAAATTAAACTTAAATTTGTACTTGCTCGTGTCAAGAAGGATATTAAAGTGTTTTAATAATATAATTTTATCATTACTTTAGTTTTTTTGGTGAATTTTTAAGTTTTGTAATTTATTCTGAATGAGAAAAGTGGAAAATACTAGTGTCGCAAGTACATTTAAAACAGAGATTTTATTAAAAGCAGTAATACAAAAAGTTTATTGGCACCCAGTTGACCAGATAGCCACATTAATTCGAGAAGATATTCAGTTAACATCTAACTATCGCAGTCATTGCCATGACCATTAAAAGTGCAAAACATATTCAGATTTGAAGTCATGATGCGATCACGACCAGCTAAGTAGCCTAGATTGACTTCAAGAATGAAGAAAGCACGTTTGTAATGGTAATTGAGTACAAATTAAGTAATTAGAAATAATTCCTTGATGTCTGTATGCCATTTTTACAATAAATTTCACTTTGACTCGAAACAATGACGGAGACTGTTAATTTCGTTATACGAAGACCCAAAGAACGTTATAGTGAAAATTATAGAAAGAAATTAAACACTAATTGTCAGTTATTATCTGGTCATGTGTAACCGCGAATAGCACCGGATCTCTGTATACTAGAGAGAAGACAATGAACAAAGTGCAATCTAAAAAGAATGTCGAAACTGTATTTTTGCCTTTTCAATTCACTAAATTAAGAAGAAGGATCATATATCCTCATGCGCGATGGGGCGCCGTACCATAGAGCGAAATCGAAGAATCTGTTCATATTCATTTTGCCCTGGCTTGAAAACTCGCCCAATCTAAATCTGATTGAAAATGTGTGGAGTATGTTGAGAAGGTTTATGTAGTCATCCCCGAGTGCAACAATAGCAGTTCTAAAAGATAATATCCATAGACATTAGCAAGAGAATGCAGAACTGCAAGAGGTGGTAAGAACTTGTATTTTCAGTATGAGATAGAATTAGTCATTAAAGCCATATAAGGATTATCTTTTAATTACATTATACAGTATCCCTTCAAAATAAATCTATTGAAAGTAAAACATGCAGTGTAGAAAATACAACAGCTTTTGTATTCCACGCATTGGTTTAAAATCTTGATGTACCTTTAAATTTATTTATTATTTATATCTATATTCATTATTATACGATATCTAGTGTATTATAAACAAGAACTAATGAATACGAGAAAAGCAATTATACAACAGTGCAACTATTGTATCCTTTATAACAAGAAAATTTAGCAGGTGGTTGCATTGCCGCTCCATATTTAAGGTCCTCTGCTGGTTAAGGTTTCATATTTTAAAAACCAGACAATTTACCAATACCTTCATCTATTATTTTGGCAACAAATAGTGGATAATTGTATGTAATAAAGCACTAAAGAATAAATAAAGCATTTTGTCTAAATTTCACACTATATTATGTATTAACTGCAACTAGTTTCGTCTGTTAGGGCATTATCAAGCAACAATTAAATAAAGACAATTCTTCGAAATATTTATAAATATAAATAACAGGAAAACATTAACAACTAATGAAATTACTAAGTACAATTGAAGTAAAAGATTAAAATAGAAGCAGTTAATGATGAGAGTTATGATAAATTTAGAAGAGATAATTCCTCAAAATGAATTGATCATTAAGAAGGGTAACAGAATTGAAATTACCTAGGCATGGAGATCAATAAGTGTAATAACACTTATTAATCTCCATGCATTCCAAGGAATTTAGTTCCAGACTTTTGTTACATATATGAAGGATTTTCGGCTTAAAATATTTATGTGCATTATGGTTGGTTTTTATTAGATGTTTACTGAAGTTTACTGAAGAATCATTTCCTTGGTATTTTAGGCTTCGTAGATCTTCTGTTCTAATTTTGAATGTTCTCCCTGATTCGCCAATATACGCACAATTACATTCTGGGCATTGAAGTTTATAAACATCGCAATTCTCCATGGGATCAGTTAAATAATATTTTGTCTAAATTAATATCTATTTTAAAAACTTTATTCCTACTCAGATTTTTATTAAGGAACATTGATACTTTTTCAGATAGTCCCGAAATAAGATAATGTTTTGAAACTTTTTTCAGTTTTTTCGTATTTACGATCTATTTTGTTGATTAAACTATTAAAATTTTTCTGGAAAATTATTATTTTTCGCTATAATTTTATGATGATATTGTGATAAAATTTGTGCTGTGTACGGTGAAGGTACTTTATTCTGTTGCGCGGAAATGTCAAATTTCAATGTGAAAGATGAGTCAGAGCTATTGCAAATGCATATCAGCAGTACGGATAGGCATTGACCACAAAACTGTTTTGAACCATTTACACAAAGCTGGTTACAAAAAAAAGCTTGACGTATGGGTTCATAAAATTGTAAACCTTTAGTTGAAATCGAGCCGTTTCTGAGATAGTAAAAATGATGATACGAATTGATGGGTATAGTAGAAACTATGTGTGTGTATGGTGGGACTGGAGGGGAATGTGAGTTTCCTGTATATATGAAAAATAAAAGTATTACTGCTTTGCGTTATAGTTTGGTTGGGAAGTTTTGATCTTAGATATAGCTAATAGTCTTTTTTAAGTTGGTTTCAATGTGAAAACTACTTGATTCAGTTTTTCCCAGAAACCACAGAAGTTTTTCACCGATGGGATCATGGATCTACCAAAAAAATGGCGAAACATTGTCGATAATAATGGAGCGGTTTAATGTATGCGGGGACCAGTTGAATTTTGCTGAAAAAACGCCACGAACTTTTTCCCAGACCCAATATTTTGTTGATTAAACTATTAAAATTTTTCTGGGAAATTATTATTTTTCGCTATAATTTTAATGATATTTAATTCTGTTTGACTATTTCTGTCAACCAGAGCTATTGCAAATGCTCTACGGATCATAAAATTGTAAACCTTTAGTTTCTGAGATAGTAGATGATACGAATTGATGGGTATAGTAGAAACTATGTATGTGAGTTTCCTGTATATATGAAAAATAAAAGTATTACTGCTTTGCGTTATAGTAAGATCTAGAAAGCTAATAGTTTTTTCAATTTCTAATTCCGTGGTAATCTTGATTGACGAATGTACGGAATTAAAAAATTTGAAATTTTACCTCAATTATCTATCAGTACCAAAGAACCCCACTACTATATCGTCTACGTATCTAAACCAAAACATTATGTTCATATTTGATAAATAATTTTTTAAAGTAGTATTTTCTAATGCATATATCAGGTGCGCAACTAAGTTCTCGCTGTTTTTTTGATGAAAATGCAACTTTATTGTGAAAAAATGTTTACAAATGAATCATTCAAAATATTGCCCAGCGCTAGCGATAACTTTTTCCCATCTTTCTGGCAGAGCTCGAATACCGTCACGGTAGAAGTGTCCGTCTTTTGAGGCTATCCACGAATCAAACCATTTTGACATGTCTTCATATGAGCGGAACTGCTGATTAGCCAGATCATGTGTCATCGAACGGAACAAGTAATAATCGGACGGCGCAATATCTGGGGAATATAGCAGACGGGGTAGGACTTCCCATTTGAGCGTTTCTAAGTAGGTTTTAACGGGTTTGGCAACGTGAGGTCGAGCGTTGTCATGCTGGAGAATCACTTTTTCGTGCCTCTGCTCGTATTGTCGCCGCTTTTCGCGCAGTGCTCGGCTCAATCGCATCAATTGTATTTGATACCGCTCCCCGGTGAAGGTTTCGTTCGGTTTCAACAGCTCATAATAAATAACACCGCCCCGGTCCCTCCATTTACACAGCAAAACCTTCGCAGCGTGAATATTCAACCGAACCAACGACGTAGAAGCATGACCGGGCAGTCCCCATGATTTTGTTCTCTTTGGGTTGCTGTAATGAATCCATTTTTCATCACCTGTAACGATGCGATGAAGAAAACCCTTCCTTCTTTGCCGCTGGAGCAGTTGTTTACAGGCGAAAAAACGATGCTCAACGTCTCTTGGCTTAAAATCATAAGAAACCCAAGTTCCTTGTTTTTGAATCATTCCCAACGCATGCAATCGCTGGGAAATGGCTTGGCGGATAACTCCTAATGCTATTTTTGCGTTTGGCACGGATCCTCATCGAGCAATGCCTACAATTCAGCGTTTTCGAAGGTTTTTGGTCTTCCTTTACGCGAACGGTCGTCAACATCGAAATCACCGTCTTTGAAGCGACGGAACCACATTGTTTCATTAGAGCAGCATCTCCGTAAAATTTTTGGAGTTCTCAATGCGCTTCAGCCGCCGTTTTCTTCGAATGAAAGAAGAAAAGCAACACTTCCTACAAATGACGATTATTTGGCACAAAATCAGACATTTTCATACAACCCAAAGTATACGACGCAAAAACAAAATCACTAATGTGCCAAAACGTTTTTTTACCATATGTCTAAGCTTGGTTCATGACGTTTTGGTTATGTCACAATCGACCAGCACTTACTACTGGAGCCATTTCTTGAAAGACAGCGAGAACTTAGTTGCGCACCTAATATAAAGATATCCGTTAAGAGAGGACTCAGTGGTGAACCTATCGCGAGTCCTTTGTCTTGTTGGTGCAAGGTATTATTAGATTGAAAATAATTTTGACATATATAAATTTCGAAATGTCTCAATATTTATAGTTTTATAATGGGGAGAATATTAAGACTATTTAAAATTCGTTCTGCTAAGGGGTTAGTAAACTTTAGTAAACTATTTCAAATAATGGATAATGTTTACTGTCTTAAAAATATCTTTTCATAGCTGCTGAATTTATGCAAATCTACATATTGCCAATCAAATTGGATAATATCTTAGCTACTTAATATTTGAAGCAGCCATTTTCGTTAAACTAACAAAGATTTACCCTAATTCTTTTTCTAGAATCAAAAAGTTTTTTATACATTCATTTTGTGTTCTGCAACTAGGTATACCTATTAGGTACATAAAATTATTTTTATCAATTAAGTAATATGTACATTATTAGTACCGCATAGTAACTTGTACAGAATTAAAGTATTTTGTATTTATTTCATTACATAGTTGATGTGCACTCATGGAAAGAGAAATCTTCCTTCGTATTAATGTACATTTTTTAATTCAGTGTCAACTAAATTTTATACGATATCTAACATGGATTTATTTTATTGGTTATAAAACATACTCTCTTAAATTAAAAACTGCCAAGAAATTAATTATTTTTGCATTCTTAAGTGAAAATTTCAAACCAAGAAATTTTGCTTTTATAAATAATTGTGTTACGAGAACTGACAGTATAACAATTTCACTTATCGCGAAAACAATCCCTGCATTTCCGCTTGATCTTGAAAAGTAACTGGTATGGAGATAAGGTATAAAACGAGGTTCAAGGTTGAAACAGTTTTACTACATTATGATATTTCATTTTAAAGATGGCAAATTTTAATGAAGACTACTCGTCAATCATTCATCTGCGACTTTTAATCGTTAAGAACTAGAATTACTAAGCGAAAGTAAATATTTTGTCAAACGCGATACTACTACCGAGAAAATGATTTGCGAGTATTGAAACCTCTATTAAGAATTTAGAATCTTGTTCAAAAAAACTTCATTTGAGAAGCTATAAACCCAAATTAAGGAGAATTTACAGCAACACAAACAGACGTTAGTTAATAATGAGTGAAAGTCGATTAAAAGTCTTAGGTGTTTTTACTTAAAAGCAGATAGAGCGAAGCTAGTTAAGTAGTAATTTTGGACAAAATCGATTACTTCCAAAGAGTAAAAAACTTAATTTCAGGAGTTACATATATCGAATATAAGAAAAATTCGTTACCTAAAGTGATTAGGGACACTAAGAACTCGTTAAAAATTGTCGAAAGTTAATAACTTCTAATTATAAATGAAGTGTGAATAATCCAATGATCCCGAGAAAGAATTGTTTATTTAAGATACACAAATGAAGTAATTCGATGAGACCAATTGTTTCAGGTATTAAAATCACTGACAGCTTCGATTCCAAAATGGTTAGTGAATAAATACAAAAACTTGTCCAAAAAACTTGAAAGTTTGTCAGTTACTAATTCAATAGATTTTATTCAAATAATCTAAAATTGTAAATTGAATGACCAGAAAATTTTAGTGTCATAGTTCCCTTCGGTATCTATTCCGGAAACTATAATATATGATATATCTTTCTAGAGATAATATTCAACCGGAAAAAGTGAATGAATATTTACGATCGACAGCCTTATGTATGCACATACATATGTCTTAAAATTGTTTCCAATTTGAAGATAAATTCTATGGAGAGAAACAAAGGGCAGTGGAATTGTTCATGAGTCATTTTGACGTTGAATTTAAAAACGCCAAATATTTTTCAAGACTGTGGATTAGGTATGTAGATGATATTTTTGCGATTTTGAACACTTGTAACTTATGATGATTTCGTTAAGCAATTAAATTCAAAATTCCTGACAGTTTAATTCAAGGTGGAAAAAGAAAATCATGACACCTTACCTTTCTTAGATACCTTAGTAATTACGAATAATCATAAAATAGAAAAGAAACTAATGTTAATAGGTTTATCACATCTGATTGAAATCATAATATGCAAAATTGGAAGGCGCCATCTCTTTCTATTTTCTTATCGATCGTTTACTTATTTTTCCATTAACAGAAGTAAGTGAGATATGAAAGACAATTAAATTAATTAAGAACATTGCGAGATACAACGGTTTTGGATTTTATAAATAATTGTGTTTCGGGAACTGACAGCATAACAATTTTATTTATCGCAAAAACAAACCCTGCATTTCCGCTGTATCTTTGAAAGTAACTCGAATGGAGATAAGATTCAAAGTGGTATAAAAGGAGGCTCCAGATTGGAACAGTTTTACTGTTTCATGAAGCTGGTTCGAAAAGTAAATCTCTCTGAACAATGTTCATCTTAATCTTCTCGCTTCTGGTGTATCTAACAAAAATCCGTTCCGCTGGTAAGTACAGTTGCATCTCAATTATTTCAAAATCTAGAATATTGAATAGTTTATAATAAATTTTTATTAAAAATAAAGATAGAATTGATTATCATGATAATTGAGCGTTGGTGAAGGGTCTGTAAAAATGTGTTTTTTTCTTGTCTAGATAGTGTCGCGCAAGATTTTTACTGGAGAGATTATGTGTATAGGGATATACCATGTGATGCTTATGAGGGAGCACCTGGAAGATACGTAGGACAAATCAACTTTAATAGCAATAATTTGATAGCTACTATCTACCCAAATAGTAGAATTTCCGTTTTCGATCATGGACGAAAACGTACCGTTAACGAAGACATAAAAGTAAGTATAAAATTTTTTTTGCTGACGAAGTAGCTTAGTCAGTCTATGCCAAAAATTTTGCTCATGTTACCTTTTCAGATATTGTGTAGCCCAGATAATAGTAGATTCTACTGGGAGTATGTCGACTTGCAAAAAACTCAAGACCAGCAACTGCAAAACGCTGTGAAAGGTGGTTTTCAGGAGACTGTTCATCATCCATTATTTATTGGAAAAATAACACACGAAGATGAGTGGAAAATTGGTAGAGTTTTTGGCTATGAAACCATGGATTACAGAGGACTCTGGGTGTGGAATGGAACCCAACCATCTGTTAACTTTCGTCAATTTTTTATTTTGAAATATAATGTGTCAGAAGTTTGTCACAAACAGTGTAATAGCTGCATTATTATGTTATTATTTTTAAGAGACTAGTTAAAACAAATTTTTGTTTGAATTCGTACCTAATTTGTTTTCTTATCAATTTCCATTTAACGTCTTCAAATTAAATGAAGCATATCGAATTTATTAGATTGAATGATAATATTCATCGTATCAATAATAAGTAAATTTTTGTAGATATATCATGTTTTCGAATTAGTGCATAAAATATGGAAATTACTTCGGTATATGAGAATCAAGTAACGTATATAATTCTACGATCAATTTATTTTTTTAAATTAATTTAATCAGAAATTCTCTTATACTGTAACATACAGTACAGTACACATTACGATAAATAAAATGTTTAAATGGAATTATTATAATTGTTTTGATATGATATACACTTCGTTTTAATCTATTCATATTTGGAATCTAGTGGTTTATTTGTAAAACAGAATATTGTCATTTCGATTAAATTTTATGTATATAATATACATATGTATATATATAAGTCGTCACTTTTAATTCAAAGCCAAGATTTGATTGGTGGAGGAATTTTTAGGTAAATATTTAGCAAATATAAAAATTATTTAAAATTCTTGAGACATGAGTAACTTTTGTAAATGGCATCTTGTGAATTTCGCTACTTAAATTATTAAGAAGTATTTTTGTGTCAACTGCTATTTGATTCCCAATTGAGGTTCATGTAGCGAATTATTAGTATTCGTAACACCAAAACTAAAACATTAGGTTTCATTATGTGGTCAGAAAAATACTCTTATAATTTGAGTATTTCAAAAGTGATATTTTCATAATAATAATAATAATAATAATATTAGTAATCCATGCTTTTAAATCTCCTAAAAGTTTAAAGCCAATTACAGGGACCTTCATCAATACCATGTGTTATTATTACTTAAACGGGGAAAAGCTTCCTGGACGGCAGGTCATACCGGGTTCGAACACGAAACTCCGGGCGTGATATTCCAGCAGTGACTCACCACTGAACTATCAGCCGGTTATGGTAACGAGCAAGTTTTGAAAATAAATAATAATAAAATAAGAATATGTATCTTGTGCATGATCATCATATTATATACGTATTTATATCAGACGATTCTGACTCAATGTTGATGCCTCAAATTCTTGCCATTTCGAACCTAGATATTTATTGCGCTTCACTTAAGTGCAGGCTCAATTTTCAAATGACACTAATCAATCGTTTGAAAATAAATGGAACACCTTCGAATAAATGTTTATTTAGATTCTATTCCGAGAAACTTTTTGCACGATTGCAATTTGTCGGTTCCAATTGAATTTACCGGCGTTTCTAACATCTTTCACTTTTCCCATTCCGAATAAGTTACACTATTCCTATTTCGAATTATTACAATGTTTAGAAATACACTAAAAAATTAAGCAAATAATAAAATTTACAATACAGGGTGTTTCAAAAACAATATACGTATTTCGAATGCATATATTTATTAAACTTTAAGACATACGAATATGAAACTTTACGCACATATTTACGAACCTCTCAACTTCAGATTACAGATGTTCAATAGGTCCTCCATCAACGACACGAACAATATCACATCGATACTCAAATTCCTCCCATACTCGGGCAAGCATGTCCTTCATGACTGATGTTATGGCCATACGGATCCGGTTCTTCAACTTTTCCAGGTTCTGTGGGAGTGGTGGTACATAAACTTTATATTTAACGAAACCCCACAGGAAGAAGTCACAGGGTGTCAAATCCGGTGACCGTCCAACCCAGCTGAGACATGATAACCAATCCAACGGTTCGGTAGAGTTTCATTCAGATATTCACGCACTTGGCGACTCCAGTGAGGGGGTGCCCCGCCTTGTTGAAAATTGAAGTGCAGCCTCGGAAACAACCAGTTTTGTAACATAGCGAGATACTGCTGATCGTGTTATCATTGTCAATAGCATCCATGCCACACCTTTCTGTTTGTCATCAGGACACAGAGATTGTAACAATTGTAACTTGTACGGCTTCATAATCAACCGACGTCTCAAAACACGCCAAATTGTTGTTGTAGGCAGTTGTAACTACCGAGTGGCACGACGAGTTGATTTTGAAAGACTACGTTGGAAAGCAATTTGAATTCGTGCAACATTTCCTCCAGAAGCACGGGGTCGGCCAGGTCTCTTTACTTTATATACACATCCTGTATCTACAAGCTGTCGATACCATCTGTGAATGTTCCACCCATTCGGAGGATCAATTTGGTAGCTCAACCAGGAAAGGTTTGCACTGTAATCACGTAATTGCAATTCGCAAACTCTAGAACACAAAATGATTTCAGCTTCGGAGTAGCCATTTTAAACATATGACGGTTACCAAGAGAAACAGAAGAAGACTGACATCTAACGGCTATTAAATAAATTAGACTGTGTATTCGTTTCTCCAATAACCGAGCGAGGCGCAGCGATCGATAGTTTGGACAAAATAATACTACAATATTATTCGTAGTGTGCTTTCGCATATTTCATTATCTGTGTTTAGACTCTAATAAAACGTACCTGACTCACAATCGATAATAAGAGGATTTTCCTAATTATATAATGGTTGCTTTGAAATATATTTAAATACTAACGACTTGCATTACAAATTTCTTTAAAGGCATGGGTGATTCTAATTCAATTACCAGGTACTTATAGACTTAAAAATTACAGACGCTCGACTTTCTGCTTTTATCGATTTTGTTATTTTAGTATTTATTGAAAGAGTAATATCGGTCAAAAGTACTATTTGTAAATTTTTATTTCTAGTGTTTATTTAGTATTTATTATAAAAATTCTTTTTCGTTTTTGAAGAAGCATTAGAAATGGCACAATCATACAATCTTTTAGCTAAAACAGGAATTAGGGATTATAACAGTTATTATTTGCGAATTGCATTTAATTCTTTTAAATTAACTTTTGACATAAGTGTGTTAATCAACCTGTATATATGTATGTTAGTCAGTATATGTTTATTTGTTGTACATTCTAAATCCAAATTTATTGTTAACTCTTTTAATTGTTGTCTAAGAAATTTATAAATAAAGAATTTAAAATAACTAATATAGAAAGTAGAGGGCATAAATAAAATTTATTAGAAAGTTCAGAAATTGATAAATTTACAAAATGAAATAAATAAAACTTAATAAGATGAAGAAACAGGGATATGTAATTCATCTTTACTAAATTCGTTTGTGTACCAAAAGAAATGTTTAACAGATGAAAAATCTGCTTTCCATACTATTCGTATTTTAAGTTGTTGTTTAGTTCATAAGCTTATTAATATTTTATAGAAGAGGAGAAGCTTTTACAAAATTTTATAGTGTACATCACAATATAGTTTACTTAAAAAATCTGAAGAAGCCACTGTGTGACGAAACAATTTAATGTACAATAATTAAACAATAAAATAGGCATAATACTTAATCTTCAATATCACTAATACAATGAACTAGCAATTTATGCAGAATGTAGTCTCATGACAGAGGAAGAAATGGAAACATAAAAGAAAAGCGTTTACTTAAAGCATAGGTATAGATACTTATACAATAGTACAGCCATTACAGTGTCTGCTACAACTATCTGTGAAATTATATTTCAATATAAAGAATTGTCGAATGTTAACAGATGCAGCACTTGGCTTCCACACCCAAAGTCCCTGAATAGGAGGAATCTCGTAACAGTGAACTTTGCTGATTTTCCACTCTTCTTCATGTATTATTTTACCGATATATAATTGGTAGCGCTGAACTTCTTGAAAGCCTCCTTTTACAGCATTTTGCAACTGTTTATCTAATGGTTTGTCGAAATCGACATATTCCCAATAGAATCTGCTATGGTCAGAGCTGCATAATATCTGGAAGGAAGTCAATAATATTATTAATCTGACCAAGGTACTTCTACTAAAGATAATGGGATAAAATTTGTGTTTTACAATATTTGTCACTTACTTTTATTTCATTTTCTGTACTTTGTTTTCCAGAATATTCCCCAATTGCAACTCTTGTATTTGTGTAGATGGTTGCTGGTAAATTGAATCCCTTGAAATTAAATTGTCCGATGTATTTTCCAGGTGCTCCCTCGTAAGCATCACAAGGTATATCTCCGTGTACATAATCTCTCCAATAGAAATCTTGAACAACAGCACCTAAGGAAGAACGTAATGTAACAATGTTAGTCATTTGATTATTTTTTAAGTGGCGTAATTCGAATTTTCTGCATTTTCTGAACATCATCGTGCTTTCTGGGTTGTTATTCGTTTTGATGTAGTTAAAATGACAAAAATAGGAATCGTCTTCAAAACACTTTTCTTCTGTATCTATACATGACCATAAACCGTGATTTAATTTCTGGAAACAACTTTAAAATAATTTTCTTGAATGCTTCCTTGGATATCATTTTCGTTAAAATTTTTCTATTCAGCGAATATTTTTATTTGCAAAAATAGCCAAAAATCGTAAGGAAGCGAGCCAAATGAATAGGCAGGATGCATTAATCAGATAACCGCTTTATTAGCCAAAAAGTCCCATACATTATGTTCATAAAAACATCACCGTCTTCGTGTAATTTCATGAAAAGTGATTGACGTTTTGAGGCACAATTTTGTTCTTTTTTTTCTATAACAGAATTTCATATTCCTATCATCATATCTAAATGGTATCTTTAGTCGCTCATCTTGATGAACTATATCCTCGTGGTCCAAGAAACACACCAGCGTTGTCTTAAACAGTAATCGCATTATAATGTACTACTTAGAGCACTATGGACTCGGAAAATTTTACCCATACGCTACTTCTGAGTCGTACCGGAAGTAGAAGTTTCATAGTAGTAATTGCTCAAGTACAGATAAATATATAAAGGGAAAAAAACAATCGCAGTGCGAAACGAGCGCTGTTTAATCCGCCGTGATTCAGGACGGTAACTTCTCGAAAATGATTTTCATAATCGGTTCTTCAATTAAAATAAAACTACCTATTTCTTGATTAATCTGTAATTCCCCAACTGAAGAGTTTTCCAATAAGAACTTGACAACTTTTTTTCAAAATAAAATGCAGACCATTTGAGATATTTCAAAAACTTTATTATCTGGTTGAAGTACAATCAAAACATTTATGAATGGAATTCGACTTCGTTCATATGGCCACCGCGGGCACGTTTGCAGCGGTCGATTCGTTGGGCCCAATTTTCGATGATTCGGCCACACAATTCGGCCGAAACGGCTGCTATTTCGCGTTCAATGTTGGCTCTGAGCTCTTCCAACGTTGTCGACTTGTTGGCATAGACCAATGACCCGACGTAGCCCCAAAGAAAAAAGTCTAGGGGCGTTCAATCGCACGAACGAGACGGCCAATCGACTGGTCCATTTCTTGAGACAACACGCTCATCAAACTTACTTTTCAATAAATCGATTGTAACGTGTGCTGTGTAGCTTGTCGCACCGTACTGCTGAAACCACATGTTGTCCAAGTCCATATCTTCCAATTCGGACCAAAAATAATCGGTAATCATGGCGCGATAACTATTACCATTAACAGTAAAGTGACTATCATTATCGTCGACGAAAAAATATGGCCCTATAACGCCGCCGCCATGCAAATCGCACCAAACAGTTATTTTTTGTGGATGAAGTGGTGTTTCATGAAGCACATGTGGATTTTCACCCGACCAATAACGCATATTTTGCTTATTGACGAACCCATTGAGCCAAAAATGAGCTTCGTCACTGAAAATGATTTTGCGATGAAATTGATCATCTTGGCGCATCTTTTCCAGAGCCCAATCGGAGAACGTACGTCGCTTCAAATGGTCCATCGGCTTCAATTCTTGAGTCAGATTGATCTTGTATGGGTGTAAACCAAGATCCTTACGCAAAATTCGCCATAAGGTGGTCTGGGTGATGCCCAACTCTTGAGAACGCCGTGGAATTGACTGATTTGGATTATTTGCTACGGACGTTTCAACGGCAGCGATATTTTCGACACTTCGACCAACCCGTTGTCTCACTGGCACGGCAACATCACACAACGAATATGTAGACTCAAATTTTTGCACTAAACTCGTTACTGCCTGTCTACTAGGGTGAGAATTACGACCGAAAATCGGAGTTAACGCTCTTAAAGTAGCGATCACCGACTCCGAATTTTTGTAGTAAATTTTTATAATTTGCGGACGTTCTTTCGTGTACTTTACCATGATGAAAATGTTAAGTTTATTGAATAAATTGACAGTGACAGTTCGATGATTAGTAAAAGGGTGCGTTCACAAATTGAATTAAAAGTTGTCAAATCCCTATTGGCAAACCCTTTATAAATCTTTTGTTTAAATCATCTGCAGAGCCGTATTAAATCTTCATCGATACAAATCGGCGTCATTTTTATTTTTAAACTATTCGCTCTGGGTCTATCCGCCAGATCATAACCTCCATCTTTAAACGTTTTATATCACTCTAATATATTCGGCCTTTTAAGGGCATTTTCATCACATATCATTCACAACAAATATAACGCTTCAATAAGACATTTGCTGATTTTTCATATATTATTTAATATAAATGTCTTGTTCTAAATTTACATTTCCCGTTTTTAAGCCAGAATTTTCACTCAAATATTCTTCTCAATAATCAGCAAGTATTTGACTTTGAAATGTACATAAGAATTAGTGCAAACCCTGCGACTCGGCTAATACTATAGTTATGATTTAGTCTCATCTACTTACCAATAGATGGCATACTTCATAAATGTGCCAGACACAAGTGAACAAATATGAACATTTTTCAATATGAATTGTTCTTCAACTCAAATAAAACAATGAAACTGTATAAGTTTAGAATTCCATGCTCTTCTTTTATATTATTCGATACCTTATCTTGTCTTTGTCACAGTGTCCATAATTTTGGCGGAAATACAAAAACTGATAAACTGGCGATAATATAATATAAAAAAATAATTTCAAAGACATTTATACAACTATGGTGTGTTGAAAAAAAGTGTTTTTGAACTTATCTGCGTTCAATTATTCCGAATGTCTTTTATAATGAATTACTTGAATCAATATAGATCTCCAAACTTTCTTTAGGGACACTCAGATTACGTTCGACAAATAAAGAAAATGAGTATTCAGGGTTAAAAAGAAAAGAATTTCTCTCGTGAAAAAGTATAATAAATTTCTATATACAATGCTATTAAAATTATTATTTATTTATTATGATATATCTGTTATTGTTGTGTTTGTTATTGTTATAAATTATAATCGTTTATTATAATAACTAATGAAATTAAAAGTAACAATAGGATTGTAATATTAACAAATCTATAAATCCTAAAAGTAAGCTCACACACGTACATACACTTTGATAAAATGATGATTCCCTTTTCAAACTTCTATTTAATCCTTACTGGTTTTCTAACGTGGTTTTTATGAGTTTCTGAGAGGGTTTCACTTTTTCTTACTGAGGTCGCCCTCTCATCATTCATATATGGAACTCAAGTCAGTGTAAGGTATGTTTGTTGTATTCCCGTAGTTAGACAGTATACAAACAACTTGGAATAGCTTTACGAGTATAACTTATATTTTAAGGCGTTGCACTTAGTTTCTTCTTTGTTTTCAATTTTTGTTATTTGAATATTCACCCTCCTTGTCAAATATTAGTATAAGTGGAATTCAAGGTTTGTAATTGATGATAACTTTTCCAAGCGGATGGTTTGTTTTATGGTAAATGGTGTGTTAACATTTTCGAGTGGAATAATTTTTCGTGACAGTTGAAAATCCTTCCCTGTTTTAATATTCATATTTTATCTTATCTTAATGTAACTAAACTAAAGTGAATAAAAATTCAAGCATCGGTGTGTTAATAAAAAATATACTTAGGTAAAATAAGAAGAAAAGCATGAATTTCATGGTAATAATAATGATAATAACAAGCCCTTATTGTATGCAGATCTACAACCAGATGGGAATATTATGTTGATAAGCAGCGTAAAAAATTGTTAGTAAATATGATACTTATTGATCTAAAAAGGAACGTGTCTGTAAATGTAACTCCAAATATTTAGAAGACTTTCAAAACTCAGTCAGATAATGCACTCTCTTATGTAAATTTGGATTAATGTGATATAAATTACATAATAAAAAAGACGAATACAATACGTAGTTATTACTCGGTGAGGGTTAAGTATAAACCAAACCTTTTACAAAATAATGCGGTAGCAAAGCCTCGAGTAGCAGATAGTTCTAGCATTTTAGTTCTAGAACTATCAATACCACAAAATTAGGGTAGCCATAAATCAGATAATATCAAAATCCGGTATATAAAGAGTGTAAATACTTAGATTAAAAATATATTGGGTTGGCAACTAAGTACTTTCGGTTTTTACTGATAGAGAGCGTTGCTTTATTTTTTGTATAACGTATGTTAGTGCTGTACTTTACCGTTTGTCGCGTGATACTAGTCACATTGACGTAACTTCGGAAGCAAGTAGTGCGTGATTTTTATTAAAGCTATTAGCTCTGGGTTAATTTTATATGGAGTGCAGAAACGAACATTTTCGACATATTTTACTATTTTATTTCCGTAAAGGAAAGATAGCTGCTGCGGCTCACAAAAAAATATGTGAAGTTTATGGTGCTAATTGCTTAACAGAGCGCACGTGTCAGAATTGGTATAAAAAATTCCGTTCTGGAGATTTTCCCCTCAAAGATGAGCAACGTTCTGGTCGGCCTACTGAAGTTGATGATGACCAAATCAAAGTCATAATTGAAGAGGATCGTCATATAACTATTCGAAAGGTTGCGGAGAGGCTACATGTATCGCACACAACAATTGAAAAACATTTAAAATGTCTTGGGCTAGTTAAGAAGCTTGATATTTGGGTACCTCACGAATTGAAAGAAATTCATTTAACACAAAGAATCAACTTTTGCGATATGCACCTTAGACGAAATGAAACCGACCCTTTCTTAAAAAGAATCATCACTGGTGATGAAAAATGGGTCCTGTACAGTAACATAGTTCGAAAACGATCATAGAGCAAACACGATAAGCCAGCTCAAACCACATCGAAAGCTGAATTGTATCCAAAAAAGATCATGCTGTCAGTTTGATGGGGTTACAAAGGTGTTGTGTTTTTTGAGCTGCTTCCAAGGAACCAAACGATCAATTCTGATGTTTACTGTCAACAATTAATAAAACTGGATGAAGCAATCAAAGAAAAACCGCCAGAATTGTCAAATAGGAAAGATGTAGTTTTCCACCAAGATAATGCAAGGCCTCACACATCTTTGGCAGCTCGTGGGAAACTATTGGAGCTTGGCTGGGAAGTGATGCCACATCCCCCATACAACCCTGATCTAGCACCATCTGATTACCATTTATTTCGAAGTTTGCAGAATTCTTTGAGTGGTAAAACTTTCACAAATGACGATGACCTTCACTCGTACCTGGTTCACTTTTTTGCTGATAAGAACCAGAAATTTTATGACCGCGGAATCATGCAGCTGAGAGAAAGATGGCAAAAGGTCATTGAGCAAAATGGAAAATATGTAATTGATTAAAAACTATTCTTTGTTTGAAAAACAAGTGTTTTATTTTATACTACAAAACCGAAAGTACTTAGTTGTCAACCCAATATATGCCAGTACAATTCAAAAGTTATTCTTTCGAGCCTTAGAATTCAATTTTCATTTAAAACACATTTAAATCTCTTATTTTGTAATTTTAATTTATAATTTTTTCATAGCAGATCATTGGAGATAATCCATTTACGCGTCGGAAGGCTTGTATTTTGATATGGCTATTCAAGCACTTCGTTCTTTCAGCATTAAGAATTAGATAAATTTTGACCACAAAATCATTTTCAGGATCTCCAAATATACCAGCACGTGAATATGTGCTTATACAATAACTTTTCAAAAATACAAAGTCATTCAAGTTTTAGAAATAATGTACACATTAAAAAGTCCACATTTTGGCGAAGTTTTTCATATTTTTATTCTCCCAGTATTCAGTCAATGAAGCTTCTAAACCACTAAGAAGATCTATTTTAGAGAAATTATATGGCACTAATAAAAATCTGATTCCAGATCATGAATTTGGCTTCGGAGGGGAGCACTCCATAACTCAGCAATGACACCATCAATAGAATGCTTAAGTGCTTTATAATCAACAAGCATTTGATAAAATTAGGAACGGTAATACTTTATACAATATCAAGTTGCTCCTTACATAGGAATACTCTATTCTCATAAAATTTAGTGCCAAGATCTCATTATTAAAATTATATACATATATATATATATTACATAAACCTCATTATTATAATTCGACGTTCCTTTAGGATATTGGGAGGTAGGTCACCGAAAGCAGTTCAGCTCTTCAGATAATTGACAATGGAAATGAAAATGAAAATACTGATAAATGAAGATTAAAAAGTAAAAAATTCCAGGCGGACTGCATTCAGTGGTTCACTTTGTATCTCAAATGATGGATACCTAACTTTACTTGCTGCTTTTACCCTATCCGAATGTTCATACTCTCATCGCCTAGTGAATTGAATTATGCGAGAACCACTAATATTCCGGAACTAATCCTACATTACTATTAGTACCTATGTGTACACTACATATAATGTAGTCTTCTCGGACTGGGTTGTCAATCATCTCTTTGTATCATAATTGGACTTATGTTTATATGAAGTGCATACGAGCACGTAAGAACGTCCGATAGTGACGAAAAGATATATCGCAAGTAATCGTATATATTTGGTAGCAGTATAAGCAGATATCTGCTAGGAATTGATATATATATATATATATATATATATATATATATAAATGAGTGTTTGTCTGTATGTCCTTTATAGAATCGTAAACTATGTATTTGATCATGTGATGATCTTTAGCAAAGTTGTTGTGCGTGAGCCCACGAAGGTTGGTACGACCAATTTTCGACAGATGGCGCCACTGCCACTCCAATTGGAAAACTCAAAGGTGAAGACGTACTATTGCCACATAGCCCAATGATCCCGACAGATATACCATTCGAATTCAAACGTTTGTAGTTCCCGGTACGATTCGCTTTCGCAATGACTATCAACAAAGCACAAGCAAGTGTGTGGATTAAATTTGGAGAATTCATGCTTCTCAATATGTGGCCTGCTCATGCGTCGGAAAACCTTCTGATTTATTCGTTTATGCACCAGATGGAAAAACAAAAAATATTGTATAACCCACAGCACTTCAACAAATATCGAATTGAAACGAAACGCTGCAATGTCACAATCTTTTCAAAATGAACAAAATCAATAAAATGACTCAAGACGAATTGAATATTTGTGTAATGTCTTTCCTTCAAATTTATTTTAGTTGGTGGCGTAGCAACGCGCGCAGGGTACAGCGAGTATATAACGAATATACATATATATATATATATATATATGAAGTTGTAAGCTAACGCAGACTGTATTGGCACTGAGTATATGTATATATGTATATGTACAGTCCATGCAAATGTTTATTGAATTATATTTTATTTCAGAGAAGGTTCGTTTATGTATATAATTTTATTTTATTTTAATAAATTTATTAAAGGTTTATATATTTTTTAGTAAGAAATACAAACATACCTTTAAGAGGCGAATTACACAACATATTATTGGTACGAGTACAAAAATTGCGCTAATAAAGTTAATATTTTGACCACAATCAGCGCACAGATTAATGTAACGAAGACTGTTTAAGGACCATTTTTAAATAAAAATGTATTTACGTATTCTTTCTTTTTAAATATGTTGTTCAGTTTATTAAAATCATAAATTTTGTTCTTTCGTATTTGGGTGTATCGATCAGTATACTAGACAAAAAACATATTGATGTCTGTATTTCAGCAATATCAATCCATGGGGATAAACGAACCAATTCTATTTTCTTTCTTAAAAAAACTTAAATTTAGAAGGAAAAACGAAAAAACCGCTTAAATTTCTTATATACAACAGTAACACAAAAAGACAGTAACATTTACTCAGATCGATACATGAATCCTACTAATTCAGATAGATACGATTTCTTATCAAATGTTCCCATTAAATACAATACATAATTTAGTAGGCAGGTGTTATGAACTTTCAGCAAAATTAGCATTTCAAAAAGCATAAATAATAAAATAAAATTAAAACACACTATCCTTCGAATTTCATAGAAAAAAACATCCAAAAAGTTTATTCACACTTAAAAACTGAGAAAACAAGACAGAGATAAATACTACTACAAACGGTGACAAGCCAAAATTCATAACTATACCGTATATCAAAGAATCTAAACAAGTTTTGAACATCAAATAGCTAAAGAGAAATAATCACACAGTATACATAAAATAAAATGCAAATATTTTGAAGGCGTATACATATGTAGGGCGACCAATTATTAAAGAAATGGTGTATATAGAAAAAGACCAAAGCATAATAAACTATAGAAGGGATACTATCAATCTGGATGATATTTATAATAACTTAATTGTTAGAAATAGATTGCCTTCATGTCCCTGTATATACAAATATTAATCAACCTAAATTTACAATTACATATATCGTATATATTTGACATGGGAGGTAAATAAAAGCAAAGAAATAACACAAGTGTGCGGAAAGCCTTTACTAAATGCGCACTACAGGTAGGTCCTTACACGGATATACTGACAACAAATGCATTATAAGATTGTTAAATTTAAAAATGTTTGTGTGATTGTAAATTTATTTATATAAAAAAATTATCATTGAAAAAAATCCATCAAATAGTAATATGGAAATATAAAATGTATAGAACCCCCCCCCCCCCCCGAAAAAGTGAGTGTTTTATTTTCATATATTTGTCGAAATATCTAAATAGAAAAGAATAAAATTTTTAAATAAAAAGGTATTTCAAAGATATATGTACAAATAATTATATATTGCAGTATTGTTGCCGACAAGCATCTGTAGTGTTATATTTCAATATATAAAATTGACGAAAATGAACAGATGATTGGCTTCCATTCCATATCCAAAGACCTTTAAATTGAGGTACATCGAAACCATGAACCTTGCTGATTTTCCACTGATCTTCGTGTATCGTTTTCCCAATATATAACAGTGTGTTAGGTTGGAAACCTCCTTTTATGACATCTTGCAATTGTGAACTTTGTGCTGTGTCGAAGTCCACGAAATCCCAATAAAATCGATTGTTATGCGGACTACACAATATCTGAATTGTAAATTTACTTAAAATTACTTTTAGTTACTTTAAAGTTTACTTACTTTAATGTTCTCTTTGACACTTTGTTGGCCGGCATGTTCTATAAATGCAGTGCCACTATTTGTGTAGATTGTACCTGGTTGATCGCTTCCCTTAAAGTTTGTTTGTCCAATGTATTTTCCAGGTGCGCCTTGAAAAGCATCACAGGGTATATCTCCATGTATATAATCCCTCCAATAGAAATCTTGCACAAGTCCATCTGAAAAAAGTAATTAAAAAAAGTAAATTACTTCTTCCACATGTATGTACAATGTGTGGGTATAATGTTCTTTCAAACTAATAATTAGTTATTAAACTCTTAAAGAAATAAAAAAAAAGTGAATTAAATTATAATTATTAAATTCGTTTAGTTGTTTATTTAATTGTTAAATAAGAAATTGACTTATTCTTTTAAAGTATCGAGAAATATTTGTCGAATATATTACTATTTTGGGAGGTTCTAAAAGAAAGAAAATAAATATAAGCAATAAATCATACTTACTAATATATGATATATTTATTAAATACGGAAAAAACAAAGTAATGAATACGAGCATTCTTTAGTCACTATTACGTTTTCGTGTCAATTGAATTAATAACGTTGTTCGGATTTAGGATCTTCTTTTATTTTGTTTTATATCTTATCTTGTCTTCGTAAGAGGCAAAAATAAACGGAAGTTTAGACATATCTGTTATGGTAAATAAGAATTCTTTTAATGTAATTATAAATGAAAATATCCACATATTTTCATTCCTTTTTTAAATATTCATTCACTTCTTTTTTGACACTTTAATTACTATTGCTTATTTATTGTTTATACTTTATTAAGTTTTTAAATGCTCACAACGTATCATAGTTATAGTAATTGCATTAGGGATGCAGTTACAGCAATGTTACCAATTACATAAATGCAATTTTTTCATTTGTAATAATAGTACTATTCAGAGACATTCACATTTACAGTATCTAGATGTATTTACAACTTTAAAAAAATCTAGTTTTGTAATTTTACAAAATATGAGTTATGTGTTTTTATTAATTTAATTATGTCTAGTATCAGTAGAGCTGAGTAATTGAGTCTATCTCGGTTTCCCAAAGGAACAAAAAAGCAGACACGTAAAAAATATAACCCATAATTTTATTGTGTTTTAGTATAGAATAAAAACATCGTTCTTATGGTCAGGGGTATGTCTGTCAGATGTATTCGTTGATAGAGTAGTGGGAATATGTGCTAAAATATACAATATACAAATATAGTAACATTTATTGTACAACAGATTATAGAGGATTCAAATTAAGAGTAAAAGCTTAAAAACTTATCAAATATATATATATATATATATATATATATATATATATATAAACTTATTAATTCATACTCAAAACAAAAATAATATAAAGTACAGACAAAAATAATAAAATACAAATGAAAATAGGAAATCACGAAATCATGATAATATAACAGAAAAAACAAAAATTTAATAAATAAAGAATTAAGTTCGTTAAACAATCGTAAGTAACGTACTATAACGGACTATGTCTATAGTTCATCTGAACAAATTTTATGTTTCTAGAGTAGTAAGTAGTAGTATATAATAATAGTACAGTCAGATCACTTTTAAAATTATTACTACTATGTTTTTAAAAAAACATTAAATTTTAATATAGAAACACTTTTATGGAAAAATTTACTGAAATAATTATACATTATAGCTATTACATTGTTCGTGACAAGCATTAGTAATACTGTATTTTAATATAAAAAATTCTTGCAAATTAGCTCTATTCTGGTTTTGGTCCCAAATATACAATCCTTTAAAAGGTGCATATTTATAACCGTGGACTTTGCCAATTTTCCACTCTCCTTGATTCATCACTTTTCCAATGAATAATCTGTCGTGTTGAGTGCCTTGATAACCTCCTCTTATTGTATTTTGTAGTTGATCTTCCGACTTGTCTAAATCTATATATTCCCAATAAAGTTTACGATGGTTTGAACTGTATAATACCTGGTAAGAAAAATAGAGATAAATTAACTTACATAATCTGTACAAAATTCATGAGGGTAAAAAGTTTCGATTTGGTTCTTTTCTTGTGATGTACATGTACGATAATAAATAATTGGTAAAGATCGAATGTATGCTATTGAACTCTGTAACTACTTTACCACTATTGGTATAGATAGTTCCCGTTATGCTATTTTCTTTAAAATAAACTTGTGTTACATATCTTCCGGGTGCGCCTTCATAGGCATCACAAGGTACGTCTCCGTCCACGAAATCCCTCTAGTAAAAATCATGTATAATACTGTCTAGAAAAAGATAAAAATGTATGTAATGTAACTTAATGTTGTTAATAGGTTAAACTGCTTTCTGGTTTTAAATTGTCATGGAATTGCACTCACTAGTAAAGGGTATATTTATTACATACGCCACGAATAAATAAATGAAGATAAACATAATCCAATATATCTCACTTTTTGTGTCAATCACGGTAATAAAATGGTTGATATTTAAATGCTTCTTTTATATTATTTAATATCTTATCACGTCCTTGGCACTGTATACAAGAGACTGGCGGATATTTGCCGATAAAAATACTGATATTTAGAATCCTATTGTTAATTCTCATTTCGAAAAATCAACGAGTAACCTAATGCATTAAGTAACAAATATAACCCTTACGTTTCATTTTCTTAGTACATTTTTAGTTGAAAATGCAAGTGTTAGTTTACTTTTTCAGAATGTGCACATCTTCAGGCTAAATAGATACAAAAGTGTATTTCGAATAATATTTGGTATAAATAGGAATGTCACAAGTCCAGAAAATTGAGCGTCTTTTATTAATCATTAAGGTTGATATATAATCCATTTCTACATTAACTTTTGTAATTCTGTATACGCATTACAAAAGTATCGAATTGAATGTTTAGAGTGCAATAGACAATATATCGGCCAAACTAAAAGATCGATCGAAACCAGGTATAAAGAACACCTTTCGCACATAAAATTCAACCGACCGGAAAAATCGGGTTTAGCGAAACATGTATTAGAAAATAACCACAGTGTTAATATGGATTGTTTACATCTGATAAAAAACGTGTATAATTATCGAGAACTAGACATGTATGAAAGCATGCACATCTTAAAGAATTTAAACCATGTGGTGAACAATAATGAAACTGGCGCCGTACAATCGACCCTTTTTTCCCTACTTAATGTCAGAGGACGAACAATATAATAAATTACAGGCAGGCACTTGACTGTCTTGACCGTAATTCCCTTTTTCAATGTAGTGCATGTTAGTTTAAGTAAGAATAATTTTTAAAAATCTTTTGAAACAAACACAGTGTACATCTTGGTTTTGAACGGTGTGGATCGCGTACGGAGTTTGATTTTCGTGCGGTTGTTTTTTCGCGTGTTTTACCAGGTGCGACACTTTGAAATTATCTGCTGATGATGACAACTTGGTTGTCGAAATGCGTATACAGAATTTACAAAAGTTAATGTGGAAAGGGGTTATATATCAACCTTATTGATCAAGTCAATCAACCACAGGCTCCATCAAATTCAACTGCTTTTATTACACTAACTTAACATAAAACTCATATTTTGTAAATTCTTTGACTTTTTTTCCTTTCTTTCTCCAACTGGTGCTATTTTAATAAATACATTATGACACTGAATTGCATTACGTTCTTTTCTCTATTGCTTTTCCTCCACTTCGGATGATCATTTTTCCGTCTGTTAGAATTTATTAAAGAAAAAATGAATGCGTTCGTACCAACATCATAGTATTAAAAGTGAAGATGTAGAAAGTCTACTTTTAATAATAAATTTGTTTTGAAAATTAAATCTGTTCTCACACAGTGGTCGATTTTTTATTTTTTAGTTAATACAGGTCGCTGGATAGGATTATGTGGTGCAATAGATTGATCACTCGGCTGATCCCCAAACGGTCCTTTTCCTTTGCGACTATCTTAAATCTATAATTTATAACAATGTTCAAATAAACAATGTAAAAGAATTAATAAACTACCTGAAATATGTAACGTTTCGCGTACATTTTGCGGTTTAATTACTATAGATATTTGACTCTTTACTGACACACTACAATTTAATAACAAGTCAAATAATACTTAACCTAACTCAGAAACAAGCTGGTGTATGATACATTCACGTTTACATCACACAATTTAATTTAATATTTCACAAACACTTCACAACAAACATTTTTATTACACATTTGGCAAGTTTTGATCATCTTCTCTTAAATGAACTATTATACAATTCTCTACGGACGATTTGTGTTGCTACAAATAAAGAAATTATTACCTTATTATTCGCCAAGTCTGTCTTTCCTTAAACAAGCTGTTATATCATGCTGAAGGAAGGTACGAATCAAAAGTACAAATTTAAAAGTTAGTGTGAGTATTTTTCATCATGGTTTCCAGGCTGGAAATGCGTCTTCAGTTCTGCTGTCGACGTTTCTTCTCTTGCTTTCGCTGTTGCACTGAAACTGGTGTAAGTTCGTCGTAGATGAGATTGGAACTGAGTTGTTTAACGATATAAGATTGCCAGGCGTAGGCGGTAATCGTAATCATGGTTCAGGTAATTAAGATGTTTCCAGATCTCTATAAATTACTGATTTTACAGCTATAATAATAACTAGTTTAGGACAGAATCTGAGTAGAATTGAGTTGGATATGTACAGTACAACGCTCATACTCTAAAACACGAGAGCTGACAGATCGCTTTGTTTTGCCAATATATATATATAAGTATACTCCCGCATAGGCAAGAAATTCTATACACACTAGGTGCTTCTAGAGCCACGACATTAAACTTTCCTTATCTTAATTCTGACTTAATTTGGTTATTGCTTGGCCATTACTAATAATTGCTTTTTTTGTTTGTCTTCAGTGTTTCATTTCAATGTCAGGATTGAACTTAAACTTTTGCTTCTTAATTTTTGTATAACAGACATCGCTTATCTTTTCCTTTGCTTTATCATATTTATTTGTATTTTCATATCTTAGATGTCCTAGACTTTTTCTTGTGTTCAATTACTCTGCTCAGTTAATAGAAACTGCATTGGCAGTCCCGCTGTATCTCTCAGAAGTGTGTCGGCTGAAATTTCTGGGAATCTTCCCTCTTTAAAATTTTCTTTAGCAAAAATTCCTTTGTGGGTGTAATTGGCAAGTTGTTACATGCTTATTTTGACCTTACCTCAAATTTTGTGAACTTCGCTGTACGTAACGATTTTATAAAATTTATGAATTTATTTGGTTCAATTAAACCATCATCCATCGATCTCTCGGAATTTCTAAAAGCACAATTTCCATCATATTTTAATTGACCTAGTACGGTGCTGCTCTCGAGTTACTAACGACAGCTGACTTTTGCTTGTAATTAATTAATTAAAATTGACTTAAGTCATTTTTATATTGCTTCGCGAAATCATTACTGCCATCTCGTTAGTAATATCGTAAGTTTCGTTTAGTATATTGTTTAGGTAACGATGGCTTCGTTCGTCGTTGTTATTCTGTTAATTTATATGTGTTAATTAGAGTTTTCTGTCTCCAATAACTTTCTTTAGCTTAGTCATTATCACTGAATTTCACAAATTAATTATCATTTTTAAAGAAATATCTGGGACCGCATATTACGTCATTTTTTTGCCCCCTCGGTTGGGTTGGGTTAAATTGAAAGGAACCTTCGAACGGCACTTTTGTACACGCTGCCTTACTGAGTGCACGCGCATGTAGTCGCCTTCCTTCATGGTGTTATTTTAGGATAATAGCAGGGAAAATATTTATTCACACGACGATTGCTGTAAAACATTCATTATTTACTAAACGTAAGTTTTATTTTTGTCAGTCATTCAAGTTCAAGTAAATTGATCGTATCACATTGTGTACTTATACAAAAGTACAGCTATTACAATGTCTACTACAACTATCTGTGAAATTATATTTCAATATAAAGAATTGTCGAATGTTAAGAGATTCGCCGCTTCGCGTCCACATCCTAAGTCCCTGAATAGGAGAAATCCCGTAACAATGAACTTTGCTGATTTTCCACTCTTCCTCATGTACTACCTTACCGATATATAACTGGTACCGCAGAATATCTTGAAAGCCTCCTTTTACGGCATTTTGAAACTGCTTATCTAATGGTTTGTCGAAATCGACATATTCCCAATAGAATCTGCTATGGTCTGAGCTGCATAATATCTGGAAGGAAGTCAATAATATTAATAATCTGACCAAGGTACTTCTTTTAAGGGCAAGGGTATAAAGTTTGGATTTTATAGTACTTATCACTTACTTTTATTTCATTTTCAGTACTTTGCTTGCCAGCATATTCTCCAATTGCAACTCTAGTATTCGTGTAGATAGTTGCTGGTAAATTGAATCCCTTAAAATTAAATTGGCCGATGTATTTTCCAGGTGCTCCCTCGTAAGCATCGCAAGGTATATCTCCATGCACATAATCTCGCCAATAGAAGTCTTGGACGACAGCACCTGAAAAAGAAAGCAATGAAACATATTAGTCATTTAATTATTTTTTAAATGGCATAATTCGAATTTTCTGCATTTTATGAATTTTGAATCTTTTAAATTCATCGTGCTTTCTAGGTTGTTCTTTATTTTGATGTAGTCAAAATGACAAAAATGGGAGTGGTGTTCAAAACACTGGTCTTCTATATCTATACATGAGCATAAATTGTCCTTTAATTTCTAGGAACAACTTTAAAATAATTTTCTGGAACGCTGTCTTATATTCTATTGGATACCATTTTCATTCAAAACTTTCCATTCAGTCAATTTTTTTATTTACAAAAATAGCTAAAAATCGCAAGGAGTCGAGTAAAATGAATAGGCATAATCGGATAACCGCTTCATCGGCCAAAAATCCCTTGCATTATGTTCATCACTGTCTTCGTGCATTTTCATGAAATATGATCAACGTTTTTGGACATAATTTTAATCGTCTTTTTAGTTTCTTAATCATATCATCGCCTGTAAACAATATTTTTAGTTGCTCATCTTAATGGACTATATCCTCGTGATCTAAGAAACACCTCAGTGCTGGTGTTTCTTGGATCACGAGGATATAGTCCATCAATCCTTAAACAGTAACCGTACTATATATTTTTAGGGCACTGTAAACTCGAAGTTTTACTCCATGCATTACTTCTGACTCGTGCTGGAAGTAGAAGTTTCGTAGCAGTAACTGTTCTGGGATACAGATGAATATATAAAGAAAGAAAAACAATCTTAGTGTGAAACGAAAGCTGTTTAATCCGCCTTGATTCAGGACGGTAACTTATATCTCTCTAACATATTCGGGCTTTTAAGGGCATTTTCATCACATGTCATTCACAACAAATATAACGTTTCGATAAAACATTTACTGATTTTTTTATATAAAATTTAAAATAAATGCCTTGTTCTGAATTTACATTTCCCGTTTTTAAGCCAGCATTTTCACTCAAATGTTCTTCTCAATAACCAACAAGCATCTGAATTTGATACGACTCGGCTAATACTACAGTTATGAATTAGTCTCATCTTCTACTTACCAATAGATGATATACTTAATAAATATGCCAGAAACAAGTGAACAAATATGAGCATTTTTCAATATGAAATGTTCTTCAATTTAAATAAAACAATGAAACGGTATAAGTTTAGAATTCCATACAACTCTTTTATATTAGTCGATATCTTATCTCGTCCTTGTCACAGAGTCCATAATTTTGGCGGAAATACAAAAACTGATACGATAATATAAAAAAAAATAATTTCAAAAATATAACCAACTACGGTTTGCTGAAAAAGAATCTGTTTTTGGTCTTATCTACTTTTAATTATTCCGGATAAAATCTTTGATAATGAATTACTTGAATCAATATCGATCTCCAAACTTTCTTTAGGGACACTCAGATTACGTTCGACAAATAAAGAAAATGAGTAGTCAGAGTTAAAAAGGAAAGAATTTCTCTAGTAAAAAGGTATAATAAGTTTCTATATAAAATCAATCAACAAATTTATAAATCCTAAAAGCTCACACACGTACAAACACTTCGATAAAATCAGGATTATTTTTTCAAGCTTCTGTTTACTCCCTACTGGTCTTATGACGTGCTTTTTATGAGTTTCTGAGAGGGTTTCACTTTTTCTTACAGAGGTCGGGCTCACATCATTCATTTATGGAATTCCAGTCACTCTGTGAGGTATGTTCATCGTAATTCCATAGTTAGACACTATATGTACATACACCCAAATTTGTTTTGAAATAGCTTTACGGGTATAACTTATTTTCTAAGGTGTTACGCCTAGTTACTACTTTGTTTTCAATTTTTGTTATTTGAATATTGGCAATCCTTGTCAAATATTAATCTAAGTGGAATTCAAGGTCAATAATTGATGATAACTTTTCCAAGCAGAGGATTTGTTCAGTGGTAAATGGTGTTTGGGAATATCTATAAAGATAAAATTTATAAGGAAGGTTCTAGATACTGAATTTGTGTCTGATCATATTACAACTGCGCAAACGTAAAGATGTACAAAAAATCACTAGCTCGAATATCTTCAGTAAATATAAAGTTTATTCCTCTCTTGAAGATCGTTCGACTGTGACAGTTCCCAGAGCACTGCGATCTTATTGGGTTTATTGTACATTATCCCAATATATCTACTATAACAAATTCAGTAGTTCTCCAGGCTGACTTGCTGTTTGTTGTCGATTGCCCATAGATAGCTTGTCTGCATGTCAACCGATTAATAGCTCAGCGATAAGTTACTAAATTGCAGAGGGAAAGTCTCGAGTTCGAGTCTGAAGATGTGCTGTTCGAAGATTTTTCATAGTTTCTCTTTCCCGTTTAAACGAGTGCTGACAATCAAAGATCTCAAGTTCTATCGCGACTGCGGGTGTGTCAGAACTTCATGTAAATCCCGTCCAGTGCTTGATGAATGTGAAGACATGAATTACATGAAATAATTCACTGTAGAACATGGCAATATCTGAAGCTTTTCGTTGAATTGTAGATCTTGTCATTTAGTCTGGCTTTTACTAGAGTTCGAGATATATATTGGGTATTCTTATCGAAGCTATAATACGAAATAATGAGAGAACAATATTGTTTTCTCTCATTGCTTTATATTTTAGTTTCGATAATAATATCCAATAAGTGCCCTGCACACTCTGGATTTGGAAGAAATAATCGCCTTATATATTGCTTTGTACTCATTATAACTAATTATGTTTCTTTCTCTGTATGCACAACGCCATTTTTTGTATATTTGTCAGATGTTCTGTTGTATGCTTCTATATGTGGTATCAGTGCTTCCACTTCTATTCGAGAGATCGACATTCTATCTTATTACTTTGTATTATATTCTATTTATTTTAACTGTTATTATGACACTTTTGTTGTATGGAATGTAATAAATTAACCAAAAATAGTTTTTATAATAGGAGCTACTTTTATTCCAGAAGATTATCAATCTAAGTTATTTATTTTAAAGTGTTGCAGATGATTGATTTTGTTTGAGTTTGTCGTGTGTGTAAAAAAAAATAACAGAAATTTTAGCATGACAGATATGAGCCTTTACACTTCTATTGACTATATTTCCTTAAATTTAAATAATTCTTAAACAGGCTTTAATTACTGATACGAATAATATTTTAATGCATATATGCAAGTAGGTATGAATTTCACCTTGGTAATCTACTATTATTTTCAATTTCCCGAATAGTTGTGTGCTCGTAGAAGACACTAACCAGAAAGAACTAAAATAGAAAGAAGTAACAAAATTAAAGTATCGATGGACAATTTTAAACTACAAAAGCAATATGAAATAAGATTTCTGCAAAATAATAAAATATCTTAATGGATTTTTCTTAGGTTTAGTTTCCGGGCTAGAAGATGTCCATCTTAGACATCTTCAGGAGGGGACATCTTGTCCCTTACAAGTGGAAACGAAATGTTGGCAGGAAAATCACCGAGTACAACATTCCAAAACGGTAACCAAGACGAAGTAACTATGGACAACCACCGGGAAAGTTAACTAACCTCATTGTGTTAATGAATTATTTTAATCGTAGAGAAATATTTTTTTCAAGAGAAAGGTAGTTAAAATTTAAGAAGATCTAACAGTGAAAACAATTTTTATTAATTTTAATTTTAATTTATTGAATTGACAAACATTTCACTACATAGTGACTAAGTTATAATGTATGGCGTAGAAGTTTTTTGTTTTCAAAATACGTAATAAAACTAGAATGACAATAAATTTGATATGCTGAGATAAGTTTCTGAGTTATTTAACTTTTTATTATATAGCCCGATTTAATATGGAAGCATCTTGTAAGTTAATTTGTTCATTTATTAAATGATTAAATGTTTTAAATTTATTAGTTTCTAAGCAGTATAATAAATTTAGCCTATGTTCTTTGTTTCCTATATGCATTATTTTATATTCACAATTTGGCATATATTATTATTAATTAAAAGATTAACGAAGGAAGCATCCGTTTTTATATTTTTATATGAGTTGCTGTGTTGTGATACACATTTTGTCGAAAATTCTTCCTGTTTGCCCAACATAAACACTTGGGCATGCATCACATATTAACTTACAGACTCCAGATTTACTACTGCTATGGACTTGGTCTTTGCTACTTTCGGTATTCTTCCCAAGAGAACTATTTGCTATAAATACTGCTTGTTCATTATGTTTGTAAGAAAATTTTCCAATTTAATACACGTTCAATGTTAGAAATTATTTTGTATTTACTTTTGAGGTTCTTTTTTATTGTTGGGAAACCATTGAAATAATTTTATAGGATTTTTGAGTTAGAATATTACTTATTATCTGAAGATTATAACTGTTATTATTTGCAATCTGTTTCATTATATTAAATTCTTTTTTATTCCTTGCCGAGCGTGTTGACGTGTTGTGTGTAGTTGCATCTGTATATGATTGGATTGGTTACAGTTTTTAGTGTAAATTAGGAAGTATCGAATTAATATAATTTTAAAATGTATTTAATTATCTACTTGTTCCGGTACATACTATAATATCATCTACATATTTATACCATAAGGAAACATTTTTCTTAATGGGGTCTTTAAAGTTGTACCTACATTATTTTTATCTAAAAGATTATTTATTAAGCTAACAGATTCTTTTGGTAGAACACGGGAATACTTTTTAACGTCGAATGAAATTATTTTTGAACTGCCTAGTAAACTGCTGTCTTTAATTTTATTTACCAGTTCAAAAATATTATCGATACTACAAATATATTTTGATGTGAATTTTATGTGTTCATATCTTAAACAAATAAGTATTTTTGAAAAGTTTAAATGACGGAGCTCTAACGTATGAAATTACCGGTCTAGAAGGGCAATGGGCTCTGTGGAGTTCTATTAATGAATACAATTTAAGTGACTGCGGGTTCATTGCGATTAATTGTCGTTTAACGCTTTCATTAAATAATATACGATTTGTATATAAATAAAATTAGTAAAAATTATAACACTCTGTGTATTTATTAATTTAGGCATGAATTTCTGTCAAGTGAAGGACTAATCAATCCAATATAAGAGGATAAAGAGCTACGACTCTGAGTTCATTCCATTGTTAATTTATGACAATTAGCGAGGAGTTTAGAAAAATTTGAAATTAAAAATGGAGCCGATGACAATCTTGGAAACTTGGAACCATGAACTAAATAAAGCTCCTGGAAAAAAAAGAGTTCTTGAAACGGAGAAAAAATTCTGCAAGAAAAGCATGTCTATATGTAGGTGTAAAAAAGAATCCGAATAAATAAGCAATATATTAACGGAAGACTTACGTATTTCACTTAATGACTTATTTTGTAACATAGTTTAAGACAAAAAAGTACTTATCTAAACTTAATTTTATTTAAAAAATTTACAAATTAATCATACAAGAATGCATCTGTTACATCTGTTACTACAAGCATCTGTAATATTATACTTCAATATATGAAATTCATTGAAATTAGAAGTTTTTTTCATATCTTGGTTCCAAACCCAAATTCCTTTGACGGTCGGATGATCGATTGGATGGACGAAGCCAATTTTCCATTCATTCTCGTGCAATAGTTTTCCAATATATAAAGTACCAGATTCATAGCCCCCTTTTACAGCGTTATGCTCTTGCTGATCATGTGCTTTGTTGAAGTCAACATATTCCCAATAAAACTTGCTGTTATCTGGACTGCACAATATCTAAGAAATAAATGCCGGTACTATCACTGATATTATATGTGAGGTACTTTCTTTTTGGCTTTAACATAAACTTTAATCTTACATATAGTAATGGATTCTATTCTCAGGAAGGTAGAATCTAGACAAAATCTCGTAAGTCTAGAAAAATATATTTAATAGGAAACGAGTTCCAATATATTTTAAAAGTGATAAGAACAGTTTCAATATAAAAACTTGCACCTGCCAAACGTCACTTTTAGATTTTTATGAGTATCTGATCAAAAAATATCTAAAATTTATATTACTTACTTTTACGTTATTGTTTACAATTTGTACACCGGAAAACGCTGCGACCGCCTTTCCTCTACTTGGGAAAATAGTAGCCGGTATATTCTTTCCTTCGAAGTTAAATTGCCCTATGTATCTTCCTGGTGCTCCCTCAAAAGCATCGCAAGGTATATCTCCATATACATAATCTCTCCAATAAAAATCCTGCGTAACACCATCTAAAAAATATAAAAAATATTGCTGCGTATGAAAGTAATAATTGTAGTAGAAAGTAATGGACTAATATAAAAAGGCGTCTTTCACAAGTTTAGCATCTTTCAGTTTATAAAACCACCCAAATGGATGCGACTTTCACTATTCAGTATTCAAAACGTCTGATAGCTGAGTCGCTCTGCGATGTCTTTGTGTTTACGTGTTTGTCGGTCGATGTAAGGTCAGAATGAATGGTCGGTGTTCATGCTTTTCTAGTCCAGAACTATTAGGTGGCTAGACTGCTGAAATTTTAGTGTATAAAATGAATTTAAAATAATATATTCTTCCAGGTACGATTTTTCCGATCAATTGCGGTCCTTTTAACTCTTTTAAGTACATTTTATAGCTTTTCTTCTTTAACTAAATATAATAGTTTTGGGAAGAATTATAATTCCACTTCTGCATATGCAACTCGTACTTATAATTGACCTTGACAGCACCTCACATTAGCATAGGTGAATCGCAGTTTCCTTTTATATTTGGCAAATTCTACTTATGGTTTATTCTTTAACAACAATTTCCTTATGTGCTTATCGTGCCTAGAATGCCCTGTTGGTAGATTCATAAACTGAACTCAATAATATTTACTGTACTATTATTATATTATTCTCTTTCTTATTATGGTGTAGATTTTTCTCACACTTCCTCAGTCTTATACCGAACAGTTTTTATTCAATACAAATATCTGTTGGTTTGAGTTAAAACACAGTTAATATTACGATGCTATTATAAATTTTAAAACGGTAAATTAATAAAAGGTTTATAATGCTTTTTGATGATTTCGATATGGAGGCTTGCATTGTATTCACATCCTCAGTCTATTGCCAGAAAACTTTTCACTCAACACATAAATCTATGGATTTGAGCTCGGACTGTACGCGGCTGATATTGAGGTGCGTCGCAAAACTGTAAACAAATACAAGTCTGTGTTACATTATATCTTGGAGTATTACGTGTATTAGGAGTACTATCATTATTATTATCTTTGTAATTAAATTCAAATGAAATCAGGCTCTCTTATTGTATATTTAGAAATCTTCTGTCGATTAGGTAAGTGTTTTTTATAGTATTATATAATATGTATATCTATCTCTAGTTATTTAAAACTTTTATGCAATTGTCTAGAAATTACTCCAGTTGCAGAAATTATAATTGGTATAATTTTGAACTGCTTCTCATGCTTCTCATCTCTGCTAGAGGCATATATTTATAGTGTTTCTTTATTTATTAGCGTGTGTTTATGCTGTGTGGATGTTAGTCATTATTAATATTACTATTGATATTATTACTGTTTTTATTATTATTATCAATAACGAAGAAAATTTAGACCGAAACAACGTCGGTAGTTAATCAAGGGTAATTAAATATAATGTGCCGTCCTGAAGTAATGCAAACAGCGGATCCGAGTTGGAGTTTTCGTAATGACAATGTGAGAATTTTTTGTGAGTGCAAGCCCCATGCAATGTGGAAATTAGTTTGTTATAAGTACGTTATGTATTTTCCTCACACAAAGAAAATGTTATTAACAATATTATTTCCTTAATTATCATCATTATTATCAATATTGTTAATTATTTACATGAACGGTTATTAAGATTTTCATCTTTATTTTGATTTTTTTTGATTGATTGATTGATTTATTTATTTAGCATTTCTTATTGCTATTACATAAGTATACAATTTCAAATTAAATATTAAAGTTTTTCACAAAAAAAAAAACATACATTAAATTAAAAGTATACATCTAAATTCAAAATTTATTGGTACTTAACATTAAAACATTAAACATTTCTCTTGACATATTCAATAACCCCACGTTTAAATACATAATAATTTATTTCATTTTTTATTTCTGGAAGCATTTCATTGAAAACTTTCAGACCTTTATAAAATATAACATTTTGACAAAAACTTGTTGCCAAAGGCAATCTATAATCGTTGGCTTTCCTCAAATTGTATGGTTGGACTTCAGCTACATTGACCAGATATCGCTGCATATAGTTTGGCATATTTCCTGTCTTAATTTTAAATATAAATAATAGAATGTTCATAACGAGTCGTTGGTTGATGGAGAGCTATTGCAGCCTGTTCAACATATCACTTATATCATTCTGTTGTATCTCAGAATACAGCGCATGCCTTTATTTTGTAATTTCTGTAGTCTTTCTTTTATTTGCTGATTACCTAAGAATAATATCGTGGAACAGTACTCAGAATGCGGTTTTATAATTGTGTTGTAGATAATAGTCGCAGTGACAGTTGAAACCCTATAGCGGATTCTTCTCAAAAATGCAATTTTTTTCGATATGTTTTTGCAAACATATTCAAAATGTGGTGTGAAACTCAATTCATCGTCCGCTATTATACCAAAATATTTTATTTCTTTTACTTTTTCAATATTTTCGTTTTATATACATATGTTATAATTTGAATTTCCATTGATCAACATTCCTTTTGTTTTATTCGTGTTTAGCTTTATTTTATTCATTTTAAGATATTTCTCAATTTTTGCTGTCTTTATTTATGTTATTTATAATACACTTTAAGCAGCTTATAATACCTTATAATAATTATTAATGTTTTAGATTGCCACTCTATAAGACTATTACTAGTTACTTGTTAGAAGTCTACTATATTTCCCGTATCCCAAAAATTCTATATATGCTTTGCAACACTCAAGTCCTGGCACTGAAGGTACTCAATTAAAGTTTCGAGTAAATTTTATTAGTTGCTAAAACATAATAAAAATCGATTACATGTTTTATAGTTTCTCTGAAGATATAAATAATTATCTTCAGAGGAACTGGGAACACGCACGGTATTGTATATTTTAAAATAATACAAATTTAGCAATCGAAATACCAAAAGAAAATTGTTCTTACCAATAGAAGATATATTTGTTAGATACGCTAAAAACAAGAACACAAATATTAACATTTTGGAGTGGAATAACTTTTCGTGACAGGTGAACTGTAAAATAGTTCCAGTTGAAAATCCTTCCTTGTTTTAATATACATATTTTATCTTATCTTAAAGTAACCAAACTAAAATAAACAAAAATTCAAGCAACGGTGTGATAACAAAAGATATACTTAAGTAAAATAAGAAAAAAACATGAATTTCATGGTTATAATGATGATAATGACAAGCCCTTATTGTATGCAGATCTGCTATAAGATGGGAATATTATGTTGACAAACAGCGTAAAAAATTGTTGGTAAATATGCTATTTATTGATTTAAAAAGAAACGATACTATGAATGTAATTATAAATATTTATTTTCTGAGATATAAGACTTTCAAGATTCAGCTGGATAAGACACTATCTCATGTAAATTTTGGATAATGTAATATAATTTACGTGACAAAAAAAGGCGTAGTTATTACTCGACCAGGGTTAAATATAAACTAAAGCTTTTACAAAGTAATGCGGTAGCAAACTCTTGACAAGCAGATAGTTCTAAAATTAAAACATCAATACGATAAATTAGGGTAGCCATAAATCAGATAATATCAAAATCCCGTTTACGAAGACAGAAAATACTTAAATTATGAATGTACATATACTACTGTGGGCAAAAAATAGTAAGACTTTGTTCATAATTTTTAAATTCTTAATTTATTCTTCCAAATCTATTTCGTCCCCCTCAAAGCAATCCCCCCTGGCCCCAATACACTTTTGCCAACGTTTCTTCGAATTCTCGAAACAGTTGTTAAAGTCAATTTCATGAATAGCCTTCAATGCGCGTAGCGATTCACGTTTAATGTCTTCAATTGACTCAAAACGGTTTCCCCGGAGCAGTCGTTTGAGTTTGCTGAATAGCCAGAAGTTACACGGAGCTAAATCAGGCGAATACGGTGGTTGCGGCACGATATGGGTTGAAAATTTGGCGAAAAACTCACGAAGAATTAATGCAGTATGCGACGGTGCATTATCGTGGTGCAAAAACCAAGAGTTGTCGGCCCATAATTCTGGCCTCTTTTTACGAATAGCATTGCGCAAACGACGCATAACTCAAATAGTATTTCTTTGTTGACAGTTTGGCCGGTCGGAAGGAATTCGGAGTGCACCACACCTCGATAATCGAAGAAAACTGTCAACATAACCTTGATTTTTGACTTGCTTTGAGGTGGTTTTTTGGGCTTCGGCTCACCTTTGATACGATGTTCGGCCGATTGATCGTCTGTTTCCGGGTCATAAGCGTAGATCCAAGTCTCATCTCCAGTTATGATGCCTTTCATTTTGTCTTGACAGTCGGAAAGTATTGTTTCACAGACGTCAACGCGATGCTGTTTTTCGAAAAAATTGTGTGGTTTTGAAACAAATCGTGCTTTCACTTTTCTTAGGCCCAAATGATCTTTCAAAATGGTTTTCACTGATCCTTCCGATATTCCAACGATGCCAGTAAGGTCTCTGACTGTTAATAGTCGATTCTCATGCACCAATTCCTTGATTCTATTGACGTGTTAATCATCAGTTGATGTTGATGGCCGTAGTGGACGTGGTTCGTCATCAACGTGTTCTCGACCCTCTTTGAATGATTTGTGCCAATCAAAAACACTTGCTCGCGACAAACAATTATCACCGAAGGCCTTTTGCAACATTCTGAACGTTTCGGCACCAGAAATTTGATTCCGCACACAAAATTTAATGGAACTTCTTTGTTGAATAATTTCACTCATTGTAAAAATCGCCGAATGCACTTTTTGTACTTCAGAAAGACAAGCGTATACTAAACACTAATGATTATTTTGATGTGACATTTGGCACAGATGTCACTGACAGTCATACCAACCTAGAAAAAAATATTTCGACGAATGGGTTTTCGCGCGAAATTTAAATTAAAAGGTCTTAATATTACTAGCTATTCTTTCGAAACTTAAAATTCACAGTGTCAAAACTTGAAATTCACAGTGGTCTTAATTCAAAGGCTAACGATTTTATATCAATATAAGAGAGATATCACAGTGCAGCTAAGGTTTATAGAATAGAAGCTGATGCACCGATACGAAAGGCTCTGACTTGGTGAGGTGATGAAATTCTTAAGCAAGGCAAACTACTTTCAGTTGAAACACATTTAAATCTCTTAATTTGTAATTGCAATTTACAATTTTGTCATAGCAGAACACTGAAACTTTGGAGATAATCCATTTGCGCGTACGAAAGCTTGTATTTTGATATGGTTATTCAAGCTCTTCGGTCTTTCAGCATTAAGAATTAGATAAATATCGAACACAAAATCATTTTCAGGATCTCCGAAAATGTCAGCACGCGAATACATATGTCAACATACAATAACTTTTCAAAACTACAAAGTCTTTCAAGTTTTAGAAATAATTTATACATTAGTAAGTTTACATTTTGGCGTAGTTTTTCATATTTTTATTTTTCCAGTATTCAGTGAAAGGAACTTCTAAACCATCAAGAAAATCTATAATACGTTAAAGAAATTATATGACACTAATAGAGATCTTATTCCAGATCAGGAATTTGGCTTCGAATAGCATCACTCAACCACGCAGCAGCGACACCATATTGCAAACATCAATAGAGTACTTGGGTGCTTTATAATTGTTCAACAAGTTTTTGATAAAGTTAGGAACAGTGATCCTTTATACAATATCAAGTTTCTCCTTACTTAGGAATACTCTCTTCTCATAAATTTTAATGCTAAGATCACATTTATTAAAATTCGAAGTTCCTTAAAGATATCGGGGTGAGTCACTGAAAGCAGTCCATCTCGGTTTTTGACTATTTAATCAATTCACAAACGGAATTCTTGAATACGTCAATTGCTGTTCCAAAGGAAACACTTGATTTAGCTGTTTTCTCACGGATTACATCATCATTTAAATAGTAATGACTTACCCCAATAATTTTCAGTGGAATACGTTTTTTGATTAAAAAATAAAAAAATTCGATCTGGACTGCTTTCAGTGACCCACTTTGTATATATTTTCTTTGCTAGAGATTTACATAGTATAGTCATTCTTTTTAAACATTCCAATCCATAGTTGTTGATAATCTACAAATTATCATGTCCCTTTCAGTAACATAAAGAATGCGAAACGAAAGTAGAGGAAACAAGAAATAATCAAGTCAACTTCTGATCTGAGATGAGTTTGTCTTTCAAATTCTATTGAAATACTTAGATTGAAAAGGACTTTAGTTATTAAATTTTTATTATATAAATAAACTTCCTAGAACTATTCTCAATTATTTCAAAAATACTAAATAAGAATTGTTAAGAACTTTAAGTATTTCTTCATAATTTGCATATGTTCATTTTATTGAGTTATTATAACGTACATATGTAAAATATAAACCATATATTTATTAGCAATGTTCTCCTTGTGCCAACATATATTATTTAGCACTGTTATTTAGTCAAATTTGGCGCCGGCACAACTATGTGACTATTTCAGACAGTATAGCTCGTCTTTCTCCCTTCGCCATGCAGTTTGTAAACACAATATACGATGGCGGACAGTTGGCCTTATACAAGGGACTTGCTGCTTAGTGCATTAATAGAAGGCGAATTGAACTGACATTTTTAAAGGAACGATTTAGGAGAGAGAGAGTCGATCCGGTAATTTACATGATGAATATCGATCTTTACTTGCTGCTTTCACCCAATCCGAATGTTCGTACTCTCATCGCCTATTGAACTGAATTATACGAGGAGCACCAATATTCCGTAACTAATCGTATATGTTATTATTGGTACTCATGTGCACACTACATATATTGTAGTCTTGTCGGACTGGGTTGTCAACCATCTCATTGTATCACAATCGCACTTATATACGAAGTGCACGCGAGCAAGTTAAGAACGTTCGGTACTGGCGAAAAGAATTATCGTAAGTAAGCATATACCTTTGGTAGCAGCATAAGAAGATCACTACTAAGAATCGATGCATAAAGAGTCACAAACCGTTACGCAGACTGTATTGGCACTGAGTATATGTAAATATATGTACAGTCCACGCAAATGTTTATTGAATTGTACGTTTCGTTTATGTAAACAGTTTTATTTTATTTCAACAAATGTATTAAAAATTTAAAAAGCTTTTACTTGGTAATACAAGCATATCTTTAAGAGGCGAATTATATAATATTTTATGGGCACAACTGCAAAAGTTTCTCTCACAAATTTAATATTCTGACCACAATCAAAGCAACATGTTAACGTAATGAAGACTATCTGAAGAAGACCATTTTTAAACTATAAATATTGTTCTTTTGTATTTAGGTATTTTGACATAAAGACAGAAACATTTACTCAGGTTGATACATGAATTCAGATAGATATCATTTCTTCTCAAATGTTCCCATTAGATACAAAATAAATACAATTCATAAATCAGTATTGCAAGAAGCATAAATAATAAAACAAAGTTAAAACAAACTATCCTTCGAACTTCATAGAAAAACCATCAAAAAGTTATTCACATTTAAAAGCTGAGACAACGAAACAGAGACTATCAATACTACCACAAACGACAACATGCTAAAATTCGTAAGTATACCGTACGTACCTTATATGAACGAATCTAAACAATTTCTTTGGAAAATACATTAAAATAGCCCACAAACTAAAAACTATAAAGAAATCCTTTTTAAATAAAACTCAACATCAAATTGCTAAAGAGAAATAATCACACAGTATACATACAATAAAATGCAAATACTCGTATTGTGAAGGTACATACACATTTAGGGCAAACAATTACCGTACATGAAAGAATCTAAACAATTTCTTTGGAAAATACATTAAAATAGTCCACAAACCGAAAAATATAAACAAGTCCCTTTTTGCCAAAATTAAATATCAAACAGCTAAATAAAAGCAACTACAGAGTATACATAAAATCAAATGCAAATATTGGGAAGGCACATATGTAAGACAAACAATAATTAAATAACTGATATACATTGAAAATGACCAAAACATAATAGATAATAGAAAAGACATTAACAATCTTGATGACATTTATAATAATATAATTATCAGAAAATACAAGGATAGTTTGACAAGTAGTGAGAATGACACATAGGTGGCGTTCTAATTGGTAAAACAAATGCACTGCAATTTAGGCTGCCTATTTATATGTTTACATTCGGATATTTAGATAAATCGGTTGATTAGATAGCTGATTGAAAAAGAAGCAACACCTGGTTTTGTTAAAATGAAAAAAGCTGAGTATCGTGCGGTGATTAAATACTTCGTAATTAAGGGTATGAAAGCTATCGAAATAAAAGATGAGTTACGGGAAATATTAGGTGAATCTGCTCCATCATCCACCACAATAAGTAGATGGGTAAATGAATTTAAACGTGGTAGAACAAGCTGTGTTGATGAAGCGCGCTCTGGAGCACCCAATATCGTGACTTCTAAGGAAATAATTATAAAAATCCATAATATTATTACGCAAGATCGACGACTCAAAGTGAGAGAGATAGCAGACATGGTAGACATTTCAACAGAACGCGTACACCACATTTTAAAGATAGAATTGGGCCTTTCCAAGCTTTCGGCAAGATGGGTGCCGCGATTGCTTACGATTGATCAAAAATTCACTCGTTTGCGCATTTCCAATAAGTGTTTGGACTTTTATAAGCAGAATCCTTTTGATTTTTGTAGGCGATTTGTTACTTACGATGAAACTTGGATACACTACAGTACACCCGAAACTAAACAGTCGAAACAATGGTTAGAAAGTGGTTCTGCGCCCCCAGAGAAAGCGAAAACCACTTTATCGGCAAACAAGGTGATGGCATCAATTTTTTGGGATTCAAAGGGCATTTTGCTCATTGATTACCTTCAGAAAGGTGCCACAATAAACGGACAATATTATGCAGAACTTCTACAAAAACTAAATGTTGAGATTCTTGCTAAACGGCCAGGAATGGCAAAGAAAAAGATTCTGTTTCACCAAGAGAACGCTCCCTCGCAAACCAGCATAGTTGCGATGTCCAAAATCTTCCACCTTTTTCCAAAACTGAAAACGGCACTAGGTGGAAAGAAATTTTCGTCTATCGACGAGCTTATCATCTTCGTAAATGAGTATTTTGCAAGCCTTCCGGAATCGCATTTTAGAGATGGCATAAGGGCATTGGAGCACCGTTGGAATAAATGTATTGCTGGTTTAGGAGAATATATTGAAAAATAAAAATTATTTTGTGTTTAAAAAATTCGTTTTTCTTTTCCATTCTCACTACTTGTCAAACTACCCTCGTAGATTGGCTGCATCTGCCTGCAGCTACAAGCACTTATCAACCTAAATTTACAAATACACATACGTATTTGAGATTGGAGATAAAGAAAGACAAAGATATAATGCATGTGTGCAGAAAACCTTTACTAAATGTGCACAAGAGTTAAATCCTTGCATAAGTATACTCTCAAAAACGCAATATAAGAATGCCAATTTTAATAAATTTTGTGTGATTGTAAATTTATTTATATAAAGAAAACTATTATTGAAAAAAGTCTATCAATTAAAAATATGGAAATATAAAATGTATTTCAGGTTAAAAAAAAACGTAAAACTCGAAAAGAGGGGATCAACCCCACAATTTTGTTAATAATAACTAAGTGTTTCATCTGCTTATACTGATCCAAATATACAAATACAAAAGCATAAAGTCTTCAGTTAAAAATGTATTTTAAAGGGATATGTACAAATAGTTATATATTGCAGTTAGTGTATTGTTGGCGACAAGCATCTGTAGTGTTATATTTCAATATATAAAATTGACGAAAATGAACGGATGGTTGGCTTCCATTCCAAATCCAAAGACCTTTAACTTGAGGTACATCGAACCCATGAACCTTGCTGATTTTCCATTCATCTTCGTGTATCGCTTTCCCAATATATAACAGTGTGTTAGGTTGGAAACCTCCTTTTATGGCATCTTGTAATTGTGAACCTTGTTTTGTGTCGAAGTCCACGAAATCCCAATAAAATCGATTGTTATGTGGGCTACACAATATCTGAATTGAAAATTTACTTAAAATTACTTCTAATTACTTTAAAATTAATTTACTTTAATGTTCTGTTTGACACTCTGTTGGCCGGCATGTTCTATAAATGCAGTTCCACTATTTGTGTAGATTGTACCTGGTTGATCGCTTCCCTTAAAGTTTGTCTGTCCAATGTATTTTCCAGGTGCGCCTTGAAAAGCATCACAGGGTATATCTCCATGTATATAATCCCTCCAAAAGAAATCTTGCACAATACCATCTAAAGAAATAGGTTAATACGTCCACAAATATGTACAATGTGTGTGTATAATGTTCTTTCGAACTAATAATTAGTTATTAAACTCTCAAAGAAATAAGAAAACTAAATAAATTAAATTACATTTATTATTGCCAAATAAGGAGCTAGCGTATTCTTTTAAAGTATCGAGAAATACTTGTCGAAAATATTGGCACTTCAGGAGGTTTTAAATGACAGAATATAAACATAAGCATTAATCATACTTACTAATATATGATATATTTATTAAATAAGAAAAAAACAAGGTAATGAATACGAGCATTCTTTAGTGAATATAACGTTTTCGAGTCACTTGAATTAATAACGTTGCTTGGATTCAGGATCTTGTTTTGTTTTGTTTTATATCTTATCTTGTCCTTGAAAGAGGCAAAAATGAACGGAAGTTTAGACATATATATGTATTATCGTAAATACAAATTCTTCTAATTTAATTATGAATGAAAATATCAGTTTCTTTTGATTTCTTTTTTAAATACGCAATGAATTCCTTTCTTCTTTTTTGATACTTTAATTACTAATGCCTATTTAATGTTTAAACTTTATTGGGTATTTAAATGCTCACGATGTATCATAATTATAGTAACTTCATTAGAAATGCAGTTACAACATTGTTACTAATTACATAAATGCGAGTAGTTTCCATTTGTAATAATACTACTATACTACAATACATTCACAGTTACAGTGTGCAGACGTACCTACAGATTAAAGAAATGTAGTTTTATAATTTTACATAATATCAGTTGTTCTTTTATTAATTTAATTATGTCAGTAGAGCTGAGTAATTGCGTCTATCTCAGTCTCTTAAAGGCGCAACAATATTGATAAGAAAAAATATAATCTATAATTTTATTGTGTCTTAATGTAAAGTAAAAAATTCGTTCCTATGGCCAGCGGTTTGTCTGTCAGATGTATTCGTTGAAAGACCAATAGCAATATATGCTACATTCAGTCATTGAGTGTTAAATGAGAATTAATTTTACTTCATTCTCTACAAATAATATGCAACTACGACCGATTCGAACGCGTAAAGCATTATATATGATGAGAGCGCATTCTTACGTCTTGACAGTAGGGACTACGCTTTTACAGTGCATGTGTTTATTATCTTGGAGACAAATAGTAGACATTTTCCATTTCCACGTGAGACCGGTAAAGCTATAATAACAATTTGGCTAATTAGCAGCAACACGTATTTGAATGAAACTAACCAATAATTATGTGTAGTAATAAAATAGCTATATAACACAAATATGACGTATGCGAGGTCCGGTATTTTTCAGAGAGCAAAAATAGTAATCAATGTGTGCTACACGAACTTGAAATAACTTTATTTTTTTAACATCCTTAGTCTCTCTTAATCAAATAAATACCTTGTAAGTTATTAAATTCGATGACTAACACAAAATGGAAATGAATAGAAAACATGTGAAACTAATATTAGTAGCTGAGTATACGAATGAAGATATTTTTAATTTATTTTTTATTTAGAGCAAGTGCGAGATAAAAGTAAATAGAGTCTGGGTTTTTAATGAACGGTATCTATTTTGACGAATTTTATTGTTTTTGAAACAGTTTTGAAACACGTTCTTCCAAAAAATTTAAGAAAACGCTAAATCAGAATAGCGTCGTAGACATAACATACCACGCAACATTTACATACAAAGGGTACTAGGAAAGTAATTTCCTCTACACTCACAATACACCTTTCTATCCTCCGAAACCAATCTTTAAATCAGTTCTGCCAAGTTGCACTAGGGAGTAAAGCACACTCGTTGTCCTAAGTCCGCAGAAGGTCCACATCACTAGAAAACCGCCTCCCTTTTAGCTTCATCTTCACATGACGGAACACTGCAAAGTCACAGGGCACAGGCAAGATCTGGACTATAGGGAGGGTACTCGAGAAGTTTCAATCCTATCGTGGTCAAATATTCGGTGCAGCCTTTGGCGCGGCGAGCTGGAGCATTATCGTGATGCAGGAAGCAGGTGTCCATTCTGGATTTTGGCCGCAGGTTCTTCATAGATCCAATGACTTTAGCCAAGCACTGTTCAGTATACTACGTAGCTGCTACTGTCTTCTATGTGTCCAAAACGACGCGTTCCACAATTCCACTCGATTTGAAAAGTACAGCTATCATTTTCTTTTTTACAGATCGGGATTTTCTGACAACTACGAATGTGCTCTCATCATCAAAGACCTACAATATGTTTTGAGCTTTGGTCGGCACATCGTAATAGTACAGCCAAGTCTCGTCACCTGTCACGATGTTGTTCACATACCGAGACTGACCCTTATTAAACTCTTTTAGCATTTCCCGGCACCAAGTCACACGTCGTGTCATCTGCTCTTCAGTCAGTCGATGCGGCACCCAGAGAGAACAAAGTTTCTTCACGTGCAAATGATTATGCAGAATCGAACTAATTGCTTGTAAATTTAGGCGTAAAGTACTCTCTATCTGTTAGTAGGTCACTCGCCTATCCTCGCCAAGCACTTTCTTCACAGTAGTAACATTTTCCTCCGTAACCGACGTTCGTGGCCTTCCTGGCCTCTCAGCATCCTCCATAGTTAAATTTCCCCTTTGGAATTCTCTGTACCACCTGAATATCGTTGTGCGATATGGACAAACATCAACTAGTGCAAAAGCCACTGCCCTTATCTCATTTCTTGACCACGACGCCATCGCAAATAATTTACACTCTCACTGCTAATGAATAACTGAGCCTGTTGAAATGGCGCGGCGGCTACTATACACGTATGAACATGTCTCAACATGCAGCAACAAACAGCTTCTTACGATACATTGTTGCGTCGTATTGCAAAACTTTCCTAGTACCCTTTGTATTTCCAAGCATGAATTGCAAGTACACAAAGCAAATGAAATCCTGGTTAATTCACGTCATATAATAATAATAGTAATAATAATAATAGTTGTTAAAACTTAACAATTTTTATATTAAGACAGTAAATTCACCATCCTAATAGCGATCGTGAATCGCGGGGTTTTGTTAAATTGATTAGTGATGATTTATACTATGAGAAAACACCAGCACTAAAATAAAACTACTTTAACACTTATGTACAAGTTTGTTTTTGACACAATTTTAAATTTCGCGATTTACGAAATCGCTATTTGTTAATGCATTTATTAAACTAAGGAAGGAGGTAGATCTCTTGATGGTTACTAAAATCATTGTGTTTAATATAACTGTATGTTGAATTCCTACTAGAAATAAATGCGTTTGTATTTAGTAAAATTCGGGTACAATAAAATATGTGTACGAAAGTTTAGATGCCGTTCCAAGAATGCTAAATGATAATGCAAGTCAGCAATCATGACACTAAAAGATACATTAAGAGCAATAAGGCTAATATATCTTGATATTTTATTACATGCTTTGAGACACAGTAACAGAAAAAAAGCAAGTATTCAAAAAAGGTTTTAGTCCAACGTGGTCAGAAGAAAAAAACTTCTACGCAAGTGACAAAGTTTTGCTATGTGTATTTCTCATGCTGTTGGAACAATCTTTTACACAAAGATTGGCGATTTGTTCCGAACTATAAAATATTACCAATTAGTCTAAGTTCATTATAAACTGATAAAAAATTGAAATTATCCAGGACACAGAAACACCTTCTGCCAATAAACTAACACTTTAAAACGTAAAAATTTTTGTATTGACACTTGATAGACTAAAAGGCTTTGCTAAAGAATAAACCTATGATATCATAAAATATATAATATACAAATAAAGTACCCTTTATTGTACAATAGATTACAGAGAATTCAAATTAAGAGTAAAAGTTTAAAACTTCAAACAGACTACATACCTAATTCATACTCAAAACAAAAATAATATAAAGTACAGACAACAGTTAAGTTTTTCAAGCTATCGTAAATAAATTCTTATTGCATTCTTGCTTCGGTTTACAATTTCTTCAAAAGAACTGATTGATATCAAAAATGTTGCTATATTGTTAAATAGTTTACACGTTCTTGCGATGACGAGCTATAATTAATGTTAATCCTAGATGTCTCGAACTAAAATGAGGTATGTACTAACAAATTCTGAAGAAACAACTCGCGACAATCAATCTTGTAATGAACTAAGTTAAAAAGAATACTTAAACTAATAAATTGCCGCCTCGCTTATATAGAATCCATTTCGAACTTTTTGGGTAAGGGGCGATAATTGATTCTCCTCGGAGGATAAATCCGCTCAACTCTAAAGTAAAAGGATTTTGGGAATTTCCCCATAACATTCGCGATTATTAAGTTGTGTGACTCGTAGTTTCAATTCCAGATCAAATTTGCCTAGTCAAGTCTAGGACACACATGAAAGAACAAAACAGACAATAACAATAACAATAATCACAATAACTTGATAGTAGTAGATATAGCATAGTTTCTATGCTCTGTGAAGGTAAGATTTCAAGTCAAAGTAAACGCCCAAATCGCTTACTGAATAGACACGTTCAAGCTTCGTGGCGTTAGTGCATAGTTATAGATAACTAGCTGTATTCTGTTACTCAAACTTACAACCTTGAATTTTGATCCATTAAAAGATAAATCGTGACACACACCACTGGCCTACTTTATTGAACTGCAGTTGTAATAATTCATATGCTTCAGTTGAATTTGTAAATGAAAAAGTTTATAAATGATCAGCGCAGTCTAATTTCTTATAATCAATTAAATCCAAAAGATCGTTTATGAAAATATTAAAACGAAGCGAACTCATGTTTGAGCCTTGTAGTACGTCTGATTTAGTAAATACATAAGTCGATGACTTTTATATGCTATAATATACATAATAAATGATCATTTCAGAAAGTCTAGCAAAGTTGTTAAGAATTGATATTAGCTTTTCATATCAAAAATGGCATAATTCTTTAAGATGGGATAGATCTTGGCTGTCTTTCAAGAATCCGAAAATGTTCCAGTAGATAATGCAAGATTAAAATATAGTTACTAGTAGATGCAGAAAAACAAATCTGCAATCGTGAACTGTAACACGCGGAATGACGTCTTGACCAAATATTCGAATAATTATGTCCGAAAAACGAGTAAGAAGAACATTATCCGGATAACTCACGCAAAGTAATAAACTCAATAAATAAGATCGAATATAATAATGTCTTCCAGCAAATGGAAACCACTTCAAGCACCATCCTTATTACCAAGTGTTTCGTATTTATTTTGTTTACTTAATAATTCTTCTGTACCAAATTAGAACGTCAAAATATATAAAGACAAATTTGTGAAATGCTAACGTAATCAATTAAATATCAAATACAACCATAAAGTTGATGGTTTATATTTGAAATGTAAAAGATATCAATAGAAACCTTCTGAGCGTTTTAACTTAAGCTGTTAGATGTGAGCTTACAAGCGAAAAGTAATAAAGTATTGAAAATAATATACAATAGGCTTCAAGTAAATCCTCTGTTACCTATTGTAGTTACATGAACTGATATGAAAGAACGAATGACGAAAAGCTTGGCTTAGTACAGGTTTGCAATTTGTCTAATCGGAATGTTTCATTAGTGAGTACAAATCTCGCCAGGAGGGATAAGTGCGATTATAAATAAAATAAACAATATATCTAATTAGGTGCCCTTTTACTATGAAAATGATTTAGAAACGTATTTACGCCCATCACAGTTACCAATTCAGCTTCGTGAGGCATCTTCGCGTCACTGACGTGATGTAAGTTGTTGACAATGCCTGTACTAAACATCGATTTCTATCATTAGTTACTCAGAGTTCAACCTTACCCGTTACCTTAACGGATTGCCATACTTGCCTATTCATCTATGTAGGATATATAAAATCTAGCACTCTCTAGGCGATAGCGATAACCTACTAGAGATATTTTTAATACATAAAGGAATACAAAAATGCTATGAATTCAATTGATTCTATTAAGACATGGACAAAGTTTACCTGGTCTATGTGGCACCTTCACAAGTAAATCCACGTACCTAGATGTTTCACTGAAATCTCAACTCACATGTCAATAGCTCACCTGAATAAATTTTGTTTCCAAAGTAGTAAGTAGTAGTATATAATAATAGTACAGTCAGATCACTTTTAAAATTATTACTACGACGCTTTAAAAAAAACATTATATTTTAATATAGAAACACGTTTATGAAAAAATTTACTGAAATAATTATACATTATAGCTATTACATTGTTTGTGACAAGAACTAGTAATATTATATTTTAATATAAAAAATTCATGCAAATTAACTTTATTCCTGTTTCGGTCCCAAATATATAGTCCTTTAAGGGATGCATATTCATAGCCGTGGACTTTGCCAATTTTCCACTCTCCTTGATTCATCACTTTTCTAATGAATAATCTGTCATGTTGAGGGCCTTGATAACCTCCTCTTATCGCGTTTTGTAGTTGTTGATCTTCCGACTTGTCTAAATCTACATATTCCCAATAAAGTTTACGATGGTCTGAACTGCATAATACCTGGTAAGAAAAACAGGGATAAACTAACTTACGTAATATGTACAAAATTCTTGAAGGTAAAAAGTTTCGATTTGGTCGTTTTGAGGGTGCGTTTTTGAAGGATTATTAAAGTAAATTAAATAAAATATGAGTATATGAATCAAAGGTAAATGACGAATAACACATTACTTACTTTTATATCTTCCTTGATGTTATGTATGCCACTGAACTCTATAACTACATTTCCACTATTGGTGTAGATAGTTCCCGGTAGGCTATTTTCTTTAAAATAAACTTGTCCTATGTATTTTCCGGGTGCACCTTCATAGGCATCACAAGGTACGTCTCCGTCCACGAAATCCCTCCAATAGAAATCTTGTGTAATACTGCCTAGAAAAAGATAACAATGTATGTAATGTAACTTAATGGTATTAGCAGATTAAACTGGTTCCTGGTTTTAAATTGTTATGGAACTGTACTCACTAATAAATGGTATATTTATTATATACAACACGAATAAATCAATGAAGATAAACATAGTCCAATATATTTCACTTTTCGTTTCAATAAGGGCAATAAAATGATTGGTATTTACATCCTCCTTTTATATTATTTAATATTTTATCACGTCCTTGACACTGTATACAAGAGACGAACGGATATTTGCGGATAAGAATACTGATATTTAGAATCCCGTTGTAAATTCTCGCTTCAGAGTATCAACGAGTAACCTAATGCATTAAGTAACAATTTTTCGAAGTTTCACTTCATTAATTCATTTTTAGTTGAAATTGCAAATGTTAGTTTAATTTGTCACAATTTACACATCTTCAGGTTAAATAAATACAAAAGTGTATTGCGAATAATATTTAGCATCAATAGGAATGTCACAAGTCTAAAAAATCGAGTTTGTTTTATTACACTAACATAAAACTCATATTTTGTAAGTTCTACTAATATTTCCTTTTTTTCTCCAACAGGTGTTATTTTAAAAAATAAATCCTGACACTGAATTGCATTACGTTCTTTTCTCTGTCACTTTCCCTCTGCTTCACATGATCATTGTTTCTGTCTGTTAGAATTTATTAAAGAAAAATTAATGTGTTCCGTTCGTACTATCATAATGTTACAAGTGAAGATGTAGGAAATCTGCTTTTTATAACAAACTTGTTTTGAAAATAAAATCTGTTCGTTTAAGATATTACCAACTGCGACACAGTGACAGACTTTTTATTTTTTAATTAATGCAAATCGCTGGATAGGATCATGTGGTTCAATAGATTGATCACTCGGCTTATCCCCAAACTATTCTTTTCCTCTGCGATTATCTTATATCTATAATTTACAACAGTATTCAAATAAACAATGTAGAAGAATTAAGAAACACCACCTGTAATATGTAACATTTCGGATACTTTTTGCAGTTTAATTACTATATATATTTTACTCTGTTACTGTCACTATAATTTAATAATAGGGCAAATAATATTTAACCTAACTCAAAAACAAGCTATTGTATGATATATTCACATTTGCATCATACAATTAAATCTAATAACATTCACAACATATATTTTTATAGCACATTTTGTCCAACTTCTCTTAAAGGAACTATTACACAATTCTTAAAGTTATTTTACAGACGATTTGTGTTACTACAAATAAATAAATTATTACTTTATTAATCGTCAAATCTATTTTTCTTTAAACAAGCAGTTATATAGTGGTGAAGGAAGGTATGAATTACAAATTTAAAGGTTAGTGTGACATTTGTCATCTTCGTATCCAGGCTGGAAACGCGTCTTTTGTTCTGCTGTCGATGTTTCCTCTCCTGCGTTCGTTGTTGCACTGAAACTGGTGTAAGTTCATCGTAGATGAGTTTATATAGGGACGAAGTTAATATTACAATACATTTGAAATGAAAACGTAAAAATATTTCGTAAGATTTTCTGTGTAGATTTAAAATAATATACTATAAAATGAAATTAAAGGAAGACGGAAGGATAATACATGTTCTTCTTCTCCAAATTGTGTTTTGCAGAATATTTATTAGAGACTATGTAACTGGATACGTAGTCTGTAGTGTATTTGCAGTCATGTAACGATTTTTTTTTTAAATTACATAAAAGCTATTAACCAAAAGGCAGCTTAACATTTCTCCAATGAGCTTGTATTATACAAGAATCATTTTTAGATACTACGAAGTTCTGATCTGAGTCGATTTTATTGGAAATATCTCGATTTCGATAAACTACGTGATTGAAAGACATTATACCACATGCCCTTATAGTAAGCTTCGAAGAGAAAAGGCAGTATAAAAATATTATTAAAAAAGTAGTAGATGAAGGAGAGTAGAAAATCAGCAAAGTTTATGGCTACGAGTCTCTGAAGTATAGATAATTTTAAAATATCATATAATATTACGGATACTTGTAGCAAGCAATGCAAAATCTACATCAATGAATAGTTATTTGTTCATGTTTTTTCTGATAAACTATTTTTTAAATATAGGGTGTTATTCTTATCTAACTTATGCCTTTCACTTTAAAACCACGATGATGATAGTATTTTGAATATGAAATAAAACCCAACAATCTGTTAACTTTCATCGTTTTTTTGAAATACAATATTAGATGTAGAACGTACACGCATAACTGCTATAATGACTTCTGTATTTGAACTAATTCCTAACCTTGACTACTGCTTTATACTGCTTCATCATATTATGAATACTTTTGCTGATTAGTCCTTTCGGAGAAGTAGAGATTTTAACACGACAGTGTTCAAATTTTTTACAAAATGGATTATGACGTTAAAAACTTTGAAATGCTCTTAATTAAAAAAGCATCACTTAATATCCTCTTCCAATATTGTTGATAGGCATCATATAGTGCGAAAAAAAATAGAAAATTTATTCTGAACATTAAAATAGTTTAAGAGAACTCGAGAGCACGTGTTTCAGCCTATCATTGCTTAACTGAAACTAGATTTCACCTTTAAATATGAGTTTTCCAATCTTTTATTCTCTTAGAACTAGGAAAAATTGTGCCTAACAAATATTTAGTAGAAGAATATCAATAGCTTGGTAAACTGCACTTTTTATTTCTACTTGTCTTTCTAGAAAAGAAGTAGAGAAATGAAAAGGGCAGGATACAAAATATTTGTTGATCTGGTACTAAATATATGTTCGACAAAATTTCTGTTCACATGATTGCACTCCACATCTCTAGAGTTTCTATTATAAAAACGAAAGAAGCTGAGGGGTGTCTCTCGAAAAAAATGTGCTTGGTGAGTTTACAAGATAGTGACTCATTAAGGTTAGTTTGAAAAGGTATGTCTTCCTAGATGGTATCAGATATTTTGAGCGATACCTTGCTCGGTACTGCACTTAGTACGAATAACAAAAATATAGCTTGTAACATTCAAATTTGACCATTCGGTATATAATATATGTATATATATGTATATACTAGCAGTACCCTGCGCACGTTGCTATGCCACCAACTAAAGTAAATTTGATGGAAAGACATTACACTAATATTCAATTCATTTTGAGTCATTTTATTGATTTTGTTCATTTTGAAAAAAATTGTGACATTGCAACGGTTCGTTTCAATTCGACATTTATTGAAGTGGTGTGGTACACACTATATTTCTTGTTTATCCATCTGGTGCGTAAACGAATAAATCAGAAGGTTTTCCGAAACGTGAGAAAGCCACATAGAGCTGCCCATGTGAGAAGCATGGATTCTCCAAATTTAATCCACACACTTGCAACAATTGTGCTTTGTTGATAGTCATTGCGAAAGCGAGTCGTACCGGGAACTGCAAACGTTTGAATTCGAATGGCATATCTGTCGGGATCATTGGGATACGTGGCAACAGTACGTCTTCGCCTTTAAATTTTCCAGTCAAAATAGTTGCCTCAATAACATCGTTCATCATTTTCTTGACTGAGAATCTGGTTCCGTTGCAAAGTCGTGGTGGATTTGTTTCGAAGAAGAATGATGGGTACGCCAATTTTCAATGTAAGAATGTGCGGTGGCATGCCTGGCAAATCAAGCGAATTCAAGAATTCAGTTGGATAGTTGACAACTTCGCCTTAATTCACCACAGTATCGATGGGCTTATATGTTGTCGTTTCGCCGGGTATTCCGTTCTGAATGGTGAAGTTGATGGTATTGACATCGATGTTTTTTGCCGCTAATATAGCACGCGTACTGAGCCACTGATGATTTTTGTAGTTTTGTGCAATGTTTGGGAAAACTTTTTGCACCAATCTGTCTGTGCTTTCTGTGATCTTACAGAAGTGTGATGGCATGGTGATACATTGCGTAGATTCATCAATTTGCATTCGCCCATTTCCAATATCCATTAATTGTTTCGCAAAATTTCCAATTAGAATGGCAGTAGCGCCATCTGTCAATAATTGGTCATACCAACAAAGAAACCTTCGTGGGCTCATGCACAACAACTTTGCTAAAGATCATCAAATAATCAACTGCATAGTTTACGATTCTATAAAGGACATACAAACATTTATTTATATGTATATATATATATATATATATATATATATATATATATATAATAATAATAATATGCTTTATTTTACCATCTATTAATTACATATAAACAGGTAACGTCATTGTGTGTAAGTGATATAAACATACATATGTGTGCACAAAGCAGAACATACAGTTTAGTATTTGATTGATTTCATCTGCTCTTGGAACTCCGTTAATGTGTAGAATCCGTTTTCTAAAAGAAATGTTTTTATATCATTTCTAAATTTCGAAATGGGTTTTTCAGTCCACGATATTGGCAACTTGTTAAACATATCCAAATGCTTGTGTTGGGCAGCAGTAGTGCGTAGCCTATGGTTGGGAAGAAGTACTTGTTGTCTGGATCTCAGTTGTATTGCTCTTCCCTCTCCTTTCCTTTTCTGGGTTGGTAGCTCTCGTTTAGCGCGCAGCAATTGCTTATATATGTAGGTGGAGGCCAACGTCATTATTTTATTTTTTATAAATATAGGTTTACAATGTGCCGTTAAATTAACTTGTTCGATTATTCGTAATGCCTTCTTTTGTAAAATGAAAATGTCATTGGCATGCACTGAATCGCCCCATAGTTGGACACTGTATGCCATCCGCGAGTGAAAGAGTGCGTGATAAGCTGTTATTGCAGTTTCCTTGTTTGTGATAGCTCTGATTCTCCGCACAGCATACAGTGCACAAGAGAGTTTTTTCGAGAGGGCGTCCACTTCATCTTTCCAGGTTAGTCTGGTGTCTAAATGTATTCCCAATATTTTGATTGACCCTGCATTCGCGGGAGTTTCTTGCCTTTTGGCAGTGAATGCCAGTTTGACAGTTTTGGCCTCATTCAGGACCAGCTTGTTTGCCGAAAACCATGCCATGGCCTCCGACAGCGTTTCGTGAGCCCCTTCTCCAAGTTGCTGATCGCTCTTCCCTCTACAAAGAAACGTTGTGTCATCAGCGTATTGCACAACCATTTGCGTGACATGCTGCGGAAGGTCATTGACGTACAGGCAAAACAGAAGAGGACCCAAAAGAGATCCTTGAGCCACTCCATATCTGGTGGTCCTTAGTTCACTGGTTAGGCCATTAAAGTGAACAACCTGTCCTCGCCCTTCAAAGTAGGAACGCAACAACCCCGACACCTGACCACGAATGCCATAACATTCCAACTTCCGCAAAAGCATGTCACTCTGCACACAGTCGAAGGCCCTAGACAAGTCACACGCCAACACCATGGCAACCTCTTCATCTTCAAAAGTATCCCAAATAAAATTTAATATGGCCAGCATGGCATCTATCGTCGATCTACCAGCACGAAAACCAAATTGATTCTCGGCCAGGACACCATTTTTTTCCAGAAATGCCACCAGTCGCGACAGAAGTGCCGCCTCCAAAAGCTTTGATAGGACAGGCAAAACTGAAATGGGTCTGTAATTTCGAGGATCCGTAGGGTCTCCGGCCTTATATATAGGTATTATTTTTGCTGTCTTCATATTTTTGGGTACAGAAGCTTGTTGAAAGCATGTGTTCACCAGATCCGAAAGAGAGTAAGATAAGCAATCAGCACATCGTTTCAGCATTTTAGTATTCATCCCGTATATATCCAAGGCGTCCTTTGATTTAATTCTTTGAATTATATTTTTTATCTCATTAGGTGTTACTGGTGCTAAGAAACACGATTTATTAACCCTACGGATTCTATCCGGAATCGTAGATTGGATGCCCAAGTTGTAGGAGGTTTTTAGAGATTCTTCCGCTATAGTACCAAAAAAATTACTTAAGTCATTCGAGCTCGGTACCTGCTCAGGGCTCCTGGTCGTACGTGTTTCTTTTTTGATTACATTCCATAGACTTTTTTGTATATTATTCGAGTTGTATATATAATCGAGGTAATTTTTTCTTTTTTCTTCTTTTGTTTTTCTGAGATAGAAGTTTTTGTATCTATTAAATATATTCTTTAGGTCATCACCGCCTAAACGGTTATAAGCTTCCTGTAGAAGAGTTAGCGTTTCCTTAATCTGTCTGAGTTCGTTACTCACTCTAATTGACTGAGTGACTTTATTCACTTTGACTGGTCTGGTTTTCAGAGGAAAGGCGATGTCCACACAGGAGATTAGTTGTGTTAAGATGAAATCATGTTTTTTATTAACATCATTTACAATTCGCGTGCTTGTCCATCTTTGTGATGAAACACAGCTTTCGAGAATATCATAATTTCGTTGTGCAAGAGATCTTGTTTTAATAAAATTTTGTTTAGTTGTCTGACAGCCCTTTGTACTGAACTTTATTCCTTCGTGATCAGATAAACATGTTGTAACTACCTGAGATGTGTATTCATCAATATTCGTAAATATATTATCAATTATACTCTTTGACGTACCTTGAATTCTTGTGAACTGGGTAATTGTGTGGTGCAGGTTGAAACCAAGTAGCGTATTTATGAAGTCACGTGTATCTTTATTGGTCCTTGCTATGTCGATATTGAAGTCACCAGCAAGAACAATCTTTACACTCCTGTTATACTGTTGCATTATTGTAGTAAGTAGGTTGGAAACAATCTCAAAAAACTGCATAACGTCACCCTCAGGGGCACGGTATATACATAATATGATTAAGTTGCATTTATTTGAGTAAATGCCACAGACTTCACACTTTTTTTCTACAGAAAGTTTTGTTACAAATTCCATATTATTAAAATCTGAGCCAGCTCGAGTGTATATACATACACCGCCATGTGAAAACATGCGTCTCACGAAAGAAGATACCAGGGTGTAATTATGTATATTAAAGGAATTAATATTGTGCACGCTGAACCAATGTTCCGCAACACACAAAATACCGGCCTCTTGTTCTTGTACTAATATTTCAACTGCCTCTATTTTATTAGTTAAACATTGAGCATTAATATATAATATGTTTAAGTTGTTATTGCTATTTTCGGTTTTTGATGAAAATTTGATTCAGTGTTCTTTAAATTATCCTTGTAAAATATAAATTTACGTATTCTTATTCCTGCAGGCCAATTAGTAGGCTTTATGATTTCAGAATAATTATTTTCTTTTATGCCTATTTTATAACAATTAGCTCCATACTTTGTATCGATTTTGGTACACTCAAAGTCGGTATTTTTGAGAATTGTTTTTATGTGATCGTTTACTTCCTCAGGTGTGTTCTTTGTATCGATGTTTCCTACGAAGAGTCACATTTTTTTTATCTACTGCTTTGATCTTTGAGATCTCTTTCTCCGCAGTACCAATAGATAGGTTTTGTCTGCGCCTTTTTCTTCCTATTTGCGTCCAATTTACTTTGTTTTCGTCCCTCTTGTTTAACCGAACTTTTTCGGATGTAGGGAGTGATGCTGTTTCGGCTTTATTACTAATGTTTGAAGAGGCTGCCTTCGGTTTGGTAGATTTAATGGCATCTGCGTATAACCGGGTGTTTGTTGCGTTTTCGTTTAGCGATAATTTTTTATTTTTAGGTTCAATGTTCTCCAGTTTATCATCTGTTTTGTTTTTATGAGTTTCGGTTTTTAATGTTTTATTTCCTCTCATAGTATTTGCATCTCTATTAGTGTCGACATCTGTCAGGCTGTTTCTGGTATCATTTTGTTGTATCTTTTCAGATAACATTTTTACAGTGTCCTTTAATTTTGTTAGTTCTTCTAATAAAATTTTGTTTTCATTACTTAGTTTATTTCTTTCTTTCTGTACAATAGCAGAGAATTTACCTGATATTGTTGCAATATGATGTCCATTTTAATTGTAATAATGGCATCTATCTTTTCATGCAAGTTAGCGATTTCTTGGTTTTCAGGTATCGTTTCCAATGGTACACTATTTGAGGTTAGTACCTCATTGCAATTTCCACATGTCCATTCATTCAGTTCGCCGGATGTCTTCATACCAGTGAATTCTTCAATGTTTAAGTTTACACAGGCAATGTGAAAATTTCTTGCACATTTGCCTCTACAGGATATGTAGTCGTTATATCGATCAATTTTTTTTTCACACTTATAACACTTTATCGCCATCTTGACGTTATATATATATATATATATATATATATATATATATATATATATATAGATGTACATATATATATATATATATACATGTTTGTATAAAATTTTATTATATAAATGTATATTTGAAAAACGCATTTTAAAATAATTTTCTCTCTATACTTTTAAAATAAGCCAGTCGAATATTAGAAACTCTTTAATATTATTTTTATAGTATAATAGCGATTACAAAACTTCCGTTGCCTCTTGGATTACTGAAGCGGAAAATAAACAAGATATAATGGAATATCTGATTAATTCATTTTATGTTGTTGAGTTAATTATAGAAGGCAACAAATATTAATAATACGAATTTTATATTGCTTCTTTGAAATATATATATAATACAAAATACACTATAATGCTTAATGTTAGGCATATTCTTTTTTTACAAGAGATTGCGTATAGTATACTCTGGAGCTCTTAAGTGTACTCTTAATTTAAACGCACCTGTACAATTTTTACTTGAATTTCGTTTAGTAAAAATTTATTCCACCAGAGCTTAGGAGGAGGAGCCATATGTCATAGACACAAAATACTCTATAAGGCAGGAGATCCCCAGGTTCATGTTTTGGAACCTGCTCTATATTTGTTACATGCTTATGATTTTTCAGAAGGATAGGATATTAAAATTATTATCTCGCCGACGGCACAGCGATAATAGGTAATAACATGGAAGGAACAGACACCAAACTACAAGAATAGAGTAGCTTTGTTAGGTTTCTATCAATAAATATTGAAACTAGTCTGGGTATATGGCATCGGTCTCTGGGGCTGTGCAGCCAAAAGGGACATGAATAAGAGCTAGGTTTGTCAAAATAAAGTGCTTAGATGTATTATTGATGCTCTATATTACTATGGCAATGACCAGTTACGCAGATACCCAAATTTCTATAAGTCAGACAAAAGATTAACGGCTTTGTGGAAAAGCTTGAAGTAAGCCTGTATGTCCACATCAACACCGCAGATATGCAGCTACCAGATACGTTAACCTAAACGAAAAGTTCAAATTGATGCACCTTTTAACAAGGATTGCGGATCTGTTCTGTTATTTAAAAGTCCGCCATTAGAAATACTTTCTTTATTGTTTTTGCATCCACAGCATTTCCAGTTGATACAATCAAGTCTTCGTAGTCCACATTCCATTTTAAAGAGACGTTAAATTGTCAACTAATTTACATGCTAATACGCCTGTATAATTATAAATTATTATTATTAATATTAAATCTGTTTTTGATAGGTTTGTATTCCCGTTTCAAGTAAAAATTAGACAATCCATTTACACGTTTAAAAATTCACATTTTGACATGACTTTTCAATTTTATTATTCTCTGATGATTAAGTCAACATAGCTATTTTAAATAAATTGTTGATGCTCTTCATTTTCGATGAATGCTACGTGAAACCTATAAGTAGATTGTACTCATGGTTTTTATGCTTGCTATTCCTATTAAGACAAAATGCCCAGATAAATTTCGTCATCAAAATCGTTTTTAGGGCTGAAAATTTCAGTATGCAACCATTCATTAATTCACCACGAATTTATTGTTATTGACTGCAAAAGATTTCAAATTTTAGAGATAATTCGCTTACATATTCAAAGGTTCACATTTTGAAAAACTTTTCAAGATACTCACAGATTTATGCCAAAATCGTTGACTTAAATAAGTTCTCTAAAATGTCGATACGCGACCGTTTCTTAACATGCAGCGGCTTTCCAAAACTACCAATTTCCAAGAGTAATCGTTACAAAAACTTCTTATAATTAATTAGTCTCATTTAAGAACACACAACATTCGGCGATATTGAAATTAAATTTGTTAATAAGATGCCAAATATTGATGGTGTTTAAATTGATCTGCAAAAACTCATCATTTCAATTTTTAGTACTTTGGCATATTCAAAAGTCATCTGCACAAGTCAATATATTGGGATTAGGATACGTCGCCATACTAAACCCTTAATAAATTCAATAGACAGAAATAGGCGTACTTGGAACATAAGAAACTTGGTTTGAGAAAGTTCATAATAGTTCTTGCTACGACTTTGCAGTTTTGATTAGTCAATTGTTAAAGTCAAAAAGTGCATCTAGCGTGTCTAATAAAATACAATATTAACCCAAGACACACATTCTTAAATCTTGGACTATAAAATGTCATTTGGTTCATTACTTGTCACACATTAAGGAATTCAAGTTCGATATAGTTTTTAAATTATGCAGTTATTTCCAATTGCAATTAGTATATAAATTCCGTTGGTTTTTTCTACACTGTAGTAAGGACAAGATAAAATATCAAATATGTAGTGTAAAAAAGAATCGAAACTGGGACGACTTCATTTGTCATAATACACGAGTAAATCAATCTACGCTGTAGAAAAATGTTGACGCACGTATACTTATTTCTAATATATTCAATAAGTATATCATCGACTGGTGAGTTCAATCTTATTTTAGAGAAATATTTCACATTTCTTTCGTTCAATATTGATAGTCATTTATTATTTCTTCTGATATAGCCTATAAATACATAGCCCGAAATACTATAGATTTGACTGATATTGCTAGTAGCTAGTTAGTTTATTTTTCTGTCGGGCCTCGCTACTAGCTTTCCTTGATGAAATTTACAGTGCAAATAGTATAACGTTATCTTCATTATTTTTACAACCACATAATGAAACCCGACAATAGATTCTACTATTAAGTACAAATGCTAATGTGAGCAGAAAATGTAAATTCGATCCGATTCTAGTGCGAAACAAATTTTTGAAACTTCCGATAATCGAATCGTTCCTTCTGTATAGATCCGTGATTCGATCCGAATTTCTAGCTATACAAAAACTTCAATTAATTAAATGTATTAGACTTTAAGTGTAAATATAATTAAATAAAGCACGAGAATATACCAAGTTATCGACAAATTCAGTACTAAAGATAACTGGCTACAACTGTTGTAAAAACTAAGAACTTTTACATTAAAATTTTTTTTTTATTAATCCCCTTTATGTATACAATCTGTTCATTTATAATGAACAATAAGTATTCTATATGAAATACATATATACACATACATATGTTTATATTCAAATGGCGGTTGAAAATGGCATGTAGAGTTAAGCTACAATAAGCAACTCATAAATTTCACTATTTTCTAGTGATTGATTTATTTTATACATAGTCTAGGTATCAAAGCGCGAAAGAAGCTCACTGGGCGCAAACCGTTTTAATCGCTTTGGTTTGTCAGGTTCGTCCATTAAGTTATTCACCAATTGGTTAGAGTGTGCGACAGCCGGTTTTTATATGTTTGGACAATTCCTTCAATTTCTTCCTTTGGGTATACGCAAGTCAGTTGAAATCACTTTATTTGGCACATACCATGGGGCACTAACCAAAGCACGAAGCACCTTGTTCTGGAATTTCTCGATAATGGCTGTATTGGAAATAGACGCGGTTCCCCACAGTGTAAGTCCGTACGTCCAGATAGGCTTTAGTGTGACTTTATATAATAATAATTTGTTTTCGAGAGTTAATGCCGACCTCCTTCCGATCATCTAGTAAATTTTCCTGTACTTCAGTCCAAGCTGTTTTCGTTTATTAAATATATGGGTTTTCCAGGTTAATCGCCGGTCTAGATAGAGCCCTAGATATTTTGCAGAGTCACTGTGTCTTAATTGTTGTCCATTGAGGATAACCATCGGACAGTTGTCTCGGTTCATGGTGAATGTGACATGTTGAGATTTGCTCTCATTTACCTTAATTCTCCATACTTTGAGCCATTCTTGCACTTTATTCAGTGAGGCTTGCAAGTTGCGTGATGCAATAGTGGGATTTATATGTGAGGCCAGGAGAGCTGTGTCTTCTGCGAAGGTGGCGGTTGTAATTAATTTCGTAGTTGGCAGGTCAGCAGTGAACAACAAATATAGTATGGGGCCTAACACACTGCCTTGGGGAACCCCAGATGCAACAAGTTGGAGATCTGTGTATTCACCTTGGTAGTTCACAAAAAAATACCGATCGGACAGGTAAGATTTTAGTATCTCAAAGAATTGGTATGGCAGTAGCTTTTTTAGTTTATATAATAGTCCCAAGTGCCAGACCTTGTCAAAGGCCTGGGAGACGTCTAGGAACACAGCAGAGCAGTATCTGCGCTCCTCAAAGTCACTATGGATTTGATCTACCAATCGGTGGATTTGCTCTATGGTTGCGTGTTGGTGTCGAAATCCGAACTGATGCTTCGGAATTAACTCTTTTTCATCTAGAATTGGCTGGAGTCTTCTCAATATTAATTTCTCCAGGACTTTGGACAGGGTTGGTAGCAGGCTAATCGGTCTATAGGATGCAGGATCAGTAGGTGTTTTTCCAGGCTTCTGTATTATTGTTATTTCAGCGACTTTCCAAGAGCTTGGAAAGTACCTACTAGTAAGTACAGCATTGTATATTTGAGTGATCGCCTTAATCGCAATTCCGGGTAATTGCTGAAGAATCTCTACATTTTAAATAAAATTAAATTTTGTTAGTGTTAACATACACATTGTAATCTACAGAAAAACATTTTTAATCCACGAGCAGGCAATAATATGGTCACTTAAAGTATTTATCTATCTATATATATATATACTATATAAATATAATACAATACTGTACCAGGATGTCAATAAGTAGCAAAGTTTTAGATATATGTAGATAAAATATATATTGTTGTAAATATATTTACATACTTTTCGATTTTAAAATGTTGGCTATTTTGTTCTAATTACATTCTAACATAGTTTCGACCATTAGGACAATAAGACATTTAATTTATATTAACGACGTTTCGGGAGGTTCAATCTGCAATATATATATATATATATATATATATATATATATATATATATATATATATATATAATATAATATAAATATTTATGATTACTTATATTTGTTAAAAATGTTCTTTTGTTTAATATTGTAAAATTTACCAGCACAGGTATTTTTAAATTAACAATTTTTTACATGTGTACTTGTGAAAAGACATTAATTCTGAACATTTTTAGTTAATGCTTTCTAAAAGCAACACCTGCTATTTTCTTTTCCTTTTATCTCATGTCAAGTATATCTGCATGTGTAATTTTTATCCCTGGATGTCTATATGTACAAGATGATGCAAATAATTTATTTTTTAAATTTTTTTTTAATATGAGAGCTGTTAAAAAATCATTGAGAGTGATAATGTCTTTTCTATTATTTATTGCATTTGGTCTTATTTTATGTATATCATTTCTTTAATTGTACGTTTATTGTAATTGTTTTCTTTTTAAAGGACTTCGGTATTGTAGGATGACCTATTGGAATGGAAGGATAAAGATTTTGATTATGCAACAAAACTGCTTTCAGGCTAACGAATCTATAAATAATCTTTAGGAACTGACTCATGATGTATCCCGAAAGCTTGTTACATACTTATTTTGATCTTGTCTCAAATTTCATAAACTTCACTGTATGTAACTGCCTGTAGACAAGACATGTGAATATTCCTACCGAATAATCTTCGTGTCGTAAAAAGCAACTAATAAGACGGCTTCATCCATTTTTCACATCTTATGTTGGATACTGTAATCTTTCCTGTACCGAGTTCATGCGAATACTGGTAGCGGATAATTTCCGTGTCGTTAGATGCAACTAATCAGACTCGACCCCACCACTCTTAGATGTTATTTAGATACTCCAATCTTGAATGTAGCGAGGGCGTGCGAAAATTTCTACCGGATGATCTCCTAAAACGCGACTAATCAGACTCGGGTATTTAAACTTTCTCATCTGTCTTGGAAACCCCAATTTCAGTTTACAGTGTTTTTTTTTAAATAGTTGTATGAATGTCTTGATTTTGAAGCTATCAATTTAGATTTCCGATTTTGACTTTAAGATTTCGTTTGAGATTATGGTTGTTAGAAATTTCCGCTTATGACTAGTATCGACTAAATCTTGTCTAAGAATAAGAAGGAGTGATTCAAATATTGCGCCAAAATAGTAAATATTTTTAAGAAATTATTGGTTCTTGAATAGGCAAGTTTAATGTGGATAAATGAATGCCAGATATCCTCCATTTTACAAAACCTGTATACGTGTAATTACATTTTTGCGTTGTAATATCTTTTTCTGTATTATTTAATAAAATCTGTACTTTTAAGTACAAAGATAAAATTAATGATCACCAAGGTTCAAGCATTTATTTTTATATAATAAAGAGAAAATTTAATATTGTTGACAAACTACTACATTTACAACTGTTTATGTTTCATTTTCATGGTAAGTTATTTTTTAAGTCTTCTGCGTTTTAGCGGGATATTTGAATCACTCCTTCTTATCCTGAGACAAGGTATAGGGCGTATTTATATATAGTTGTCTTGGGAATATTCGCAACAACTTATCTTCATTTCGTTATTCTAGATTTGATTTTACCTTGCCTTTGCACTTTATCTCGGATTAGAGGATTGTTTAGAAATTTAATTTTGTTATTATTTTTGGGAATCTATCGACTACGCTCCAGTCAAGGTTATGTACGTGTGTCGCTATGCCGATTTTGATTTTTCATTTCCTCGGATTTGGCATTCAGCAGAAGTTACAGAATTTGTTTCCGCAATATTTTTTAATTGACTCTCGTTAGTCTTGAAATTAATTTGAATATTTGCAGTGCAGCTAAGCTTTTCTGTACCGGGTGTGGGTAGGTCTTTCTTTATTATTTTGTTTCAACCTTGGATGCTTTGGTTTGACTAAGCCAGCCACGACATTAAACTTCCCTTATCTTAATTGTAATTTAACTTAGTCACCCTTGTTTTGCTTGGCCATTACTAACTATTGCTTTTTTTCGTGTTTGTTTTTTTGCGTTTCGTTTTAATGTCAGGATTGAATTTGAACTTTTACTTCATAATTTTTGTATAACAGACATCGGTTATCTTTTGCTTTATTTTATCATATTTATTTGTATTTTCATATCTTAGATGTCCTAGACGTTTTCTTGTTTGCAGTTACTATGCCAGTTAGTAGAAGCTGTATTTTCGGTCTCGCGGTATCTCTCAGAAGTATGTCAAGTGAAGTTTCTGGGAACATTTATTTTAACATTTGGCTTAAATCAATGTGAGGATTTATTAATAAGTTAAATTAAGTTATTCACTGGCTTATTTACGACATACTTGCAACATACATTTTATATATATATATATATATATATATAGAGAGAGAGAGAAGTAAAGCAAGGGTTACTTCCTCTAATTGAGATTTAATTATTTAATTATAAAGAAAAAATAAACTGCTTATTGTATGTATAATAAACTCGACAGTTACCAAAGAAAGATGTATTTCCAACAATGTGACCAAGAGAGCATATTAAACGTTCAAACTGCCACATATTAGTTCTTTGTCAATAAAAACGGTCATTAGGAAATTTGTTTAGAACATTTTCTCAAATGCGCAGATTAATATTACTGAATAATATAATATTATTCCTTTTAAATATCTCCAAATAAAGCAGTCAAGGAGAAAAATATCAGTGATCGTGCTGGCCTTTTCAAAGTTCCCGTTGAATAGTTCAAACTGATACTGCCAGACGGAACACGTTTTCTCTTGTTGAAGCCAAATATCGAAGGCATGAATATCTACATCACTTTCGTTTGAAACTATTTATAGTTTGTACGTTCTCCAGACAACTCCAATGGATTTTTTCTTTGGGATTACATAAAAAATAAAGTGTACAAAGCAGAACACAACATTATTGAAGAAGTCCAAGTTTGTGTTTTAAGCGAAATCGACAACAGGAAGAGTTATCACTTTGATGTAACTTACTTTGATGATGTACTTTTTCATAGTAAATAATTATGTAATATTATTTTAGTCATTTTCTGTTTCCAGGAAAAGGTAGGTATAAAACAAAGAAAATTTCTAATTATGTTTATATACTATAACTTTCTTATCTTCTGAAAATAAGTCCAATATATAAGGTCTAGTAAAAAGAAATCCATTATTTTTCCAATAGATGGCTTTAGTAATCTGTATCTCGCGTTGTATATGTGCGATCGCGTTCCGCTAGACGGCGTTCGAAAGATAAGATTTCGTACTAAACGAACTTCTCAGACAGTTTTGTGATTACTTGACTTAATATTGTTTGAGCGCGCGTCAAAGATGGACACCAGCAAAGTTAAAATACGCCATATTTTACAGTTTTTCTTCGATAAAGGCGAAAACGCAAGCCAGGCGGCTAAAAATGTGAATAGTGTTTATGGTCCTGATACTGTAACAGTCAATCATGCGCAATTTTGGTTTCGCCGATTCCGTTCCGGTAATCTTGATGTCAAAGATGCACCACGCTCTGGAAGGCCAATTGTCGAAAATATCGATAAAATAATGGAAATCGTCGAGTCCGATCGTCATGTAAGCACTGTTTCGATTGCCCAGGAGCTAAACATTGCACAAAAAACCGTTTGAAACCATTTAAATAAGGTTGGATACAAAAAGAAGCTTGATGTATGGGTGCCACACGAGTTAACGCAAAAGAACCTCATGGACCGAATTTCCATCTGCGAATCGCTGCTGAATCGCAACAAAATCGATCCGTTTCTGAAGCGGATGGTTACTGGTGATAAAAAGTGGATCACTTACGACAACGTCAAGCGAAAACGGTCGTGGTCGAATGGTAGTAAGCCGGCGCAAACGGTGACCAAGCCAGGCTTGACGGCCAGGAAGGTTTTGCTATGTGTTTGGTGAGATTGGCAAGGAATTATCTACTATGAGCTGCTTCCCTACGGCCAAACTCTTAATTCGTACGTGTACCGTCAACAATTGGACCGTCTGAAGGAAGCAATCGCCCAGAGCGGCCAGCTTTGGCCAATAGGAGAGGAATTGTGTTCCATCAGGACAACGCCAGGCCACACACATCGATAGTGACTCGCCAGAAGCTCCGGGAGTTTGGTTGGGAGATTTTTATGCATCTACCTTATAGTGCGGACCTAGCACCAAGTGATTACTACCTGTTCCTGTCTATGGCGAATGATTTTGCTGGTGAAAAATTCGCCTCAAGAAAAGCTTGTGAAAATCGACTGTCCCAGTTTTTTGCCAATAGGGACGAGGGTTTCTATGAGAGAGGCATTACCTTCAAAATGGCAACAAGTTATCGAACAAAACGGTGCATATTTGACCTAAGTCGGATCATTCTAACTATACTAAATAAAACCTTTAATGCAAAAGTAATGGATTTCTTTTTACTAGACCTTATATTATAACATACATGATTGAAATCACCAAATTAATTGTAAGTTTTACCCGAAACAATCAAAGCCACCTTCTACTCGTATTTAAAATAAGGTTTGTATAAAAACCTCAAAACAAATAAAAACTACAGAAGTTTCAACACTATATTCTAATTCTACGTAAAGATGCGTAATAAAGATGTCAAATACTATTTCGGTATCTTTTATATAAAAAAGCTAGACGATAAAATTTAAATAGTCGATTTAAGTTTCCTCCTATAGCCCACGTGCCTTGCTTTTTTTCTTGCCTTCTCGTTTAAAATAGTAGATTCTGACGTAAAGAATATTTTGTTCCATTTAGCCAACTGTTTCTTACTGTTTACGAGGATCTTGGTGAGCACACTCTGTGGGACAGCCCGTATACAGCATATTGAATATGGAGTATATTGCAAAGTAGGGAATTTATAATAGCATTCGTCACGAACGCAATTTTTCCTCGTATACAGTGCATTATGTATAAGACCAAACTCCACAACAATTAAAACCAAGCTGTTTATTAAAGTTCGCCTTTCGGCTCTCGAATGATGCAGATATTTCTCCTAGATAGTCATCCGCTATTCCTTCAGCTGTGTAGCTGTGTAGATTTCGCTAAATTCCTAGTAGATTTCATATACTGGCAAATTATTATTTGAATACGATATTTTGTATCATAAATTGGCCTAAATTTTTCCAAATGAAATAGCATAGCATGTATTTAAAAAATAAAGAAGGAAATGTAATTACTGCAATAAAATTTTATTATTTAAACTAAAGTTTATACAATAATGCATTTGTACATTGCTTACAAGCATCAGTAATGTTATATTTCAATATCGAGAACTGCTGAAAGTTAACAGCTTTCTGATTTTTGTCCCAAACCCAAAGCCCTTTGATATTTGAATGTACAAAGCCATGAACTTTGCCGATTTTCCATTCCTGTTCATGTTCAATTTTCCCAATATATATTTCGCGATGATCGTCACCTTCGAAACCTCCCTTAATCGCATATTGTATCTGATAATCTTGCGTTTTGTCAAAATCCACATTCTCCCAATAAAACCTATTAGGATTGGAAGCGCATAATATCTGAAAACAATATGTTTTGATTTTATCAAAATCTTTCTTCCAAATTAAAAAAAAATATTCTATCTAGCTTCATTTCATACTTTTATATCATTTTGCTCAGTCTGTTTTCCAAAATATTCACCAACAGCTATTTTACTATTTGCATACAAAGTAGCTGGTAAATTTATTCCTTTATAATTAAACTGTGCAATAAATTTTCCGGGTGCGCCCTCTAAAGCATCACAGGGTATGTCTCCATGTATATAATCTCTCCAATAAAAGTCCTGCACAACTCCACCTACAAAACAAATTGCATCTGATGATGCTACAGTATAGTGAAACAGTATAAATAAAGTTTGCGATTATTGTTTTTCGTCTTGTCAATACGGTTGCACTGAACTTTTTATATCATGAAACAATTCAAAATTTTTACATTGTTCTTTGTATAAAACAAATTTGTTTTCAAGATTTAGTTATTTTCGATCAATACAAATAAGTTTATTTAAAAGCTTTTATGCTGTTTCAAATTAGAAAATTATAAAAAAATACATACCAATCGTTTGTATATTTATTAAGTACGATAATAGCAAATATATGAACAACATTCTTGAGTACAAGTTCGTATTAGATAAAACAAAACAATTTTCTTTCTATCTTCTTTTTTATATATTTTTCTAGACCATATTATATAAATATAGTTCTATCAGATATTGCGGCTAAATATTAAAGGAAAAATAAAAATTCGAAAACATGTGGTGTGGATTATAATTCCTTTTATTTTATTTTGATTAAAATATCAAGAAATAAAGACATTCAAGAACGTATTTGATAAATATATTAAAATACAAGGTTTGACAATTTAATTCTCGGAATATGTCTTTAAAAAATATTCTAGCGCGCCTCTTATTTGCGGTCTACATAGTGGCTTAAACGGCGTTCTCACTTTTCGGAAGCAGGACTGGAACTCATTTTCTGCAATACCGTTGAGCAGCTGTCTCACATTTTGTCGGATATCAGACATATTAGAAAATTTTCGTCCTTTCAGCACAGTTTTTACTTACTTACTTACTTACTTAATCCTATAGATTCTTATACCTTTCGGTGTCGAGTCATGCTGGAGTCGAGTCCTCCGCTTCCCCTCTCCATATCTCCCTCCACTTTCCTCTGTTGCTCGCCAAAGCCTTTATGTTCTCCCATCCTACTCCCCTCTTCTCAGCCGCCGCCCGCACTTCATCCCTCCACGTTCTTCTCGGTCTACCCCTCTTCCTCTTTCCAATCTCCCTGGCCTCAAATACCTGCCTAATCAATCTCCCCTCGCCCCTTCTCATTATATGACCCAACCACCTTAGCTGACCCTGTTCTATCGTCGTTTCTATTGGGATTATGTTTAAATTTTCCCTAAATACCTGGTTCCTAATTTTATCCATCCTCGTTTTCCCCTCTATTTTTCTCAGGAATCTCATCTCTGTGCTTGTAAGTCTACTCCTCTGCCTCTGTGTTGTTGTCCAAGATTCGCACGCGTATGTCATTGTCGGTTTTACAACTTTTCTAACTATTTCCGCTTTTACCTGGCTTGGTATTTCCTTCTTGCTTAGGAAGCTGTTCTTTATGTTGTTATATAACCTACCGGTCTTTGCTATTCTTTCATTTATTTCGTCGTCCAGGGTTCCTTCCTTGTTTATTACCACGCCTAAGTATGTGCATCTATCCACCTGCTCTATTATCTCGCTATCTATCTGTATCATGTGCTTCTCCTTCCGTGCTCCAATTATCATTGTTTCAGTTTTCTGTTTATTTATTTTCATATTTAGTTTCTTCAGTTCTTCGTTAATAATAGTAACATTTCTTTGCAGCTGTTTCTCTGTTCTCCCTATTATCACCATGTCATCCGCATAACATAGTTCCGTCAAGCGTACACATTTTAATCTCCAGTATCCAACTGGATATACTTCCAGTCTACTTCTACTCTGCTTAATTGCTTCATCTAGAACCAAGTTAAAAAGTAATGGGCTCAGAATGCATCCCTGTCTCAGTCCAATTTTGTTAGCAAATGATTTGGATTTTTCATTTCTTATTCTTATGTAACTCTCAGTTTTTTCGTAGAGGCTTTGTATGTTTTGTATTAGCCCCCTTTCTATTCCTCTACTCCTTAATATTCTCCAAACATCTTCTCTTCTCACTCTGTCAAATGCCTTCTCCATGTCAATAAAACAGGCATGTATCCGTCATCCAGATCTAACCGCCCTCTCTGACAGTAGCCTGAGAACAAATATCTGGTCGTTTGTTCCTCTTTCCTTTCTAAATCCACTTTGGCTCTCCTCCAGCTCGTTCTCTAAACTACTCTAAGTCTATACTCCAATATTCTGGCATATATTTTTCCGACCACGCTACCAAGCGTTATACCCCTAAAGTTTGCACAGTCCATGCTATTCCCCTTTTTGTATATCGGTATTATAATGCCTATCTGCCAATCTGAGGGCACTTTATGTTCCATTCTTGCCTGATTCATAATTTCCAAAAGTTCTTGTCTTCTCTCCTGGTTCATATATTTTATCATCTCTGTCGTGATTTCATCATGTCCCGGTGCTACGCCCATCTTCATCCTCCGTATTGCTTCTACTAATTCTTCCTCCCTTATTCTTTCTGTCTGTCCACTCTCTTCCTGTGTCATCTTTTGCTGTTCCTTATTTTGGAAATCTCTCAGAACGTCTGTTTCGTCCTCCTCCAATAGTTCCTCGAAGTATTTCCTCCATCTTCCCATAATATCCTCTTCTTTAGTAAGTACTTTTCCACTTCTATCCCTCACATTCCTCAACATATTCGCTCTCGGCCTTCTCATTTGTTTAAGTGCATTGTAAAACAACTTCTGATTTTCTTTAAACGCTTTTGTTAGTTTGTTGCCGAAGTCTATCCATGTTTTTTCTTTACTCTCCTTTATCGCCTTTTTAGCTTCTATCCGTTTCCGCTTGTATTCGTCATAGTTTTTCTGCGATCCATCTGTCAGGTATCTCTTCCACATTTGTTTCTTATCTTTCACAATTCTTTGTATTTCTTCTGTCCACCAGGCTGTTCTTTTTCTCGGACCATTAGTTATTTTTGAAGCCCCACAGTTTTTCTTCGCACAGTTTTTAATCTATGAAATAGCCAAAATTCAGGGAAGCAAAGTCGCGTGTAAAGTCTCTCACAGAACAAAAAGAAAGAAACTTCACAAAAAATTTTTCATGCCCGGCGTATCAATAAAAATTAACTCAACTGTTTTTCGACTAATTTGCAATTTGTCAGCGAACTTTTAATCGTCTGTTTGATGGTATTGTATCTAACACTGTGGTAATATTGATATCCGTTATTGTTACCTCTAACTCTCTGGTTCTGGAATGATCCGTCACATGTTCTCGCCCATCTTGGAATTTTTCATATCATTTTCACCAAATTTCATTTGCAACAATTATAATGTTTCAGTGGTGCATTTGCCGATTTTCACACAAAATTTAGTATCGCTGCCTTTTCGAACGCCTATTGTTACGCCAGAATGCGAGCACGAATGTGTATTTTCTTAGTAACTAATTTGCAACTAGATTCATAAGCTTGATATTTATGAAGGGGTTAGTTCAAATGTGTTGAAACGCAAACACCCATATGATTTCGATACAATTAGGTTTCGGATCATACTACTCAGCTATTCCGGGATTTGAATTATCACACCTTGTACATTACCGTAGAATAAAAATCGTACATACATATAATGCGTGTAATTAAATTTATTTAATAAATTATGTACGGTATCGTTAACAAATGATTTAGATGAAAATCCGTGATCTCAGTAACGAATATGCTCCATTAAATATTAGGTACAATATTGATTGAATTGCCTAGATGATAGCTTAGAGCAGGTCGACAAATATACTTTTAATACAAATAGTTTTAATATAATTCCAGAGGTCGTCCTGAGTTATCATCATGGTCATTGCCGCATAAGTTATCGATGAATACCATATATTTTCTTTCGACTATAAATTCTTAAAATAAACAGAGTTTCCCAATACCATCACATCGTCTTTTTACTGCATTTACAATCGTTTTGTCGTACGGTCCACTACTGTTCATGTACTCGCAATAAAATCTGCTCCCGTCGGGACTGCATAGAATCTGAAGTAATATTCAATTAAAAGCATTATATACTAAAGCTGCATGTCAACTTTTTTCAAAGCTACATTCCAAATTAATCTCTGCCATGTTTGTCTTCAAAAAGAAAATTTGGTAGTCAGCCATAAGACTATAAAACCTCTACAATATCCTACACTACTGATCTGTAATTAATACAGACATCTTGGAAAGTCAATTTTCATGTCACTGGAAGCCCATCAGGATAATTCTTCTTCCAAAGACCAGAAATGGTCCTTTACATTCTACGAAAACTGTTTTGATATTACTGAACTACCCTAAAATGGTATTAAACTCACAACGATACTACAGGTTTTGGAAAATATTGACTTTGGTAATGCACATTAAGGATTTATTTAAAATCTTCTGCCAAAAATTAATAGTTCCACAAAGGATAAATATTAATACTTATGATTATTTCCGGTGTCCGTATTTTATTCTACTGATATTTTCGAATCTGTTGTGGTCTTCATAGTTTCTTTGCTTTCCCCATAACTACTTTTAAAATTGGCCTTGATTACGACTCATTCCATACGTATTTTTTGTATATTTTCAACTTAAATATCAGGTTTTAAAATAAAATAAGCACTAATACAAATAGTACATGAATATAAAAACACCAAAAATACATCAAATTAAACAATCGACTGACAATATTACAAACGTACTTCAGACAATCTATAAAATATGTAAAGAGATGTAAAAGATACATCGAAAATTTAAATACAATCACTCAAAATAATATTTCCAGATCATAGAGCACGTGGAACACACACTGATTTCTAGTTCCGTCTACAATGTTGGCTTTATTTTGCCAGCTTTCATACCGTAATCATAGATACCCCAGATCGCCTAGCTGATTAGGTCTTCCTATCGGTATCACATCTATTGTACAGTATTGACCGTTACATCCTATAGTATCTAATCTATGTAGATGACCCTGTATCATTCTTGTCTCCTTGTCTCGTTACACCTCTGGGTAGGGGTTTGCCATTGCAGAGTTAGCACTTCTCAAATATTCCTTTAAATTTTTTTCGGTGTTGCTGTCCACCTTCCCATGAGTATCGAAGGAGGTCCGCTTCACCGGTTAAGGCTAAATACAAGGAGTGCAAGCTTGCCCTATGTATCTACCAGGTCCACCTTAGAAAGCATTGCACGGAATACTTCCGAGTGTATAATTCTTCCAGTAATAATCAGGTACAAGTGAATCCCCCTATTTTTATTTTATTTGCAACTATCGGATTGAATCGACAATTGATCGGGTTTAACTACACATAGTGTTTAGGTATAATTATGTCAAAAGTGATTCGACAAATAGATATCGAAGCTTAAGGAACCACAAATCATCTGTTTAAGTTTCATAAAAAAATGCCAATACCACTAGTTTTACTGAAGTTTTGGATAGCCGGAAATAGGTCGACGATATTTGCATGGACTTTCCTCGCATTTTTGACCAGGTTGATCATAAAATGCTTCTAGAACGTTTTGATACTTTCGGTTTTGTTCCTGTTTTATGTAGTCTCGTTGAATGCTATTCATAAACTATGTAGATCCTGATATATTTTCTACAATGATTTCCAGTCCTTCGAAATTGTTACGTATTCAAGAGTCCCGCAAGGATCTAATCTTCGTTAATTATTTTTCGTATTATTTACTAATGATTTCTTATCCATTCTTTCATTCCAAGCATTACCATATGTCAATAAAGCTGAATTTCTCTAACGTGTCGTCTTAAAACCGTACTATTAACTTACAGAATGATATCTTCTTGCCTGTTGAATAGTGAAATTTGTATAAACTAACAACTAACATTAATAAAGGTAACGTAATGTCTTTCACTCGTAAAAATATGCCAATTTTATTTAATTATTCTATGGATGGCAAATCACTAAAAATAGCAATATTATCAAAGGCCCTGGAGTATTCTTTGATCCAGCTCCTTCATTTAAGGAACAAATTATTAAAATTTGTCAATCCGCTTCTAAAGTATACATTTAACACAAAAGCTCAGTTGTGTGATTTTCACAAAATGTTTTTATTAAAAACTAGCAACAATTGTTTCACCAACACTAGGCCCATAATTTAAGAAAATAAGCAAGTTACTTAAGAAACATGATGTACATATTGCTTTTCAAACTAACAATACGCTAAGAAAATTAACTAGAAGCAACAAAGATAAAAAAAATAAATCCAACCAATCGCGAGTCTATAAACATTTAAATACTTGTAATCCTTTTTTCAATTCAGTGTTCAACATTCTACATTCGGACAATAAAGGGATAAAGATATCATTACTTCAAACTATAGAAATAAACGAAGATAAAAAATGTAATAATTTATTAAATAACCAAGTCGATTGGAATAATTTAGACTGTTAAATTAATCTCATTGTAATTGTAAATAATTCTCATCCTGAAAATAGTTTAGCTTACTAGAATATATTCCGTTTGCTTTAGATTTTTTTGTAGTCTGAAGAAGCCACAATGTTGACGAAACAATTGTTATTATTTCTTAATAAAGATATTTTGTAAAAATCGCATAAATGAGTTTTTGTGTTTAATTTTGTTGCGGATTTTCTTCAAGTAAAGGTCACATCACTTAATTATAAATATAAGAATATTATTAGAAATATTTTCATAATAGCGCTACTATAAAGTTTTTATGCTTCGATTTTGTGATGCTTAAATTAGAATATACATCCACTATTTGATATCCTTACTATTTATCTCAGCTACTATCTATTAAGTCTATCCAATGGCTATTTCTAAAATATTTATCATTTAAATCTACAGGAGTTTACCTTGAAACTACTTGCAAAACATTTCTACAAGTTCATAATATGTGTTTTTAGCTTAAAGAAGAGATCTTGGCAGTGATATTTTTTTATTTAAATTTACCCACAGGGAAATCAATTGTTCCTGTCTTTTATCTGAAATTACATTTAATGTTCTATCTATCAAGGCCCGTCATACATCTAAATTTAACTTAACCATACTGAGGACTAATTTTCCGATAGTCCCCTCCTTATCACATTATGAAGAATATGGAGAAGATCTTTACTGATATACTTGCTAGAGATAGACACGAAAGTTAGTAACTGGAAATATATTTATTCTTGGTAAATGTAGTACTTTTTTTAATTTCTGTTAACTGCTTATATATATTTTATCAACTATTATGTCGTATTTTGGGAACTTCCTGTCGGCTAACACATATAAAGTTACTATTGTTTTATCTTGTCTACAACCATACTTTTAAATCGCAAAGTATAGATCTCCACTTCATGTTCGGCTCGCTTACAAAATCAATGAATATGTAGGATTAATTCACTGTTTTCATGTCTATATCAGAGAATGAAATTCCTGACAGCGTAAGTCCCACGTATACGTAAAGTTGAAGACAAACTATGATGTATTAATTAATTGTTTTTGATCTTTATCCGCTTTTCGTTTTCATTCCATGTGTAAATAAGGAACTCAAAATATTAGCTGTAAAAAGTTTTTTGGCGGACAATTTACCCGAAATAAAACCATATTTTTTTATTTACATTGAATTAACAATTGTAAATATAGATAATAGATGGAATAGGTATTTTTTAAAATAGTTTTTAACAAATATTACAGAATTTACAAGTTTTAATTAATCAAATTTAATTCAAATGAACGTTTTAGTAATTGTGATTTAGTACCATGATAATAATTCATTGATTTTATGTAACTTTTTCTTCCCACAGTAGTGCGGAATATTTAACTTTGCGCAATTGGGAAATGGGAATTTTGCGATTAGCGAGTACGAAATGAATATTTCGATGAACTAAAGAAGATATATAATTCAAGAAATGTAATTATACATATTATATAACGAAATTTAGTTGCATTGCAAATAATTACAAAAATAAACTTGTAGTAACTGTAATAGAAAAATAAGTGAGATGAGGCAACGTGATAGAGAAAGATTTTTATATTACGCTTCTTTGAATTGAAATAACTCTTCACATTAGTGTTTATTTGAACAACTATTGAATGTATGGAAGATATGTATTTACTTACTAGGTACTCTTTAAAACCAGCTTTAAAAGCAGACTGTATTTATGTCTATTTTTAACGAAAGCTGTTTGTGTGAAAAATATTCCAGTTAAAAAGTTGTCGCTAACTTCTGCGACATTGCCAGCCATATTACAAGAATAACCCTAGATAATTACATATCTCCAGAAGTCAAAAAATATTTAAAAACTGAGTTCTTAAAATGCAAAAGTACATATACTGCAATAAGGATTATTTTGAGAAATTAATAAAATTTTAGCAATAAAATATTCCGTTTTGTTGCACGTCAATTGAAAACCTCAAAAGCTTGCAGTAAATTCACTGTTATATTACATCATTTGATTGATGCCACGATTTAAGTGCGATCCAAGTGCGAAATTGTTAGGTATCAACTTAAATTAGTATTATATTAGCTCAAAATTTTTAGTTTCAATATTATATTTAGTTTGAGATTTACAAAATAAAAATCTCAAAAACTTATATCGATATTTGAAATAAGAAACTTTGCTACGAGCTTCTTCTTTGAAGAAAAGTTGATCATCTATTGAGTTAATACCGTGTGATCTTCGGAGATCTGTCTCTCCCCAAATTCAGCAACGGATGATAAACTGTGAGTGTATATACTAGGTGGTGCGACATATCTGTTAATTTTACGAATGCCTGACCTATGTATCTTCTAGGCGCACCTTTGAATACATCGCAAGGAATAGCTCCGGGAATATAGTTCCTCCAGTGATAATCAGGTACAGGAACAACAAATTAGGAATCTTTCTTAATCTCCATTTTTCTATATTAGACAATACTCTAAAAAATTCCAAAAATGCACACTTACCAATGAGACGTATTCGTGAAATATATTAATAGCAAAAATATTTTCAACATTTTTAAAATCTGCGACACCGTTTATCAACCAGTACGACAATACTAACATAACGAGGTAATCTTTAATACACATAAAGTTACACGACAAGTAGTTCGAAATTGTATTAAAAATGTGTAATTTAAAACTACTTAAACAAGAAATCGTTTTAATACTTATCGGGAACGAGTATTCCCTCCACTGGATAGTTTTATAAAATTAGTGTTGTTTTGATGAAAATACTAGAAATAGGTGACAGCCGCAGGCAGTCTCATCAAACTTGTATTTTTAAATTAAATAAACACATATTTGGGTCATCATAGGTTATTGTCAAAGTTATAGTTTAAATCAGGAATGTTTTCCGATCACATGATCACTGGCGTATGAAATAAGATGTCGACAGGAAGTGAGAATGTCAAATAAATGCTGTATTTACATTGTTGTCAGATGCGATAATGTTCTGCATATGAAAACCTTATTTACAGATTTACAGGTACAAATGTGAAAGCTACCTATGTACCTAGGTTATCCAAGTGTAAACTTACAAGGATTATTTAATAAGTATACAATAACAAATAAGTGGTAAAATACAAGGAACATAACAACACGTAGAAAAGACAAACTTCATAAGTCAGAACACTATTTTATCTGTATTATACGTAATACATGTGTGCAAAATACACATGTGCTGCATACGTATGTTTCTATTTTTTCATGGTTTCTTGAAAAGACGCAGCGCGTAACTCTATTAGAAGAATGTTTGCGCCCTTTCTTTCATGAATATATGTATGTGAAGATGAACTAGACAATTGCCGGTATATGTTCGTACTTTGCGGCATTATTCATACACTGGCAAACCTTCGTGGCTTATAGTATATACAAAAAGCTCGGATAGATACATTCATCAGTAAAATAATTACTTAACGCAGATTGAGACCCGAATCAAAACTATAACTGAAATTTTGCCCAAAATTTAAGAAAGGAACCAGAAAATTATCTACAAGAGTGAAACCAAAGTGCATTCAAGCGTTAAAAAAGTAGAACATTAATATTAACTTTCTTAGAAATGAAAACCTGAAGCGATGAAAAATTTGTGAAGGGCTTAAAAATACCTTCGTGCGTATACACTGTCGTTCACAAGTATCTACAAATATATAACTTAAATCCATCACTAATAACACCAACGTGTGTTTAGTGCGTCAAGTGTAGTTTTATTTTTTGGACAACAATATATATATATATATATATATATATATATATATATATATATATATGTACACGAGGGGATACCCAAAAATAATCGGAATTTCTCTATAAAAACCAGTATCTTATTCTTCTTTATATATGTGTGTGTGTGTGTGTGTTTGTGTATAATTTATTTACTTTATTAGATTATTATATCGTCTTAACATTAAATCTCTATATAATGCCATGTAGCCATTTTTTTTATGCGTGTCTTGTAAAAAAGGTTTGACTTTTTTTGTTTATTCAATGTTTTGCTTATTTTTTGTTTTTGATTTTATGAAAGCAAACATAATTTTCATATATTAATCAATGTTTACACTTCGTTTATAAACAGTTAGTATTGTTCTTTTTATCAGGTTTTTAAATGTTTTGTAAGTTCGAATTTGCTTTTCAATAATTCATAATGAATAATTAATAAAAATGAAAACAATAAAATTAATTGATTTATTTTTAATAATGTTATACGAAGCTAGAGGCTTAGATAAGATTATTAAGTTAAAAATATTGTGCTACAAAAATATATAATTTACTGATATACGAGGAGCACGGTAACTCGTATTTCTTTTCGATTAAAAAAATTTTTTAGGTTAAGAAGGAAGTCTTTCACCACAACAGATTCTTGCATTTATATTTCATTTAATTGTCAAGTTTAGGATTTCTTTTTTGGTTGAATTATGTATTTCATTTGAATATTATACTCAATCTTTAGTTTAGGAGTCAGTTAGACTTCTGACATTATAGCAATAAATAATAGTATTTTGAAATATTTGTTCTTAAAAAATAAAGTCTGGCTAACGAATACGTTCTTAAACAGCATGTAAATGGTAGAGAACAGTTTGAAAATTAAAGGGGAATTTCTCATAAGAATTATTAAATAATTTACCGACGTTCCATGGAAAGCATATTGTTTCTATGAATTTTTTTGTTAATACATAGTAATAACATATTTTATCTCTTCTGGGATTTCCAAGAAATGTTATTTGTGTTGTTTGAAGGTGTGATACTTTTGAGTTCGCTGGTACCTAGATATGTATATACGAGCGACGCTTCTGTAAGTTGTATTCTGCATTCCAGTGCTCTCCGTGAAACCGACGACAACGGTCGGATATTTCTTTCGAAACCACGACATCGTACCACGTATATTCTTATTGTGTTAATTAATGTTAAAAGCAACAACAGAAGAATTTAAAATGTTCAAAATGTTTCTTTTATTAATGTATTTTGCCGAATTATCACTTACTGGTAAGCACTAATTTTTTGTTTCATAATACATCGTTAAATTAAAAATGGTAATATATTCTCTTTTTTTGAAGTTGCTGTTATACCCGATATGTATTGGAGAGATTATGTTCCTGGTGATGTACCATGCGATGCCTACGAAGGTGCACCTGGTAGATATATTGGACAGATACTTGTTAGATATCAAGATAAACAACATATCGCACCAGCTACTATATACACCCATAGTAATACAGCTGTTGCAGAATTTGGAGGGAAACAAATTACTAAAAACTATATAAAAGTACGTACTATCATTAAATATGCATATCACAAGCACTCAATTATAAATCGCGTTGCTAAAAAAAGCATTCAAACGCAAATATTTGGTAAATAAATTGTGAAAAGTTATTTACATATTTACTGAGGAACTTAATTCTACGAGGGTAGTCGTTTTTGCTTCGGGAATAGCAAACAAAAAAACATTGTTTATTATCGAAAATATTTTATTGCTTTTCAAAATATTCACCTTGAAAATCAATGCACTTTTGCATTTGTTTAAACCAATCTGAAAAGCATTGATGCCACTGTGAATGTGGTATCCCAAAATATGAGTTTGGAATGTCTCAACTGCCTCTTCGCGCGTAGAAGACCGTTGACCAGGAAGTTTATTCTCCACGTGTGAGAAACAAAAAGAAATCAAAGGGTGCTAGATCAGAGCTGTACGGCGGATGGCTCATCAATTCAATGTCTTGTCCGATCAAATATTCAATTATTTGAACCACCTGTGAGAGCTGGCATTGTCATGGCGGAGTATGACTTGTCGTTTTCGGTTAGTTTGTGACGACTTTATAAATGTTTTTGAAGCACCGGCATTGTATTCTTTGTGCATTTCTTGGCACCTATTGACGTGAGTAATTTTTTGAACGGTTGTCAAATTATGTGTTACCCAACGTGAACATAGCTTCTTAACGGCTAAAACCTAGAGATGCCTCGATCTCACGGTATGTCACATGACGGTCTTGCATTGTCAATTCGGACACTGCATTAATGTTTTCCGACAACAACATTTGTGGGCCGACCTTCACGAAATTCATCGTCCAAAGAACACGTCCAAGTTTGAATTCACTATAGCAACGATATACTATAGTTTTCGATGGTGCATCATTGCCATGTAAAGAATTCAGCTCGACGATGCATTCTTGATGAGAAAATCCATGCCGAAAGTTGTGAAAAGTTAATTCTATTTTTTCGCTGACATAAGATTTTCAAGTTACTGTCAACAATAGAAATAGCGACCGGATAATAAAACTGTCAAGGAAATATATTGTCAATAATGACAAACTTCACGATGCAATCATCAGATCGGAGGCAGCACTAATAGTATTGTCAGTTCCCAAAATATAAACGGCTACCCTCGTATTGGATTCATTTAATTTTTCACAGGTAATGCTTACTATTGATACAATGAATTTTACGAGACAAATATACGAAGAATAATTTAACATTCGAGTAATAACTAATTATTTTAAATAATTTTCCAAAAAAAATTTTTTCTCCTTCAATACAATTTCTAATAAAATAGAAATATTATTAAAATAACATTTACTATAGAATTATAAACACGTATGAGAGATAGTGTGGAAAAATCAGGAATTTAGCAACGTCCACTGTTTTGATGAGAGACGCATGCGCAATTGTATATTGAAATACACTAAGAATATGATCATTTGATAAGATTGCCGAAATATCATTCCAGGCGTAAATTATTACGTGCCAAAATTTGCGAATTATATTGGGTTGGCAACTAAGTACTTTCAGTTTTGTAGTATAAAATAAAACACTTTTTCTTTAATCAAAGAATAGTTTTGCCATCTTTCTTTCAGCTGCGTTATTCCGCGCTCATAAAATTTCTGGTTCTTATCAGCAAAAAACTGAATCAGGTGCGAGTGAAGGTCATCGTCATTTGTGAAAGTTTTACCATTCAAAGAATTTTGCAAACTTCGAAATAAATGGTAATCAGATGATGCTAGATCAGGGCTGTATGGGGGATTTGGCGTCACTTCCCAGCCAAGCTCTAATAGTTTCCCACGAGTTGCCAAAAATGTGTGAGGCCTTGCATTACCTTGGTGGAAAACTACACCTTTCCGATTGGAAAATTCTGGCCGTTTTTCTTTGATTGCTTCATCCAGTTTTATTAATTGTTGACAGTAAACATCAGAATTGATCGTTTGGTTCCTTGGAAGCAGCTCAAAAAACACAATACCTTTGTAATCCCACCAAACTAACAGCATGATCCTTTTTGGATGCAATTCAGCTTTCGGTGTGGTTTGAGCTGGTTTATCGTGTTTGCTCCATGATCGTTTTCGAACTATGTTACTGTACAGGACCCATTTTTCATCACCAGTGATGATTCTTTTTAAGAAAGGGTCGGTTTCATTTCCTCTAAGGTGCATATCGCAAAAGTTGATTCTTTGTGTTAAATGAATTTCTTTCAATTCGTGAGGTACCCAAATATCAAGCTTCTTAACTAGCCCAAGACATTTTAAATGTTTTTCGATTGTTGTGTGCGATACATGTAGCCTCTCCGCAACCTCTCGAACAGTTATATGACGATCCTCTTCAATTATGACTTTGATTTGTTCATCATCAACTTCAGTAGGCCGACCAGAACGTTGCTCATCTTTGAGGGAAAAATCTCCAGAACGGAATTTTTTATACCAATTCTGACACGTGCGCTCTGTTAAGCAATTAGCACCATAAACTTCACATATCTTTTTGTGAGCCGCAGCAGCTTTCTTTCCTTTACGGAAATAAAATAGTACAATATGTTGAAAATGTCCGTTTCTGCACTCCATTTAAAATTAACCCACAACTAATGGCTTTAATAAAAATCACGTACTACTTGCTTCTGAAGTTACGTCAATGTGACTAGTATCACGCGACAAACGGTAAAGTACAGCATTAACATACGTTATACAAAAAATAAAGCAACGCTCTCTATCAGTAAAAACCGAAAGTACTTTGTTGCCAACCCAATAGTGAAAACGAAGTTAACATAAGAAAATGGTGATGAAGCGCCATGAAAGGCAACACTACATCTAGTAAATTTCCGCAAAATCATTGGTTATAATACCCACGAAGTTCTCTCATTAACTTTCGCTACGCGTTTCACTACTTCACTTAGTCTTTCATATTTTATTTCATTTAGTCGCATACATTTTGTAGACAGTTGTATAAAAGAATATCGGGTTACTGATTTGTAATTACAGAATTATAATTTTAAATATCTCCTTTTTGTCGTTTATTAATAGTATATTAACCCTTTTGTATTCATTGTAATGCAATGTATTGCAAACTAATTCCCATAACATAGTATTAAAAAAGTTAGAATTCAATAATTACAATTCGGCAACCGATTTTCTTCTATATAATTACTTAAAACGAAGATGTCTAGTTTAACAGATTTCGAATGTGAATGACTTGAGAGGAATAGACAGTTGTATAAAAGAATATCGGGTTACTAGTTTGTAATTAAAGAATTATAATTTTAAATATCCACTTTTGTTATTTATTAATGGTTTATTACCCTTTAATGTATTCATTTTAATGTAATGTATTGCTAACTAATTCCCCTAACCTAATATTAAAAAAGTTATAATTCAATAATTACAATTCGGCAAACCGATTTTCTTCTATACAATTACTTATAACGATGATGTTTAATTTAACAGATTTCGAATGGGAATGACTTGAGAGGAATAGCGTAACGCGTAACGACAATGGACGAGGAATCAACATACCTGTTATGACTATTGACTATGAAGGGATTTAGCCGGTATAGTTAGTTTCAAAAATTGGTTTTTAGTCGTACTTCACCAATGGAGATTGTCCTATAACTTTCGTTTTTACAGAATATGTATGTAACACATGGATCAATAAGTCCCGAGACTAACCCATAGATGGCGCTCGTAGTAAACCAGTAACCACGTCTTTCTAGAGTACTAACCTTTGCTTGAAACGTGTCAAAATTTTAAGTCGATCGGACCAGAAACAGCTGAGTTATCGAGGTTGGAGTAAAGTCCTTTTGTAGTTTGTTTAAGCAATGGAAAAAAACGAGTTTCGTGTTCTGATAAAACATTGTTTTTTAATGGGTAAAAACACCACGCAAGCAAAACAATGGATTGAAAAATGTTACCCGGACTCTTGTCCATCAAAAGCAACGATTTGTCGGTGGTTTGCCGAGTTTAAACGTGGTCGTACCGACACAAATGACGCGGAACGCTCGGGTAGACATGTGGAAGCCGTTACACCGGAAAATGTGAGTGAAGTGACAAAAATTATAATGAAAGGTCGTAAAGTGAAGCTCCGTGAGATTGCTGAGATGACACAGATATCATATGGAAGTGTATTTACTATCCTTCATGAAAAATTGAGCATGAAAAAGGTTTTTTCCAAGTGGGTGCCGCGATTGCTCTCGATGGAACAAAAACAGCAACGAGTCGATGATTCAGAAAGCTGTTTATCGCTATTTACTCGCAACAAAAAAGATTTCTTGCGTCGTTACGTGACCATGGACGAAACATGGATACATCACTACACTCCAGAGTCGAAGCGGCAGTCATCTGAGTGGCGCACAGCTGGCGAAAGCCGTCCGAAACGTCCGAAAACGCAGCAGTCAGCTGGCAAAGTCCTGGCGTCAGTTTTTTGGGATACACATGGCGTGATTTTCATTGACTACCTCGTAAAAGGTAAATCGATCAACAGTGATTATTATATTGACTTACTGGTGCTTTTGAAGGAGGAAATCGCAAAAAAACGACCGCACATGCAGAGAAAAAAAATCCTTTTTCACCAAGACAATGCACCCTGCCACAAGTCGATGAAAACAATGGCAAAATTGAACGAATTGGGTTTTGATCTGCTTCCCCACCCCCCATATTCGCCAGATTTAGCCCCCAGTGACTACTGGCTCTTTGCTGATCTTAAAAAAATGCTCCAGGGAAAAAGATTTGGCTCAAATGAGGAGGTCATCGCTGAAACTGAAGCTTATTTTGAAGCGAAAGATAAATTTTTTTATAAACATGGTATTGAAAAATTGGAAAAGCGTTGGAACCATTGTATCACCCTAAAAGGTGATTATGTTGATGAATAAAAAAAAATTTTGCAAAAAAAATGTTTTCATTGTTAGTCTCGGGACTTATTGATCCATGTGTTAGATGCTATGTGTCACATGATTGATGAAGATAAGTTGTGTAAAATATGACGAGATTCAATCATAGTAGAACGTTTCTCGAAAAAATTCTGAAAAAATGCACGGCATATATTTGTGAATATGCAGACAAACAACGAAGCCTTTTATTTGGGTAAAATGTTTCTTCATAGCAATTCCTAAAATTCTCCGATTAGCCCACGTATTTGTATATACAAATTTATGACAAGAATATTAAATTTCAGTGGAATTTGCTGCATTTTTTCAATGTTGGTTGTATGGTTTCATTTTGTAAATGAAACCGTACAACCGTACATACTTTCGAATAATAACTTGGGAAACGGAATGCTAAATTTCCATAAAAGTGAAATATAGTTTTAAACATGTTCTCCATGTGGCAGATTTTTAATTCACTTTGAATGAAGATCCTGTTTATGGTTGGTGTTTTAATTTTTACCTATATCTCTATTTTTAGTTTATATCTGTCTGAGAAGTTTTTCTCCTTAAAGTAAATTGATTCCTTCTTTTGTGTTTTTGTTTATTTCTTGGGTAACTGAGGATGTTAATGTTCTTATTCAATAAGTTCTTTAAATATTTAAAAAACATTTGTTTTCAAAATACATATTTTGGAATTGTAACAATGTCTCCTCTTAAAGTAAAATAAAATTTGTGTAATAATTTATGGATATTCTAAATGTCAAAGATTTGACCTACTATATTTACAATACTAAAGACGACGGTTGAGATGCTCCTTTTACAATTGTTTTTGTTCATTGTGATATGGAAAATTGATCTTTCTTTAACAATATCGTTATTTTTATGAACTAATGAAATAAATATTTATATATTAAAAAAGACTATTTTAAATTTTGTTAATATTTATTTATTACTAGTGTTATTATCACGTTTTTCAACTCTAACTTCTTGTCTGTGTCTACATTTTTTAGATTTGACTATACTGTTAGCTGGGTTCTGGTTTTTTTTTTTACAATTGTTTAAATAATCTAATGTTCATCTATCTATTCTTAAATATTGATTTCTGTATTTCTCTACCTACCGAATATCTACAATAGTGAAGAATTATCTTAACAATGAACTTATGTGGATTGGACTGATTTGGCTTTCTCGCAATCTTTCGTGATATACACTTCTGTGCATCATACACAACTTACCTGCTTTGTGAAATATTTTTGAGTACGTTATTATGTTCAACACTACTTATACTGAGGTATCATCTTGCTCTTTTTCGATAACAACATATATACTAGACACCAAACACCCTACTAATATTTTCATAATATCGAAATCTCAGAGCAAAAGTGCTTAGGAACTACTTCTAAGAATTTGCAGACACTTTCTCTTAACGTTTCCGAAGTTTATTATATTTTATTGTTCACTTTAATAGATCCGGTGCGTTACAATATATTCCAGGAAAGCTTTTTTAATTAAGCATCTTAATCGCAATTACCCCATAGAGCATATTTTTTAAAAGACAATTGCTTTCCTACAGTTGTCAACTATACCTTATTTATATTCTTGGTAAAGGTTTCTTCACTAGCAGACTATATTTGTTTTTAACTCAGCCAGCAATTCTCTTGAACTTTAGTAACAAAAAGTAAAATTATGCAACTTGTTTAACTTGATTACATAATGCCTTCATTTAAATCCTATTTCAGATACTGTGTAGTCCTGATAACAGTAGATTTTATTGGGAACAAGTAGACGTTGGCAAACCTCATGAAACACAAGTTAAAGATGCAGTACGAGGAGGTTTCGATGGCTCTATATATATATTTATTGGAAAGATATTACACGAAGATGAGTGGAAGATCAGTAAAGTTGTCTTTGATTACGAAACTAGCAAAGGATTACATGTGTGGGATAAAAGTGGAAAATCAGCTAGATTTAAAGAATTTCTTATATTGAAATATAATACAACTGAAGCTTGTAACAGACAATGTAATACATATTCCACACTCGTTGTATAAATATTTGGAATTATACTAAAATGTCGTTTACTTACTGGTGACTTGATTTTGTTATTTAAATTATTATCCCTTTAAAAACTATGACCAATTGAATAAGCTAGGAAGTAAATGTGTCAAAAATGCAAATATAAACCGATACTAGGTCGAGACAACCTTCCAAAGGAAGTCCAAAATCTGAATCTATCTTTTGGTAACGATTGGAGATCCGATCCGATTCACTTCGAATTTCACGTTATATAAAAGCTGTAATAATAATAATATAATTATATGTATTAAACTTTAATTATAAATAAATAGTGTTTCAAAAAAATATACGTACTTCGAATGCATACATACATATATTTATTAAACTTAAAACATAAGAATATGAAACTTTACACACATATTTACGAACCTCTCAAGTTCAGACTAAATATGTTCAATATGTCTTTCATCATCAACACCAACAATATCACATCGATACTCAAATTCCTCCCATACTCGGGCAAACATGTCCTTCGTCATCGATGTTATGGTAGTACAGATCCGGTTCTTCAATTCTTCCAGGTTCTGTGTAAGTGGTGGTACATAAGCGTTGTCTAACGAAACCCCACAGAGAAAAGTCACAGGGTGTCAAATCCGGTGTCCGTGGAGCCCAGCTGAGACATGCTAAGTCGCCAGCTCCTTGACGACCAATCCAACGGTTGGGTAGAGTTTCATTCAGATATTTACACACTTGGCGACTCCAGTGAGGGGGTCCCCGTCTTGTTGAAAAATGAAGTTGTCTTCTTGCAGCCTCGGAAACAACCAGTTGTGTAACATAGCGAAACGCTGCTCACCGTTAACCGTGATTCCATCAAAGAAGAAATGGGTGCAAACAGATGATCGGGATATCGCACAAAATACATTGATTTCAGGCGATTCTCGTACATGTTCAATGGCTGCATGCGGGTTCTGTAGACCCCAAATTCGAACATTGTATTTATTTACCAGACTACTAACTTTGAAAGTCGCTTCATCACTGAACACACTGCGTTGTGCGAAAGTGTTATTGTCAATAGCATTATGAATCTCGTTACATAATGGCATACGTTTCCGTTTGTCATCAGGACGCAGAGTTTGTAACAACTGTAACTTCTACGGCTTCATAACCAACCGACGTCTCAAAACACCCCAAATTGTTGTTGTAGGCAGTTGTAACTGGCAGGACGAGTTGATTTTGAAGAACTACGTTGGAAAGCAGTTTGAATTCATTTCTTTAGAAACACGAGGGCGGCCAGGACTCTTTCCTTTACATACACGTTCTGTATCTACAAACTATGGATACCGTCTGCGAATATTCCACCAATTCGGAGGATCAATTTGGTAGCTCAACCTGAAACGTTTTTGCACTGTAATCACGGAATGGCACTTCGCAAACTCGGGAACGCAGAATGATTTCTGCTGCGGAGTAGCCATTTTAAACATATGACGGTTAGCAAGAAAAACAGAAGACAACTGACATCTAGAGGCTATTAAGTGTACTAGACTATGTATTCGTTTTTCCAATAGGCGAGCCAAGACGCAGCGATCGATAGTTTGGACAAAATAATACTTCGTAATACGTATATTTTTTTGAAACACCCTGTACAATTAGATGTAGAGAATAAATGTCAGGGCATTGACAAACCTGGCGTTAAGAATAATGATCTATAACTATTATAAAAAGAATGTCTATTATCATTAAAGTAATTCACTTTTTATACAAAAACTTATGTTAAGTTTCGATAACTGTAATGCAACTTAAAAAGATTTCTTTTTAATACATAAACACACAATACCGCTGCCACTTCTATCATCTATCATCTATAATGTTTGTAATGTCCCAATATGAAAATAGTGTACGAAGAAAGTTACTAAATAGCAAAATTTAAAATGCAAATTACTGTAATCAAAGGACATAATTTTTTTCTTATAGTTGTAAGTGAAACTCTGTAATTAATTTATTGTGATTTCTCGATAAATGTTTGGCCGGCATTAATTTATTACAATCAAAGAAACACGTTTTTAAATTTGTTTTTAATGGCATTTGTGTATGCATATTTTTCTTATAATTGCTTATTATTACAATAATATTTCACATCCAAAAATTACTAGTATTTGTGTTACTAAAACTTATTACGTTGCATTTATAACCAGATGAACATATAAAACAATATATTCTCCTGCATCTTCAAAAATAAATCTTTGGCTTCATGTTCATATTAACTAATAATAATGCTATCTTCATAACAAAAGAGAAATTTAATGGATGCTAGGTCTAAAATTGAAGTGTACATAATTAGACATTCAATGCACTAAATTTATATTAAATCGAAGTACTTACTGTTGAACACTAAAATAATTTTATTTAATAACAAATTCATAGAAATATATATAATATCGATTAGTTTTTGTCGAATTATATATATGTGAAAGAAGAAGAAATTCAATGCTAACTAACTTTATAAATACGACAATAAATATAGGTGCTGTTAGGTCTATAACAAAAGTATAAATAATACTTAGCGCGAAAATAAACTATTAAGTTAACAATAAAATCCAACGAATTAAACTGATATATACAAAACAATAACAACTGTTATAAACACTGCTAAATACCATAAACATTAAGTTGTGAACCTGTAACATATATGTATATGGTTAAACATTATATAAAATGAAATGCAGTAGAATGGTCGACCACTAGCTTAAATGCATAAAGCTAAGTTTTAACTATTGGGTTGGCAACTAAGTACTTTCGGTTTTGTAGTATAAAATAAAACACTTTTTTTAAACAAAGAATAGTTTTTAATCAATTATATTTTCCGCTTTGCTCAATGACCTTTTGCCATCTTTCTTTCAGCTGCATGATTCCGCGCTCATAAAAATTCTGGTCCTTATCAGCAAAAAACTGAATCAGGTGCGAGTGAAGGTCATCGTCATTTGTGAAAGTTTTACCATTCAAAGAATTCTGCAAACTTCGAAATAAATGGTAATCAGATGGTGCTAGATCAGGGCTGTATGGGGAATGTGGAATCACTTCCCACCCAAGTTCCAATAGTTTCCCACGAGTTGCCAAAGATGTGTGAGGCTTTGCATTATCTTGGTGGAAAACTACACCTTTCCGATTTGACAATTCTGGCCGTTTTTATTTGATTGCTTCATCCAGTTTTATTAACTGTTGACAGTAAACATCAGAATTGATCGATTGGTTCCATGGAAGCAGCTCAAAAAACTGACAGCATGATCTTTTTTGGATGCAATTCAGCTTTCGATGTGGTTGGAGCTGGTTTATCGTGTTTGCACCATGATCGTTGTCGAACTATGTTACTGTACAGGACCTATTTTTCATCACCAGTGATGATTCTTTTTAAGAAAGGGTCGGTTTCATTTCGTCTAAGGTGCACATCGCAAAAATTGATTCTTTGTGTTAAACGAATTTCTTTCAATTCGTGAGGTACCCAAATATCAAGCTTCTTAGCTAGCCCAAGACATTTTAAATGTTTTTCAATTGTTGTGTGCGATACATGTAGCCTCTCCGCAACCTCTCGGACAGTTATATGACGATCCTCTTCAATTATGACTTTGATTTGTTCATCATCAACTTCAGTAGGCCGACCAGAACGTTGCTCATCTTTGAGGGAAAAATCTCCAGAAAGGAATTTTCTATGCCAATTCTGACACGTGCGCTCTGTTAAGCAAATAGCACCATAAACTTCACATATCTTTTTGTGAGCCGCAGCAGCTTTCTTTCCTTTACGGAAATAAAATAGTAAAATATGTCGAAAATGTTCGTTTCTGCACTCCATTTAAAATTAACCCATAACTAATAGCTTTAATAAAAATCACGCACTACTTGCTTCTGAAGTTACGTCAATGTGACTAGTATCATGCGACAAACGGTAAAGTACAGCACTAACATACGTTATACAAAAAATAAAGCAACGCTCTCTATCAGTAAAAACCGAAAGTACTTAGTTACTAACCCAATACATTCCAGTAAAAAGATCATTGATAGTAATATGTTTTGTTACAAGTTAGAAGTTCAAATATTATTCATTTAAAAGTGTTAAACAATTTCACAGTTATCTATACTCATATCAGTTTAAAAATATAAAGTTTACTGTAATAATAATACAGGATTTTCGTAATTACCAATGACTGAGGTATTATAGAAATTAAAGTATTAAATTCAAATTTGAAATGTCTTCTATTTTCTATATTTCAGGTAAAAAAGTGTCTCATATGTTTTATAGAATTAATTAATTTCATTTACTAGTTTAATTTAAATATATTTTAGAATTCAGTTTAATAAATACATGTTAAAGTAAAATTAAATACAGTTGCAATTAAACTACAAATAAGAAGTATTCAAGTATTAGAGTTTCTTCTCATATGAGTGGCAAACTACAATTTTTGAACAATTTTAAATATTATTTCAATGCAAGGTAAGGTATTCTCGTTCTATTTGTTTGCATGTATGAACTATCAGCATACATACTGAGTTTACCCATATCTTCCATTGTTAAAAACTATTGATAAACAAAAGAGCATTAAAAATATATATCAACATACGAGCTAACCCATTAAAAGGTAAGATAGAAACTCGACAAAGTAGAATGTATAAGCAAATATTAATTAACATATATTACATTACGATAGAATACTATATACCATAATTACACAGTAAAATCACAAACATAAACACAAATATAAGTAAATACAGTTTTAACACCAATCATCTTCATAGCAATTGCGTAAGCCCACGTGAGGTTTATTTTACACATAATACACATCATCATATGTACAGTGTGTATCAGCCAAATGGAATAAGTTCCATAATAATTAAATGGAAGGGTGTTGGAAAAAACGCTCGGACACGTCGATTGGGATTTTTAGTTGCGTATTTTTCTAAATAAAAAATTTATATACAGGTTGTGTCATGTAAAAGTGTTCAATACCAACTTTCTAATTTTAAATACAATACCCTGTTAAATATTAAATTTTTGGATTCTTTAGAAAATTCCAGACATATTTTATGTACAATGTCCTATACCTATCTTCGACTGTTTCGGAAATATTAAATATTTTCAGATTAATTTGAAAAATTTTTGATAATGTAAAAAATAGCAAGAAAAACATTAATTTCACTGTATGAGATGTTCAAAGTGTTCGCCGCAAATGTCTTGACATCATCCTAATCTTAAATAAAATTTTTTTCTAACGTTGCTCAACATCTCAGGTGTGACCGATCTATCGCAACTATTATTCGTCTTCTTAAGTCAGCTAAGTCGAGGGGTTTAGTTTTGTATACTATACTCTTGACATATGCCCATAAGAAGAAGTCTAATGGTGTTAGATCAGGGGATCGTGCTGGCCATTCCATCGATCCTCGCCTACCTATCCACCGATTCGGGAATATTTGGTTGAGGTACTGCCTCCTGAGTTGGTATAATTTTATAGGGATGCATTTTATTTTCTTTTAATGTGCGAGGAATCGATGAATGGCAAACATCGAACATTGACGCTGCTTGTCTACTAGAAGTATGCGGGTTTTCTTCAAACTCAAGCACAATATCCAGTTTGGGATCATTACTTACTGTATTCGCAGCTGCTTTTTTTATTTGCCTTACATGTCCAAACTGGCGAAACTGCTTTTCTATTTTACTAATTGTTCCTTGGGATATAGGCGGCAAATTTGGAAATTCTCATGAAATAAGTGAGCAACTTCCATTTGTGTCCGTGTGTTATCTCCATAATCAATCATCTGCAGAATTGTTATTTTATGCATATCTGTTAAATGAACCATTTTGCTGAAATGTAGTTAACAAAATTCAAACAGTTATGACACTGACAACACTATGACACTGACAACACTTTGCTAAGGCAAGGTATTTTAAAACGAAGTACAAGTACAATTAAAGATTTTCACTTAATAGTTCGGTAAACAAACTATTATGTGAAAATCTTATTTTAATTGTAAACAAAATTATTAATCTGAAAACATTTAATATTTCCAAGACAGTCGAAGATAGGTATAGGATATTGTACATGAAATATGTCTGGAATTTTCTAAAGAATCCAAAAATTTAATATTTGGCAGGGTGTTGTATTTAAAATAAGAAAGTTGGTATTGACCACTTTTACATGACACACCTGTATGTTATATAAACCTTTTATTTAAAAAAATACGCAACTAAAAATCCCAATCGAAGCGTCCGAGCGTTTCTTCGAACACCCTTCCATTTAATTATTATCGAATTTATTCCATTTGGCTGATACACACTGTATATACATAGCAGTATCATATACATATATATATATACATATATATAGAGTGTGAGTGTATATATATGTGCGTGCATTTGCGCGTACGTTTCTTGTACTGAATACCTTAACCTCAATAAAATCCCGTTGTTGTTCATTTTTATTATACAAACTAAATTTTATCTACATTACTTTACTCTCAATTCTAAACGGTAATATTTACTCATCAAGTGATATAGATGGTCTACATTGTTCAAGAGCAGTGTCAGTTACATTATATTTGAGTAAGCTAAACTGAAGATATCTAAGTGAATTTCCTTCTCGGTTCCACACGTGGTACCCTCGGCTGTTATTATATGCGAAGACGACTTTGCTGATTATCCACTCATCATCATGGAACTTCTTTCCAATGAATATATTTGCTTTACCATCATGTCCTCCTTTTACAGCGTTTATCATTACGTCGGGGTCGTAATGTTGACTAATATCTACATTTTCCCAATAAAATCTACTATTATCCGGACTGCATAATATCTGAAATAACATTATATAGAGCATTATATTTTTGATTAAATGTAAACAATCGAGTATACTAAGATTATTTTCTAGCACGTGTTTTGCTAAACTGTATTTTTCAGGTCGATTAAACTTAATGAGCGCATATGTTCTTCATACCAGATTCCTATCGAATGTTTTGCCTGACCGATCTATTGTTTACTGCAATCTAAACATTTTATTTCAAAATACCCGATTTCTGATTTAACTCACGCATTTCCTAAGGAAGGTTTAATATAGTTACTGGATCGCAATTAAACTTAATAGCCGCGCTCATATATAAATTTTTCGTCATTGCGTGAAACGGTAAGCATACGATATAAATAGCTTGTTTCGATTGTTTTGAGGTGACAGACATTTAGTATCCCGGATTGTCTTTTGTAACTAACTTTCCTAATTAATCTATTGATTAATTCCGAATCAAAACTACCGTGATGTATTTAATTCACTTTCGTATCTCTCTTTTATTAGTGGAAAGGTAGGCAAACGAAGAAAATTAAATGAAGCCATAGATCTACTAACATTAGTTTCTTCTCGAAAAACATCAATTTCTATTTTATGATTATATTTCCAATTACTGGGGCATCTAGGAAAGGTAAGGTGTCCTTGTTTTCTTTTTCTACCGTAAATTCGATTGCCGGGGATTTGGAATTTAAGTAATTGGCGAAATCGTTTATGTTACATTTATGGGTATCAAAAATAGCAAAAATGTGATTTACATACCTAATCTAAACTCTTGGAAAATATTTGATGTTATGTTTAAATTCAACTTTAAAATTACTCATGAATAAATTTGTTATAAATGGAGAAAGACGATTTTCCATTCCTCTTCCTTGTTTCTGTTTGTAGAACTTATCCTCGCATGAAAAACTATTTTGAGATATACAAAAAGTTGTCAATCGCAAATATTCATTTACTTTTTCCAGTTCAATCTTATTTTTATAAAGAGAAACTTCCAAATATTTTAAAGTCTCTAGAATGGGTATGTTTGCCGAGGAAAACAATGACTTTAAATGACACTAAAATTTCTTTGTCTTGCAATTTTTAATTCTTTGAATAGATGTTTCTGAATTAGCAACTGACAAACATTCAGGTTTTTCATGCAAATTTTTTATTCACTAACCATTTTCAAATTAAGTAATTGGATGAGTTATTCCCAGAAACAATTAATCTCATCGAGTTACCTGGTTTGTTTTTTAGGCAAATAATACAAACAAGGGATCAGCAAATAACTAATACTTAATTTATAATTCTTGTTAAGAGTTATTAACCTTGGAAATTTTTTTAATGTGTTCTTGGTGTCTCTAATTATATTAGGTATTGGCTTTCTCTTAGATTCAACATATGGACCTTCTTAATTTAAGTTTTTTGCTCTTTGAATGTAATCGCTTTTATCCACAATTTATTCCCTTGTGTGCTTTTAAGTAAAATGTCTTTTAACCCAAAAATTCTAATTGTAAAATATTAATCGAGATCTCTGAATTTTGCTTGTGTAGCTGTTGCTGCTAAATACTTAGAAAAGGTTCGCACGTGTAGGCGAGGATGTACTTTAAGACAAGTGGTTAATTTTAACACCAGGAATATATTTTCAATTTTGTGGAATAAATCCACTGTGTGTAAACACACACTGTAGATTCAACTTTTCACGATGAATGTTTGATACGGACTTGCTTCTGCGCCAGTTTTACCGCATATTCAGGTGCGACACTGTGATTAATTATCTGCTGATATAGTTGTCGAAATGCGTATACAGAATACAAATATTATGGAAAGGGGTTTTATTTGCCTTTTTTATTAATGTATATAAAATGTTCTCTCAACATAGTGCCTAATCAGAAGGTGTTGGTACAATGAAAGATTGCAATATTTAAAATTGGTCTTTTGAGTGTTTAATACATGTCAGTCTGAATAAATATAATAGTTTTGAAGTTTTACTTTCCTAGAAGAAAATCATTATCCATTGATGATTTTCCATAATCCATGGACTAAAGAGGCAAGAATATTTCGATGAATTGAAATGAGTACGTAATATTAAGTCCAAACTTGAATCTATTCATACAATAAAAAAAATAATGAATAATACGGCTTTCTCATTATCACCAAACTAAAAACTACAAGAAGAATGGAAAATGCATTAAGAAAGTTTTTGCATTATTGGTCTGTGTGATTTCTCTAGTAACTTTGTTTTTGTGCACCAATGTTAATAGTAGTTTTAACTTTTACCGACATCCAAGCGTGTTTATGTAGTGCAGTTTTCCTTTTGCCATATCAGTTCTTCGTCAATAATTCTGCTTACTTCTAACTTGCCTAAGTGTTGCCTATTTCTCTATTTATTAATTTTATACTTTATATACCACCTCCTCTATAATCTATTACTTTTTTCAACTCGATCTACATCGTTTTTGTAATGTTTTTCTTAAAATTCAATATATTTCTTCGTTGAACTCTTTTTATTTTCTTATTTTTTCGTTAGCTAATTTACGAATTCAATATAATGCAGGTGTTTTGGTTGTAATTGTTTGCTAACCGCTGCTAAATTTAAAACTGTTTAATAAATCTCACCCGCTATATCTTATTGTTATTTGGCATAATTTCTTGTCTTTTTGAAATATCCGTTTCATCAGATCATCCGTTACTTATTAAGTTTTCTGAGAATGCATTACTTCTTCTTATACTTTTCCACATGTAAACTGAAACCAAATTTTCGTATAGAATGATTCTCTTTATTTCACAAGAGAGATGAGTTTTTTGCGGTAGTGAGTTTGTTTTGTCCCCACGTTAATAGATGGAAACCTCTTCGAGGGATCTATTTATTGAATCACCTAAAAACAAGTTGGATAGTCTCCATATCCGGATTTTAGCGAAGACAGATTAGAAATCAAGTTTTCATTGTTATGGAAAGGCTCCTGCGGTACAGGATCTCAAACCTCATCCCGTCGATACTGCAAAGGATCTTATAGCGTCTCGGATGAATCCGCAAGAAGAATTGTTCACTTTCTTTCTAATGACAAAGAGATTTAAGAAACTTGTACAACTGGAGTTAAACTTGCTGATTTGCACTATTTTTTTTTTTGGTGTTATCAACATTAGATAGTGATATTCCATTTGGAAACAAACTCTTAGCTTGCTTTGTGAAAAAATATTAAGTTAATCAATTATCGTTGTTAGCCCTAATTTAAGTTCTGGTATAATTAACATAATTTCTTATTTTGTATTTTTATACAAATTTGCCGTAAAATTTTGATATATACATAAATGGTTTTTATTAGTTCCATTATTATCTTGAATTTCAACTAATTGTATTTAAAACTGTTTTTATTATTACTCAATTATTAAACACTATTATCATAAATATTCAATTTAAAAGTACATGAAAATTTTTAAATTTAGTAATTTTTATTTCCTTTATCCTACGATTAATACTTAGTTAAAAACTTATTTATTATTGCTTCACTTGTTGGTTTACCAACAACTCATAATTGATGCTTTTGCGTTTTACGTAAAAATTTTCATTCTTTTCTTTTGGAGTTCAGTCAGTATTTCTTTTATCAGTTAATCGCGGCCTAACTCATTTTAATTAACTATTGAGTTTCATGTTTAACTTTGTTAATTTTAAAATTTGAAATTGAACTTATTTAAATATATATTATTCATATCTTTTTCTCTTAGATTTATGCAGAGCATAATTAATAATTTTGGAATTTTAATTGAATTTTGTTTTTCTATCCACATAGATTGATTTGATTTTTTTTTACTTACTTGAGTGAACCATTACTTTTTTATCAACCAAAGGTCCGCATGTATTGTGATCACCAGTGTGTAGAACGCCACTGAGATGTTAACTGAGCTAGTGGTAGGTGACAGTACTTTTAGTACTTCTTTTTTTTCTCACAAACTGTTCAGGTGTAGTTACAATATATCAAATATCCGTATGGATATTACAAGCATTATTGCTTGAAAAATTTAATAACCCTTCGTTCAATAGAAGACAAGATATAGCGCAATAATAATTTGTCTACCTTAGTTAAAAAATGAAAGAAAATAGAAAACAAAGAATCGGTGCTATGTTCTGAGCTCCGGAAATGTACAAAACATTTAAAATCGTTTATAGAAAAAATTGAGTATCATAAACGTTAACGATTTAGAGGAGGCAGAAAGGCCTTCGAGTCGATCGACTGAAACGGAGATTTCGAAAAAATCTTCAATGAGATTCACAAAAATGGAATTAGAATTATGGAAGCTTTCATTATGAAAAACTAAAGTCGAAGTATATTCTACATTGACTGATGGATAACGAAAAATCAAAGCGAATGAGATCATTGAAAAAACAATGTTAAAAGAAAACGTTCCTTAAAAGCGATTGTAACTGGTCATGGGGTGGAGTATTTCTAATACAATCCAAAAACTAAGCACCACAGTGATATGTTGCAGTACCCAGATAAAGAAAATTCAAAGAAATTTCTTTTGGAGACGTTAAAAATTAAGATAATTTTAATTTTTTGACTGGCGTATATTATCTACTAAGTAATCTTTAGTTGATGATTGTTGTATAATTATTTACTTCATAAACGGTTATTATGTTTCACTGAAAATTTTCGTGCTTCTTCACCAGCCCAAATTATTTCTTTTCAATTATTTTCTATTCCCTGAGATTCATTTGGACCGATAAAACAACATTTTGTATCACTTCGGGACAATGAAAAGTCAACATCAGTACCATTCCAATTTTATTTATTTTAATATTTTTAAGTTACTCCGATTGTTTTTGGTAGTGGAACTGCTTTTAACTTTGTAAAATTTCCAGCGTTATACAATCTACAGAACATACTCCAAAATATTTTGATTCAGGCAAGTATACTTTCTTTGCATAAAATAAAATATTTACCAGAAAATACCCATTGGGTAAACTAATACTTACTCTTATATGTTCCTTAGAGTATTGTCTCCCTCCAAATTCTGCAACTGCTGTTCTACTGTGGGGTAGTATAGAAGCTGGTGCGATATGTTGAAATTTATCGTATTTAACAAACATCTGTCCTACGTATTTGCCAGGCGCACCTTTAAAGGCATCACATGGAATATCTCCGGGTATATAATCCCTCCAATAATAATCATGTACTATAGCAACTTAAAAGCATGAAATTTTATTAGTGTTCCAAACTGATCATTTTTATATTAAATTGCCTTCTAAGAAATATAAGTTTTTACTCACCAATAAGTGATACATTCATGGAATATATTAAAAACCAGAACAGTTTCAACATTTTTAATTCTCGTAGTTTTCAACATGAATATATATAACAAACAATAGTATGTGTATACATACGCAGAAAAACGTTACTGTTACAAACAACCTTCACTTTTTTTAATCATATAAAATCAGTCAGTAATTCTTATTAGGAATACACTAGTTCAATTCTATGACATGTCTAATTACGCCTTCCACCAGACTGTTTCTTCGAATAGTTGTTAATACCTGTTTCGAACGACATTTTAGAATGAGATACGCAATCACGTGAAATTATATTGAAACTAGTTTGTGAATGAAACAAAGGTCTTGCTATTAGTATAATTTATAACGTGAGATATATGATCGGTGCACCACAGGCATATGGTTGATAATAGGTAAATAAAATAAAATAAACAGTTATATAAAATTTATTAAACGTGAAACATCCTTTTAAGGAGCGTTTCCAGTGTAATTACAAACAGGGTAAGATCGGTTAAATATTTGAAACAGCAGGCATCTTCCTGCAATCTTATCGGCAAATCTCGTTCGCCGTGTGGATAAAACGTTCCTATTAGACACTTAGTGATGTAATATTTGTGCGCTTAATGTAATGTTTGTTAAAACTTAACGGATCTGTGCACTCACTATCATTACAAATTTGATTTAATGCGGTAAAATCTAAATCTTTTTTTAGCACGCTACCTACTTGGGCCATAATACTAATATTTTTTAACTTCGCTGATAGCATGTAGCTGTGTTTATACAGAGTTAGTATTTGCAGTGAATCAACTGAAAGCAACGAAAAATTTGGTAATTTATCAATTGCCCCAAAAACTTCTTTGTAATTGTTATAAATTTATAAATCTGTTTGAAATTTCTTTTGACTTTCCTTAATAGTAGTCATTTCTTTACGATCAAATCCTTAAACTACAGATTTAATTTTTTGGAAATGTAGAAAGTAATAAAATTTTGCCTTTAACCGTACCATACCTATCAAACTTTTACCTCTGGATAAAAGCGTCGAATCGTTTCTGTCTCAAAAAATAAGGCATGAATTTTACATACAAACTACAACAAGTTACAACAGTCATCTTTAAGAGACAGATCCATAAAATGCATAGTTGCAAGTTAACCTCTCGAAAACTAAATTAAGTATTTAATTTATAAACTTTACTCTTTTTAAATAAGGGTTTCGACCATTGGGATAATAAATCATTTAATTTTTGGTAAGGATGTTTCATGGAGCGGGAGTCTCCCTTCTTCAAGTCATTCATTTCTTTATCATTTTTTTATTATTTTTTTTTCTGTTTAATATTGTAGAATTTACAATTACACAAGAATTCTGAATATCAACAAACCTTTAACGTGTGTGTTTGTTAATGTTAAACATGCTTGTGTGATTGTAACATTTTACAATATTAAACAAAAAATATACCTATATTAAAAAAATGTATAAAATCCTAATAAAAAAGAATATTGTTTATAATTAGAATATAACGACAAACATATTAAAAAAGGAAAGAATATATTTAACGCAACTTTTGAAATGACTTCGACAGTACATTCTTGCACTATTCTGGAAGCTGGTAAGATAGAAGGTAACAGTTTAAGTGGTTCCATTGTAGGAACTATGGTATTAACAATAGCATTTGTTTACAATCTTCTTTCGTCCACACGTAATCAGAGCCTTTATTTTCCAATTCCGACTTAATTCTATTTTTAATACGTTCGCCAAAACTTCGTCACGTTTTCAAACTAGATAATTTACAGTTTCCGTATTTACTTCAGAATGAGAAAAGTAATTAACTACTTAATAAACAAAACGGTAGATTACATACAATCAATTCTTTTCGTGCTGTCCACTATCCACGTATTTTTTACAGTCATATTTCGTCTAGTACTTGAGCGGTCTATCGTAAATTAAGAAATTTTGCTAATATTAGGTAAGACCATCGAATGAACGCACACACTGCATTACATACATACATATCAGCAACGACCTCAATTTTACGCGCATGATGAAGCACCGACAGAATTTCCACACTCTAATTATTAAAGCATTTATATAATTACTACTACCATCGTACTTAATGAATTCCATTCTTCGATCCTAGAATCCATCTTATTTTCCACATGTATGTATAGCTATATGTTCAAATCCGTAAAAGTTTACTAAATTTATGATCGTATTTTAGGCAATATTTAGTTAAGTCTAAGTACATTCTTCACAACTTACTTTATAAATGCCAGTGTTCAATATATTATACCCTCTACCCTTGTTATATATATATATATATATATATATATATATATATATATATATATGCATCATCCACCCGAAAAGGCCAAAGCTTTGTGCAACAATTGTAGTGTATTACAACAAAAATATTTGAAACCTTCAAATTAGTTGTTTAATCTATATTTACTTTAATATGATCTATGATACTTGAATAGAATAATTATATATCATAGGTTTATTACTAAGATAAAAAGTTGTTTTGCGCTCAACTTTACTCAAGAATTAAGATATGTGGAACGAAATTAGCTTTTGTCCAGAATATTATTATTCAGTGTAATGTGAACGCTTCCTACAATGGGTTTCTAAGACGAATCTTGAATATTTGAGACAACACAATAAACAGAAGCGGCACATTCTCAACAGAATTGGAAGAGTAGATTTATCTTCTTTTGGGATTATCTTTCAGTGATTAGTTATGTTTTAAATTGCAAAAAACTATATTTTTAACGGCTTTTTGGTTCATTGTAAAAGTTCTGACAAGCACAAGAAACTCAATTAACTAATACATTCGATTATTACTTTGAAAGATTTATTACAGCTGGAAATAATAATTAGACAAAATAATTTATTAAGTGGTATATAAATTGCACTATTCTTCCATTAAAAGTTAATTGAAAACCCTTTACTGCTATATAATTTTTAAATTTGAATATGTATAATATCTCAGAGACTAAATCATCGTCAGTATTAGTTCATGTTTGAAAATTACATTGCGATAAATGAGCTTCTAATCAACCTTTATCTACAGCTTCTATTTTAATTAGATAAAATATAAACATGAAACACAAGAATTTGAAAATGCACTTCATAATATTCGATAAGAAAATTTGCCATTCCATATTTGTAAAGTAATTTGTTCAAATGCTAGTATATATTGCAAGATTATTTTTTTCCATATTAAATACATGGACAGTTTAGACAATAATGTAATGATTACATTGTTGTTCACAAACGCCTGTAGTATTGTATTTCAATATCATAAATTGACGAAGTTTGATGGCCTCTTGCTTTTGCGTCCAAACCCAAAGTCCTTTGCCATCTACATATTCGAAACCATGAACTTTGCCAATTCTCCACTCACCTTCATATACTGCTTTCCCAATGTATAGTCGATGATGTTCATTGCTTTGAAAACCTCCATTTACTGCATCTTGCAACTGTTGATTGTCGACATTGTCGAAATTTACATTTTCCCAATAAAACCTCCTATGATCAGGAGAACACAATATCTGAAAATGAAACTTTGTGTAAATAATAAAAATAACCACTAATTGTCTAAGCATATATATAAATTAAAAAATTATTTTCTTAAATGATGTATCGAACCTACGCAATTAGCTTTCGCAAATAATAGGTAAATAAATAACAAACAATTATCCACTATACCAAGATAAAATACTAAATACTTAGGAATCCATTTAGTCCGGCGTTTAACTTAGATAAAGTACGTCTTCGTGTAACAGAAACAGGTTTAAACAACAGTATTGATTAATTGGTCAGAAATGACCAATATCAATAAATAAATTTTCACTATCGAGGTTAGGAATGGTTCAAGTCAAGTTAGTTTATTCCCAATTCAATTTTCTTATTATGATCAAAGCCTATAGATTGTCCAAAACGTATTACTTGGAAGATAAATAGAGACGACAATGGAAAACGATATACATATAGGAGGTTTGTTCAAAATAAAAGATGAATTTTGAATTTTCGCGCGCTGTGTACATCCGATTATCGAAATTTTTTTGTTATGTTGGTACACATGTGTTAGTCATATGTTGGCATTATCTGCCAATTTAGATTAGTAGTTTGTTGTTGACAACTGGAAAGCTTAGTCACGTTTGTGTGTGTTCTTCGACTTTTGACTTTTGAAAAAAATGGATCAAAGAATATGTATTAAATTTTGCTTGAAAAATGGAATAAAGTGCTCCAAAACACTTGAAATATTGACTGTGGCATTCGGCGAGTCTACTTTGTCTCAAAAAAGTGTTTATAATTGGTACAAGCGCTTTACAGAAGGCCGAGAAAATGCACGCCACGTTCGATGAAATGTGAGGGTTTTGCCCAATATTTTCTTCGATTACAATGGCATGGTGCATCATGAGTTCTTGCCAACAAGTCGCACGGTTAATAAGGAATACTACAAAGAAGTTATGCAACGTTTGCGTGAAGCAATACGGCTCAAACGATCGGAATTGTGGAAAAAATCATGGATCATCACGATAATGCACCAGCTCACACATCAATGCTTATTCATGATTTTTTGGCCAAAAACAACACCTTAACCATGCCTCAATCACCTCATTCACCAGATTTGGCTCCCTGCGACTTTTTCCTATTCCCAGAACTGAAGAGACCAATGAAAGGAAAGCGTTTTGCCACAATTGATGAGATAAAGTCAGAATCCAAGAACGAGCTGATGGCCATACTGAAAAGCGCATTTCACGCTTCGAGGATTGGCGGAAGCATTGGCATAAGTGCATTATATCTGAGGGGGATTACTTTGAATGAATAAATACTTTTCAAAAAAATTCAAAATTCAGCTTTTCTTTTGAACAAACTTCGTATGTATGTATATAAAGGACGACTCACGACTCGTTGGCATATTAGTCACTCAGTATCATAGACTTTTTTTTCACAATTGCCATATTAAACCTTGGACATGGAGCTTACTCATATCTATACAAATTGAATTTAGTGGACTCTCACATTCGTATTTGTACATACGAAATTGGTGATATACACTATATCATTTTCACGTACTAAAAGCTTCACAGTCAACATAAAGAAGTTTATCGTACTCTTTTGTAAATGTTATCGTATAACATACATAAAGAACTGTAATATTGGGTCTGGGATTTTCACGTAAAGAACAACAAGTCACAGCGAAGCTCGTTTTTTAGATGACCTTCCGACAGTCAACATAATCGGTGCAGTGGTTGGAAAGTTATACTTGAAAATGGAGAAGAATAATGAGAAATTTCGCATATTCTGCAATATTATTATGATAAGGGGAAGAACGCTGCGCAGGCTTGTGATAAAATTTGTGCTGTGTACGGTGAAGGTACTTTTTCTGTTGCGCGGAAATGTTATCGGAAATATAACATACATAAAGAACTGTAATATATGGTTATAACGATCTGCGATGCGCTGCTGATTCGAGCCGTTTCTACAGATGAAAAATGGATTACGTCGATTTAAAAGATCGTGGATAAAGGATGCCTCACTCACAAGCGTTCGCTAAGCCAACATTGACGCCAAAAAAAGTGATGCTGTGTGTATGGTGGGACTGGAGGGGAATCGTCCACTACGAGCTACTTCCAACTGGTCAGACGATTGATTCTCAACTCTACTGTGCACAACTAGAGAGATTACGCCAGGCGATTGATTAATAGGAAAGGTGTTGTCTTCCATCATGACAACGCCCGACCACACACTTCTTTGATGACTCAAAAATTGAGAGAGTTTGGTTGGGAAGTTTTGATGCACCCACCTTACAGTCCGGATATCTGAATCATCTGTTTCGATCTCTGCAGAACTCTCTCAATGGAATTAAGTTGGTTTCAAAAGAAGCCTGTGAAAACTACTTGATTCAGTTTTTCGACCAGAAACCACAGAAGTTTTTCACCGATGGGATCATGGATCTACCAAAAAAATGGCGAAACATTGTCGATAATAATGGAGCATATTCGGTTTAAATGAATTCGTCCACGCGCCATGCGGGGACCAGTTGAATTTTACTGAAAAAACGCCACGAACTTTTTCCCAGACCCAATATATTTATAATGATATTCAGGTCTACAGAGTCATTTTTGCAAAATGCCTCACTCAAAGTATAAACATTTCTTATTCTACTGTCTTTCTTTCTCTATGAAATTCCTCTGTTTCGATGGCCGAATATTCTGTGTAGTCATTTCAATAGAGCTCAAATAATGAAGCATGTGTATTCCTGTATTCTTGTCTTCTTCTACCTTAATGAGGTTTCTTTAATATGACTGAGTTTAGATCTCAAAGAGACAAGAAGAAAGAAATGGATACTGCGAACAAAACTGGAAAAGAATTTTCCAAGAAACTGCTTGATAGGTTTTCATTATGAGCTAATGACAGTGCAAAGAATTGAAAAATTTATAAATTAGGAACCAAATATAACTTATTATGTGAGAGTATTAAAAATAGACAAAGCATTTATAAATTGAATTAAATAGAAGTTCTACAATTGGAAATAAATAATTTTAAAGTTTAGAAATAACTAAATTGCCAGAATGGATCGTCTAATAAAGTAAGAGAATTTTTACCCATAAGAATCAAGGGATATTTACATAAAACCCCAATTCTTGCTTTAGGGGTCAAAGAAAATATCGTTAATTCGACTTTAATGTAGAACACTAGAATTAATTTGCAGAAGAATGAAAAGAGCATAAATTACACTATTATCCTTACTTCGACTAAAAATTTGACAATTAATGGCCTTCTAGACCCGTTTCTCCTTTCTCTCTCAATTTCCAGTATGTAGCTAAAATACCAGAGGATAACAGCGTATTTACGTTTGGAACACTTGCAAATCTGAGAATGGTAGGCGACCGAAGACAACCGAAGGCTTTGAGACTCGCGTATAAAAATGGATCCTTAAAGAGCACAGGAAGTTGAATTCCATATGGAGTGAAGATGATTAGAAAGGTAGAAGCGTGTGTCCAAAATAACTTCCAGCGATTTAGTCTTAATTTGGTAAATAAATACCATTTCATTCATTGAATAATTACATAGAATGGAGTTATTACGTGTATAATAAGGATTACTTTGAATCAAATCAATTCATATGTTTTAAGTTTAAGTTGTCAATAATTAATTAAATTTATGAACACATTTTATTGAGTCGTCAGAACCAGCAAGAAATTTGCAGACACTATCGTGACGTGATCCTATATTGTAATTAGCTAAATGTTCTCTTACAACAGAACATAAAGTAGATTTCGGGAGCTCAAAATTACTAGCAAAAAGCAATAATTATCTCTCATCATTACCAATTTTAGTTAATTAAATATATATATATATATATATATATATATATATAATAAATTTAAGATACAGAACAGGAATATGAAACAATTAAGAGTTCCTATAAAAAATTCAATCTTATATTAAGGCACAATTGAGATTTTTTTTACTAACCTCTTTAGAAATATTTCAAAAGGTCAAGACCATTACAATTTTGGTGCCCAACTAGAACTTATTGGGAAACCAAATATGCATCAAAAATATTTATTACAATAGGAAATTAGCCTCCATGTAAACTGCACTTGATGAACTATACGCACATAGATAAAAGCAGTTTAACAATTACTAAGTAAAGCCAGTACAAGTATACAAACTTTCCCTGAGCAGTATATTTGATCAAACGGAAACAATATTGGGTGCAAAAGGCCTGATACTCAATCACCTGAACTTTTTGCGCTTAATCTAAAAATTAATGAATATTGAATGAAAATACAAGACCATTAAAGATAAGAAAAGCTCTTACAAAGTCGGATAACTCGACATCTATTTCTTTTTGAGTGTGCATGTATTAGCTGATAAATTACACTATCTCTAGTTAATAAAAACAAATCCACCTTAATATGATTCAACCAAAATAGAATACGTCTATTTTGGTTAAGATCGATTGCCAACGATATTTCATTCGCATCTAGATTTTACGTAAGAACTACAAAAATCATAATATCTTGATTTTGAGATTTCCATTTTGTTTTAGAGGACGAAACTAAATGATATAATTAAAAGTAATCAGCTAAATCAAGATCTAGAATATAAAATAACGGAAATTTATTATTATATTATATATTATATTATTATTCACCTTTATATCGTCCCTGCTATTCCTTTGGCCTCCGAGTGTGGAAATTGCATTTCCAGTAGTTGTATAGAGAGTAGCAGGTAAATTATTTCCTTCGATATTAACTTGGCCTATGTACTTTCCCGGTGCTCCTTCATAAGCATCACAAGGCTGATCACCACGTATATAATCCCTCCAATAAACATTATGTGTGACACCTTCTAGAAATAATAATAAATAAATGAAATTTCCCTTTAGTTTTGTAGAACACTTTATTACGAAAAAAAGTTATCTAAATTATTATAAAAATGCAAACATAAACGTCAATGTTTTTCGATTTACTTTAGCTTTCTAATAAGTAAATTTGAAATCCTTCATTATATTATTTCCAAACATTATCTTACCACGTCAAAAACAATTTAAAATAAACAAAGAGAAGGAGCATCCGTAGGATAATAAAATAATTTATTTTAATAACATTCACGGGTCGAGTTTTTAATAATCTAAAAAAGAATTGTATAAATCAAATAGTACGAGATAAAACAACACAAAAAATATATTATGTCCAACATATTTATCCAAATTATGGTTTCGAAACTGTTGCGTAGTTGAGATTACAAAAGATTTTATTCAAAAAATATGAATTTTGAACAAGAGAATGATTATCAGTTATAAAATGCAGTAAAGGACACCATCAACACCACAATAAATTATCCATTGGGAAATAACTGTATCAAGGAGAATAGAAGATAAGTAGAGTTGCTTAAAGAAATCCAAATCGAAAACGTATTAGGTGTTTTGTCATATAGAGATACAAGCATCGCAACAATAAATATTAGATTATAAAGTAGTTGAGCACTTATTAAAAACCAATAAATTATTAAATTGAAACACCTCACTTTTTCACAAAATAAGTTTTAATTTAAAAAATAAAAGTTCTCGTGTACACTGCACACGTCTTAAATAGTAACTAAACTAACCCAGTTATTACTGAAGATGAGTGCAGTGTAGATAGCAGGTTTTTTTTGAAAATCCTTCGTATGTACCAGCAACAACTTAAAAATAAAAAATTTTGTTCCGGTTTTAACCATTTTGCTTTTCCATTAAATAATATTCTAGAAAGCATCAAACATTTAACATAAATCGGGGAAATATAAAAACATGATAATACCCCGCATCAATAGATTAAGCATCTTATTTCCGACAACTGTTACTTGCTGGCGCCATAAGCTCAAGCGTTTTGTCAGCTGGTTATTGAATCATCATAAATCGCACGCATTTCACCTTGCTATGTAACGAATTCCAGTTTTGGTGCAAACTTCGAAGTAGGTGCTAAAATAATTAGCCTAGAAGTTTTTCAATGTGCGTCTTCAACAGAAATAATTATATAAAACTCACCTCTTGAAGTATAATCGATGTTGTAACGTTAGATTGTATATCTCAGTCTCAAACCGTGTGAGCCGGCCGCTATTAAACTTTATGTTTGTAATAGTAGCATTAATTTCATATTCATATTTTGGGGTATTACGTCGCACTTCTGTTGGGCAGTACAAAACAGGGTTTCAAGTTTTAAAACTTGTGGTATTTACCTACTGAACGAATCAATTATTTCAGACAGTGCTTTCTGATGTGATGAAAATGCTTTACCGCATTACAAGCGACAACTGCTCCTGCTAGTACAGAAGAATTTTCTTCTGCTCCTGGATTAAAAAATGCGTCTGGTAATCAAGAAATTACTAACTCCTGCACTGGAAAGTATCGCGACTCTTCCTTGTACCAGCTTTTACGATATTTAAAGAAACATGCACAAATTTCAGCGTCTCTTCATATGATTGTTGCGAAACGCGCCAAAAAAGCGAAAGCTTTTGCTGAAAAAGGAGTTCAAATTGACATTAATAGGAAGTCGCAAGATACAAAAACCAAGACAACTCCAAAACTAACTGTTGTAAAAAAAGGAGAAAGGCAAAAGTTTCGAAAGCGAATTAAATCTGTAAGCAGTTACTCTTCCTCTGTTGAAATGAAATATACTCAACTGACGACGATCAAGATATTTTCGATGAAAGTGAGCACTGCAAGCGTTGTCATGGATACTATTTTTATAAAAATGGCTTTCGAAAATTCATGAGAGTTCACAAGATTTGCTCAAGTTTTGCATCATTTTGTAAAGATTGCTCTACATACATTTTAAATATTCGTTTCTTAAGATTATTATATGTATTACCTACTTCTAAGATTATAATTTTGTTTTATAATATTGATGTTAATAAAAAATATTTTGAATTTTAGTGCAGGGTGTTGCACTATTTCTGAAGATCTGGGATATTATATAACATTTTCCCTTGTTTTAATTGTTTCTTTCTGTTGTTTTATAAGATGACTTATGTGTTATTAGTCGTACTATCGACCAAACAATAAAATTTGGTTCGATATTAAAATTAATTATGATAGCAATTAGAAATTATCGTAGCCATATTCCCTCGATTTATATGCAAGTAATATAGCCGTGGAATATACTAAAAACAAAAATATATTCAGTATTTCCAAATTTCATAAAAGCTGTTTCCAATAGTGACAAAATATATCCAAAGATGTAATATTAAGATATAACATTAACTGTTTTTAATCATGTATAAAAGAAAGTTGAATTTTCATTAAAAAGTCTAATAATAAATATCCGTTACCAGATTGCGTTGAGGATAGAAGTTGCTATTGGTTTGAAAGAAAGCACTGGTGTACAGCAGTAATGATTTGGTTATCTCAAAAAAGGTTATGTTGCAAAGATGCAAGCTTTGCGCAAGCTTATACACCGTTATATACGAGTAATTGTAGGCTTTCTTATGGAAGGTTCTTAACTTAATACAGAATTTGTTTAATACAATGAAAATATTTTGATAGCAATTAAATAGAATATTAATATTTACATTACATTTTTTTAATATTTTATATTAAACAGAATATATTCGAAAAGGTAATATTCCACATAAACTTTAATATTAAAAATTGAACGCTAAATAAAACAAAAAAAAATTAAACGAAATACTCTTACCTGTATTTAAAACCATACCAATTATTGATAACCAGATACATAGAAATTTCATATTTCAAAGATTTGTATTTTATATGTCTAACACAGTCTCTTAAAGAACAAGCACAGAGAAACTAATTTTTCCAACAGTAAAAAGGATTAGTTTTTTAGAATCTGAAAATACAATATCATTGGCGTTTGAATGAAATTTAAAAATATATGAACTCATAAATACCAGTTGTGAACCGATAAACAATTCAGAAGACTTTCCGTTCGTGATTTTGGATCATCGCCAATAATGTTTATTAATATAATGTAATAAATTCCATTATACATTACAAAAATAATGTAATAATAATAAGAGCAATAACAGTACTTGCAACGCAATGCAAGGCAATCCAAACTTATTATTAATAACAATGCATTAACATCAACGTATTATTTATTAGCAATTTTACTCAACAGAAAATCTATTACAAATATAAACTTTAAATGTCTAAAGGCTTATAATAATAATTCCAATCAAATGATTTATTATGTAACTTATTGGTTGATTCATCACGAAATTTAACAAAATTTTAATTTTAATATTTGAGTCTCTCGAAAAATTATTATAATAAATACATAGTATAATATATAAATATTACATGTTTATACATACCAGTGTTTCAAAATTGAAATTTGTAATTAGTATTAACAATTAATTATTGTTTAAAATCCTTGGAAAATATGTAAAGTATTAAAATTTAACTTAACACAGTTCTATTCTTATTAAATCGTCAATTAATAAAGTAATAAAGTTAAATATAAAGGAATAAACGAAAGGGATGTATAGTTAAAAATTTTGTATAAGTTTGTTCTAGAAATGTATTGGGTCTGGGAAAAAGTTCGTGACGTTTTTTCAGTAAAATTCAACTGGTCCCCGCATGGCGCGTGGACGAATTCATTTAAACCGAATATGCTCCATTATTATCGACAATGTTTCGCCATTTTTTTGGTAGATCCATGATCCCATCGGTGAAAAACTTCTGTGGTTTCTGGTCGAAAAACTGAATCAAGTAGTTTTCACAGGCTTCTTTTGAAACCAACTTAATTCCATTGAGAGAGTTCTGCAGAGATCGAAACAGATGATAGTCAGAGGGTGCTATATCCGGACTGTAAGGTGGGTGCATCAAAACTTCCCAACCAAACTCTCTCAATTTTTGACGGGTCATCAAAGAAGTGTGTGGTCGGGCGTTGTCATGATGGAAGACAACACCTTTCCTATTAATCAATTCGGGCCGTTTTCTTTCAATCGCCTGGCGTAATCTCTCTAGTTGTGCACAGTAGAGTTGAGAATCAATCGTCTGACCAGTTGGAAGTAGCTCGTAGTGGACGATTCCCCTCCAGTCCCACCATACACACAGCATCACTTTTTTTGGCGTCAATGTTGGCTTAGCGAACGCTTGTGACGGCTCACCATCCTTTATCCACGATCTTTTACGCTTCCGATTATCGTACGTAATCCATTTTTCATCTCCGGTTATTAAACGTTTCAGAAACGGCTCGATTTCATTCCGTTTCAGCAGCGCATCGCAGACGTTAATTCGGTCCATCCTCATGAGGAACCCATACGTCAAGCTTTTTTTTGTAACCAGCTTTGTGTAAATGGTTCAAAACAGTTTTGTGGTCAGTGCCTAGCTCCATGCCAATATCGACACTGCTGATATGCTTATCTTGTTGGACTTTTTCAAGAATTTCATCAGATTTTTCAGTGATTGGACGACCGGAGCGTGACTCATCTTTCACATTGAAATTTCCAGAACGAAAGCGAGCGAACCATTTCCGCGCAACAGATTTCGATAAAGTACCTTCACCGTACACAGCACAAATTTTATCACAAGCCTGCGCAGCGTTCTTCCCCTTATCATAATAATATTGCAGAATATAGCGAAATTTCTCATTATTCTTCTCCATTTTCAAGTGCGAATAACTTTCCAACCACTGCACCGATTACAATGTGTACGTTCCAACAAAACTCAAAATCAAATAGATACATTTGAGTCCAATTGTAAAGAATGTGTTTTATATATTTACTAACTACTAAAATATAAATGGTCTTAAAGTTCATAAAATCACTATAATCAGTATATTAATTGATCTCACCTTCTGAAATTAGAGCATTATATATGTAGAATGTTCTCTTGGAATAGTGCTTAGTCTAGAGACAGTGTATTAATAGATTTTGGTAGATAATTTTGATGGAGCCTGTGGTTGATTAACTTAACTGAACATAACCCTTTTCCACATTAATTTTCGTATTATATAAACGTATTTCGATAACTAAGTTGTCATCATCAGCAGATAATTAAACAGTGTCGTACCTGGAAAACTACGGCAATAATACCTGTACGAAAACAAATTTCACACACGACCTGTACCGTTGAAAGCCAAAACGATACAATGTGCGTTTTGGCTTTCAACGGTAGGTTGGTATGCAAAGAAGAGAGGAGAATGAAATCCTGAAAAAATATCTGTAGAGCTAAAAAATGAAACCTCGCAAGAAACAGTACATTAAATATCTTGATTCTATCTTTGAAATTAATAACAGTTTAACAAATATTAATTAAATCTAAACCCCGTTATCGAATGTGTTTTAATGCAAAATAAAGAAAAGTAAAAGAACAAAGATCAAAAGATATGAATCAGTTTAGCAACGATGCCTTTACATTTCTCGGGAATTTGCGCACTTACAGAAAATCCCAAAAGCAAAATACAGGTCAGCGAAATGAAAGTTTTAAGAAAAATCGAGAGTGTAACAAGCAAGCGAGCAAGTATAATCGAAACTCCTATAAAACCAAGCCGAAGAAACACCCAGAGCTACATGGAACGAAGACATAAGGAAAACATTAAGGAATAAATGTATTACATGGACCTAGACAAGGAAATGACTTCAAACAAGAAACAGTGGAGAAGAATGATCACCTCCACACCTATGGCAAAAGGGAATAAGATATGATGTGACGATATTCATGCATTCATAAAACATAAACATGAAGCCTAAATACTTGTAAATATAAAATTTAATAAAAAGGTTGCAAATTACAGATGTCCAAATTAATGTGCCTTAGTTGTATTATATATATTAGAAATAATTTTTTTCCAAAATAAATACATAAACAAATTATACTATATAATTATTACAGTGTTTATCACAAGCGTCTGTAGTATTATATTTTAATATCATAAATTGACGAAGTTTAATTGCTTCTTCCTTTTGCGTCCAAACCCAAAGGCCTTTGCCGTCTATATATTCGAAACCATGAACTTTGCCAATTCTCCACTCATCCTCATATACTGCTTTCCCAATGTATAGTCGATGATGCTCATTGCTTTGAAAACCTCCATTTACTGCATTTTGCAACTGTTTATAGTCAACATTGTCGAAATTCGCATTTTCCCAATAAAATCTTTCATGATTCAACGAACACAATATCTGAAAATTAAATTTTGTGCATGTAATAAAAATAACAATAATCAATTTTCTAAATATACATTTATTACTTAGAGAAAGAACGTCTTCTTCGCAAAACAAAAAGAGGTTTAGACAACGATGTTGATTAATAGGTAAGAAATCGCAGCTATCAGTGAAACTTCAATATATCATGTTCAAAAATCGAATACAAATATACGAGGATAGTTTGACAAGTAGTGAGATTGACACATAGGTGGCGCTCTAATTGGTAAAACAAATGCACTGTAATTTAGGTTGCCTATTTATATGTTTACATTTCGATATTTAGATAAATCGGTTGAATGCTTATTTTTGACAACTGATTGAAAAAGAAGCAACAGGTCGTTTTGTTAAAATGGAAAAGGCAGAGTATCGTGCGGTGATTAAATACTTCGTAATTAAGGGTCTGAAAGCTACCGAAATAAAAAATGAGTTACGGGAAACATTAGGTGAATCTGCTCCATCATCCGCCACAATAAGTAGATGGGTAAATGAATTTAAACGTGGTAAAACAAGCTGTGTTGATGAAGCGCGCTCTGGGGCACCCAAAATCGTGACTTCTAAGGAAATGATTATGAAAATCCATAATATTATTACACAAGATCGACGACTCAAAGTGAGAGAGATAGCAGACATAGTAAACATTCCAACAGAACACGTACACCACATTTTATCGAAAGAATTGGGCCTTTACGGCAAGATGGGTGCCGCAAATGCTTACGACCGATCAAAAATTCGCTCGTTTGCGTATTTCCAATGAGTGTTTAGACCTTTATAAGCGGAATCCGGTGGATTTTTGTAGACGATTTGTTACTTGAGATGAAACTTGGATCCACTACAGTACACCCGAAACTAAACAACAGTCGAAACAAAGGTTAGAACGTTGTGCTCCACCTCCAAAGAAAGCGAAAACCACTTTATCGGCAAACAAGGTGATGACATCAATTTTTTGGGATTCAAAGAGCATTTTGCTCATTGATTACCTTCAGAAAGGTGCCACAATAAATGGACAATATTATGCAGAACTTCTACAAAAATTAAGTGTTGAGATTCGTGCTAAACAGCCAAGAATGGCAAAGAAAAAATTCTGTTTCACCAGGCCAACGCTCCCTCGCATACCAGCACAGTAGCGATGTCCGAAATCCACAAGTTGCATTTCCAGTTAGTACTGCATGCACCTTATTCGCCGGAACTAGCCCCTTCCGACTTCCACCTTTCTCCAAAATTGAAAACGGCACTAGGTGGAGTGGAAAGAAATTTTCGTCTAACGACGAACCTATCATCTTCGTAAATGAGTATTTTGCAAGCCTTCCGTAATCGCATTTTAGAGATGGCATAAGGGCATTGGAGCACCGTTGGAATAAATGTATTGCTCTTTTAGGAGAATATATTGAAAAGTAAAAATTATTTTGTATTTAAAAAATTCGTGTTTCTTTTCCATTCTCACTACTAGTAGTACTAAAATGTGGTAGGTATGTCATAAGATATTTCAAATCCAAATGCTTTAACTAATTTTTAAATAGGACAATGAAATTTTAAATTAAAACCTCGAAAGTTTTCTGAGACGCGTAAGTTAACAAATCATTTGCTTATTATGGCTCAAACCTTTTGATTGTCCACAAAGTATTACCTAGAAAGTAAATGCAAACAACTATGAAAAATTATATATATAAAGACACGATGACTGAATACGTATAAAAATACCTCTTAAGTAAGGGCATATTAATCACCAAATATTATAGGTTATTTTGTTGTACACCTATCATATTAAAATTTAGGCACGAAATTTACGAAAATCATCTAGACATATTGAATCTAGTAGATTCACGTGCTTCAAGTTATGGATACAAAATTGGTGGCTTATACCATATCATTTTTGACAGAAGTTTGACTGCCAGAGTGAAAAACTTTATCGTAATCTCATTAAACAAGATGTCACTATATCCATAAAAAATTAGAACGTTGTTGGTGTTTAATGATGTTCAGGTCTATACTATTATTTTTGAATACTTGCAAGTCGCCTCCCTCAGAACATAAACTTGTTTTACTCTTTGTTTTTCTCCCTCTTTTCCGATGGCCGATTATTGTGTGTAAAGTCATAGACACCAAATTTTGAAGTATATGTTTTCCTGTATTCCTACCTTCTCGGTTCTATCTTAATGTATTTTTTTTATATGGCCGTATAGCGTTGATCCTGAAAAAGCCAAAAGAAAAAGTAAGGCTGCAAACGAAACTAGGGACTAATTTCCATAGAAATTGCCCAAGAGATTTCCATTATGGACAACGTTAGTATATAGAATTAGAAAACAAACGGACTAAAAACATAACTAATTACACGAACTTATTAAAAGTAGTGAATAATTAAATTTAAATAAAATAAAATATCAATAATAAAGTTTAGAAATAATTATAAAGTTTCTAAAGTAGATCGTCTATTAAAGTATAATACTAGAATTTTTGCCCATATCCATTCCATAAAACACTAGATCTTGCTCTAGGAATAAAGAAAACAATCGTTAATTCGACTTTAATATAGTAGAACATTAAACTAGTTTACAATAGAATGGAGAAGAGAGAATCAATTACTTTAGTATGCTAACTCTAACTAAAAATTTAGCCATTAATGGGTTTCTCCTAACTGAATGCAGTTGGAAGTTAGTTAGCATAAAGCATAATCTACCTCACAAAGATAAAGCATTTCAGGAATCTTATCTTTCTCAATTTCCAATTTACAGTACGAGTAGCTAGGATGCTAAAGGATCGCGAAGTATTCAGATTTGGAAAGCCCAAAAATGTGTAAAAGGGACACCTTAAGGAAGAAGATTTCGCGAATCGTTTATGAGAATGGATTCTGAAACAATTTCAAAAGTTTTAAGCCTAGTTTAGTCAATAAAAATCACTTAATTCATTGAATAGTTATATATAATGAAGTTAATAGATTTATGACGAGCATTACTTTGATTCAAATCAATTAAAAATAAGATTATATTGCAAACTTAAGCAATCGATAATTGATGGAATTTATGGAAATGTTTTTATTATATCATTGGCACGAGCAGAAAATATAAATTTGCAATCAATCACTAGCGTGGCACGAGCATAGACTGTAATTAGTTGAATATTCCCTTACAACAAGAGCATAAAGTAGATGTCGAGCGCAAAACTACTGACAATAAGTAACGATTATTTCTAACCATTACACGCGCTAGTAGTACGGCAACGTCGAAGCGTAAAGCATTTCTTCAGAACGAAGAAAGCAGAAATTCTAGAGAATTTACTTTATAAACAAATACAAGTCGAACTGAAGTACGAAATAGATTAGTTGGATACTAAAACATGAAATATTTTCAAAATTAAGCTTTGTAGATGTAAAAACTGGATCGAAAGCTAAGAATTCCGCCAGAAGAAAATTTGATTATATGCGAATAAATGGAAGTCGACTGAACTAACCTTAGAAAGTAGTTAAAAAGAAGAATCACCATTTTGAAAAGGGTACTATTCCTTGAGAAAGCATCAACGTATAACGTGTATGTGATTAGTGTACTTCGATATAGAAGATTTACTTGCAAGGGGAAATAAGCCCGTATGTAATCTGTACTTGTGATGAACTAATAGAAGCACTTAGACGAAAGCAATTCAACAGTTAATTATTGGACCTGGTAAGAGTACACAAACTTTCTCTAGACAAGACATTTAGTCAAACAGAAGTAAGAGATTCATCAGCGCCTGATACTCAATTTCCTGAACTTTTTACACCCATCCCAGAAGTTGATGAATAATGAATGAAAGTACAAAACCATTAAAGATAACAGAGGCTTTTGCAAAGTCGGATCATTCTAAATCAATTTCTTTTTGAGCGTGCAGCGATTAGCTAATAAATTGCACTATCTCTAGTTAATAAAAAACAAATCTACATTAATATGATCCAATCAAAATGTAATAGGTCTATTTTGGTTGACATCGATAACCAACGATATTTCTTTCGTATCTAGAAAATTTAGTACCAATAACTTAGTTTATAGATTTTGATTTTGTTCTAGAAAAAATCAAAGATCTAATGAAATGTAATCAGATAACTCAAGAGCTAGAATTTAAAGTAAAGGTAATAAGTCCTTCATTATTTACCTTTATATCATCTTTGGTATTTCTTTTGCCACCGAGTGTGGAAACTGCATTTCCAGAACTTGTGTAGAGAGTAGCAGGTAAATTAAATCCTTCGACATTAACTTGTCCTATGTATTTTCCCGGTGCACCTTCATAAGCATCACAAGGCATGTCACCATGTATATAATCTCTCCAATAGACGTCATGTACGACACCATCTAAAGAATGAATAAATGAAACTTTCCCTTGAGTTAAAATAAATTCTATTAAAATTTTAAATATTTCTTTATATTATGTTAACATCATCTCATCACTTCAATAACAGAAACGGAAAATCTATATGAGATTAAAATATTAAAGTTACTTTAATAACATGTACAGATTAAGTCTCTTAATATTCCGAAAAAGAATAACTCATGCCAAACAATATAAAAACTTATATTTCGTTTGACGAATTTGGCACTTCTGTGGTTTCAAAACCGAAGAAAGTTAGTTTTTCTATTTGTAATTAATTACATTTTGTTTGTTATTATTGCTGTACATGCAAAATTTCCTTCCTGTATAGTCGAGACCATAAAAGATTTTATTAAAAAAGTATGAACTTCGACACCATGAACGATTGACACAGAATGCAGTAAAAGAAATTTTGAAGATCTTTAATATTCAAATAAATTATTCATTGCAGAATAACTGTATCAAAAAGAATAAAAGAAAATGGATTAAAGGAATAGAAATCAAAAATATGTTTCGTTATATTAAAGTACGCATATTGCAACAACAAATATTTAAATATGTAGAAGACATAATAATAATAATAAGGTCACGGCAAATCTATAAGTTTGAGATTGAAGGGCAAGTGAAGTGAATTCAAAATTTATAAAAATTAAATTAATATAAAGAAAAGGACGAAGCAAAGTGGTATTGGTAGAAACAGAATAAGCAAAAATTAGGTTTGAACCACAAAAGTTTTATTTATATGAAGTCAACCATTACAGAAGCTGTTTAAGAAACTAAATCAATGACAACATTAATCGGGGGAAGAGCATAGAGACAGATATATGGAACAGTGAAATTTGGATATTGGAGAAAGGTTTTCCAGCATGATTCTTTTTCGCTTTGACAGAAAATACAGTATTTACTATTTCTGTAGAATGGAAAATTTGGTTTTACAGGCCAACTTGTTCAAACTATTACTTCTCAACTGTTTTTGAACAATGGTAACCCCATCGGGATATTATTGTTATTATACTACAAGAAACTATGTAAAACCTAGTAAAAGTATAGTTGCGTAATAAACAAAATTCTTATAGTGGCAGTCAGCCTTTCTTGGAAATGGTCGCGCTGGGTCTCCAAGATCCACGTCTGTCATTAATCGTAATCGTTGGTGCGTACACAGGGTTATCAACCAGTGGCTTCTTTATCTTCCTAATACAGAACTAGGCACCAGTCAGTAATATGGCAACTTTTGATAAGCGATGTATCATACGTTGAATAACAAGTGCATCTATCAGAACCCACGACATATGAATATACGAGTATGTAGATCCCACAGCTCTTGCGCGCTCATTTATGTTATTTATTTACATTACGTTCGTTTCACTTTGGATGCTCTTTCTTGTTAAAGGACTAATATGGCGGCAAAAAAATGTTTTAATCTCAATACCCTGACGATATTTGAGATATGTCTAAAGACATACACAATCCAGGAATGCCAATTTTATGATTTATAATAAGATTGTGATACAGATGCGTCTGAAGATCAGAGGACAAAGTGACTTCGAAGACAAATGAGGGTTTTTATGTTTGCAACAGAAAAAAGAATGAAAAAATAATTGAATCAATATCTTAGATGAAAATTCCTTACGCGAATGGCAAACAAAACAGGAAAACATAATAAGGCTCCTAGGTGTGATAGGTAAAGCTAAAAATATACAAACGAATTTGAATATATTGAATGTACATATGTGATGACGATATACTAAAATGATTGCAGTGTTTATAAATCAGTGCATTGCAAATATACGAGGAAATTTTTCACGAGAAAGAAACGCATTGCCTACTAATAAAATCGAATTAAAATCTTTTATTGGTCTTTGTATCTTATCGCGTTATACAAAATTGTACATTAAAGATTTATGAACTAGCGACGATTTTGGCATAGAGATATTCCGATTAACGCTGATTCTTTGAAAACTCCTGTTTTTACTTCATACATTGCAATTTAATGATCGCCAAACTACGTCAGAATGAAGAAAAATAGATCGTCTAGCAACTATTTGGAACTTAATCACTGAAGGTAGATACATTTCCACATTAATTTTCGTATTCTGTAAACATATTTTGACAACTAAGTCGTCATCATCAGCAGATAATTAAACAGTGTCGCACCTGGAAAACTACGGTAAAATACCCGTGCGACAACAAATTCCGCACACGATCAGTACTGTTGAAAGACCGAAACGCACATGGTAACTTAGTTGTCGAAATATGTATACAGAATACGAAAATTAATGTGGAAAGGAGTTATACATCGACCTTCAGTGATTAAGTTAATCAACCACATTCTCCATCAAAATTAGCTTATTTGGAGCTTATCATTTGGTAAAAAAAGTTAGTCATGTTATTCCGTGGAAGGAGATGTCACTATTGATAAAAGTTGGAGGTCTTTAGAGGAAGGTGTTCTTTTACTAAATAAAGTACTTGTAGCAGTAGGTTCAAAAATGTTCTACAACTGTAATACAAGTCAGTAATAAAAACACTGATGTAGTGATAGCTCCTATTAGCATGTTTGGCTGTAATGTAACAGCAGATAATTGATTCAGCGACGTAACTCTTCTTCAGACTGTGTCCAAAAGAAATCGCTGGTGCTTCCTTGGGACGCTAAAAATAGCAAGTGTCAGATTTCTAACGAAATGAAGGAAATTAAGCACAGGCAAGTCTTTTCTACAATTTCTGTATTTAGAAAATAAAGGACTTCCGTGTCTTATATGTCTCAAAATAAGATAAACAAAAAGAACAGCTTTCTGATCTTCAGCATGCATATGGATGAAGTAATAGATGAAGGAATGGGCGAAATAATAACCTATTATACTGTACATAAAATAGGCGTTGATATGGTATATAAAAGTTGTTCATCTTATAATGCGCAAAGAAGTTCTAGAAGATGGCCAATGGTAGTATATTTTTCAGTACTCAATATTGCAGGCATCAATTCTCAAATTATTTATATGGGAAACTGAAATGATGCTAAGCAACGATGATTATTTTTGCAACGGCTGGGAAGGTACTACTTGATGTTTAATTAGTAAAGCGATCTTCAATTTCCATGAGAATTTGAGAAATATTGTCTATAAATTAACAACCAACAGAAACTACCAACACACGAAAACGTTGTAGACCCTATCTAGTAGCAAAGAAGAGAAGGCTCGCTAAGTATTGCTGCCATATGTGCGATCAATATTTGTGCGTACAGAATTGTGACTTTATTTGTTCTGATGGATGTGATTCGAAAATAGTTGGAAATACAAATGAAAATAATGACATAGTGTAATGTGTAATGTTTATAAAGTAGTAACTATTTTCTATTTATACTTAATTTCTCTAGTTTTAAAATTATTTAACATTACTGTAGAAAAACATGTCTTCAAAGAATTATGTACTTTTTTTTACCTATATTTAACGAAGTTCTGATATTTTGCAATAAACGTGTTGCAATATTTACAATAATGATAATATTTCTGTTTTCGTGACATTTTAGGGACTACCAAAAGTTTAAACTTACCTGCAAATAATATAATCGTAGAATATTTTAAAAAGAAAAATACCTTTAGCATTCTAAAATTTCACTGAAGTTATTTTAAACGTCAATTAATCCATACAACAATGGCAAGCACATACAAAAAAAGTAACATTCAATATAAAAATTAACTTTAATCATATGCGGGAAAAACAGGTCGAACTTTTATTAAAATATCTGTTGATAAATATCCCCTCCTCCAGACCGTTTTGGCGTTTAGTCTTTGCGACTGGTTTCAAGGAAAACATTGGAATATGTAATCCAGCCGCAGGCAATATTTTGGTCATCTCAAGAAAGATTGCTCGCGAAGCGCAAGGTCAAGCTCACAATCTTGATTGTTTATGCGAATTCTTCCACCAGTGTGGCTTCGTTTGCTTTTATATGCGTATTATTGCATATTTACAAATTAACGCAAAAAAAGGTTTATGACTCAATACATTATTTTTTTAAGCATTCAAAATATTTCGATGATGTATACTACATGAAGTGGTATTATATATTTAAACTACATTGATTTTGCCAACATTTGGACGAAATCTCTGATTTATATAATGCAATTGCGATATAAACACATGAATATTAGTTCCCGATTTTGAGAACAGTGAACCCATCAATGTAATGAACATACAAATAAGTCTTACTACGAGGGAGCGTTTTCATATTCGCCGAATGGGGGGCAAGGGGTGGAAATAAAAAAACCAAATTATTTTTCTTTTTCAATATATTCACCTGCAAGACGGATACATTTTTCACTTCTTTCAATTAATTTATTTATACCCTCATAAAAAAATGATTTCTCTTTATCTGCAAAATACGCCGAGACTGCCTCCTTGACTTCATCATCGGCAGTAAATTTTTTACCCCGCAGGTCTTTTCTCATTTTCAGAAACAGGTAATAATCGCTCGGGGCCAGGTCTGGGCTGTAGGGTGGGTGATTCACAATTTCGAAGCCCACCTTATGCAGGGCAGCTAACGCAACGCGGCTCTTGTGGACGGGCGCGTTGTCGTGCAAAAGCAGAACACCTTTTGTCAATTTTCCCCGTCTTTTCTCTTTAATGGCTTCTTTTAGTCGCTCTAATATTGAAGCGTAATATTCTCCGGTTATAGAAACACCTTTGTCTTTATAATCAATCAACAATATTCCTTCCGAGTCCCAAAATACCGTTGCCATGAGTTTCCCAGCTGATTGTGACACTTTAAATTTCTTGGGAGGTGCTGTGCCCTTTTTATGCCACTGCATGGAGTCTTGTTTGGGCGCAGGTTCATAATGATGAACCCAAGTTTCGTCTCCAGTAACAATTCCACTCAATACACCATCCTTGTCTTCATTACAGAGGTCCAAAAATGCACGCGAACACTCTACACGCTGTTGTTTTTGCGGCGGCGTGAGCATTCTCGGCACCCATCTTGCGCTGACCTTAGACATGCCGAGATGATCGTGTCGGATTTTAAAAATTGTTGTATCGGATACTCCAACCATTTCTGCGAGTTGTTTCTTCTTTAGTCGAGCATCTTCGAGTACAATTTGTTCAACTTTTTGGATAAGTGCTGGCGTGGTCACCTCAATGCTCCTGCCCGCCCTCGGGTCGTCTTCAAGGGATTCCCTTCCTTGTTTAAATAAACTATGCCACTTGTACACCATGGTTTTTCCTGGACAGAAGTCGCCGTAAACCAATGACATCTCATTCATTATGGTCGCGACTGATTTTCCTTGCCTGGTAAGGAACTTTATAACGGCACGATATTCGATTTTTTCCATATTTCACTTTTCACTCCTGATTATGTTACTTGGTTGACGATAGCTCAAAGACTAACTGTCTAATAACAATGAAACTTCGTATTTATACTAATCATGAGTCGCTGCACAGGCCACGCCCCCAATGCGCCTACTCACCCCGCTCATTCCGCGAATATAAAAACGCTCCCTCGTATGTATGAAATACGTGGTTTAAACCAAGCTTGGTGTTTCGTATTTATGTTATTATTGCAACAATTGTCTACCGCCAAATAATTGGTGCACATTACAATTAGATTCCTGCTCAATATTTCTTTAAATAGTTCTCGATGAAATATGGTTTATATGAGGTCTGTTTTTTAAGTAACGGTTGTTTGAAAATAAAACCCAAACGAAAGAAAATTTTCAGAAACTAAATTTATTTTCAAATACTATATACATTCCTCTATTTTTCAACATAGCTGCCGAGTGTGTTTAAACACTTACGAAACCTTACAACTAGATTTTGTATACCTTCTTCATAGAAACTTACCGCCTGCTCCACACTGACCTCGACACTTTCGGAGAGTCGTTCAAAAGAGTGCTTACAGTGAAGCCTCAGTTCTGAAGCATTTTCGCTTCAACTGAAGCTACCATATCGTCTGTAATTTTTGCCTTCACGCGTAGCAGTAGCTCCGTAAACCTGCCGATAAATGTCTGCAGCAGACGTGTTTCTTGCCGACGAAAGACGTATCACTAACCGTACTTCGCATGGGGCACGCGATTCGATAATCTTGCATATTTCAAACACACAGAACAGACTGTACAGCTTACCTACACAGCTGCAACTGAGCACAGTTGTTCCCAGAGGATGCCTGGACACGTCGCGCGCACCACCTATTAGAGTATACAACAAAACGGCCCTCGTATTAAGAGATTCGAGTTATTTTCTAATGCTTACTCCATTTAATATAGCTTAGTCGAGCACTAGTTATGTTAATCTTTGACTAAGCTGGTAGTTCTAAAATACCCTACGCACATAAATTTTCTATTGACCGTTGTTTCTTGGTAATCGTTAAAAATGTAGTATAATATATTATCAAATAGTATATATGTACATATTGTTGTCGTATGCTCTGTGGAACTTTACGTTCCCTTTTACTTATTGAGGAAGTATCTATAAATTTGAGATTATTTTTATAGATTCATTTATAAACTCTTTAAGAGTTTAGCTGTGGTTCTTTCGAATCAACTAGTACTAGCACCCAGTTACGCACTACATTCAAATAAATAAAAGAATTAGATACAACTTATAAATTTTGATTTATTTTAACAAGATTAAATAACTACATTTACGAAAAGAAAATGGTTATCATTAATGCATTCGAAGAATTTAGAACAAAGAACAGGAAATCACAAATATATACGAAGAAAATTATGTTATCTTCAAAAGCATTTAAACAGTTTAAATTAAAAATAAACAGTAAATTTGGTGTTCTATTTGTATATAAAATTGAATTTAAAAATTGTATTTAGTGACTGTTAAAAAACCTAAACTGAATTTGTGTATAAAAACGCTGTTTTAGAAATCTTATTGTATCCAAATAATTTGGATTATAAAGCTGATAAACAAAGAAGTTTGCCTTTAAATGTTAAATGAAATCAAAGTAACTAAATACATCTGCACTCGCTTATCATAATTGCCGTTGTCCACCTACTCATACGAGGGTAGTTTGACAAGTAGTGAGAATGGAAAAGAAAAACGAATTTTTTAAATACAAAATAATTTTTATTTTTCAATATATTCTCCTAAAGGAGCAATACATTTATTCCAACGGTGCTCCAATGCCCTTACGCCATCTCTAAAATGCGATTCCGGAAGGCTTGCAAAATACTCATATACGAAAATGATAAGCTCGTCGTTAGACGAAAATTTCTTTACACCTAGTGCCGTTTTCAATTTTGGAAAAAGGTGGAAGTCGGAAGGGGCTAGAGCCGGCGAATAAGGTGCATGCGGAACTAATTGGAAATGCAACTCGTGGATTTTGGACATCGCAACTGTGCTGGTATGCGAGGGAGCGTTGTCTTGATGAAACAGAATCTTTTTCTTTACCATTCCTGGCCGTTTAGCAAGAATCTCAACATTTAATTTTTGTAGAAGTTCTGCATAATATTGTCCGTTTATTGTGACACCTCTCTGAAGGTAATCAATGAGCAAAATGGTCTTTGAATCCCAGAAAATTGATGTCATCACCTTGTTTGCCGATAAAGTGGTTTTCGCTTTCTTTGGAGATGCAGAACCACGTTCTATCCATTGTTTCAACTATTGTTTGGTTTCGGGTGTACTGTAGTGTATCCAAGTTTCATCGCAAGTAACAAATCGCCTACAAAAATCAACCTGATTTCGCTTATAAAGGGCCAAACACTCATTGGAAACGCGCAAACGACTGAACTTTTGATCAGTCGTAAGCAGTCGCGGCACCCATCTTGCCGAAAGCGTGGAAAGGCCCAATTCTTTCGTTAAAATGTGGTGTACGCGTTCTGTTGAAATGTTTACCATGTCTGATATCTCTCTCACTTTGAGTCGTCGATCTGGCGTAATAATATTATGGATTTTTATAATCATTTCCTTAGAAGTCACGATTTTAGGTACTCCAGAGCGCCCTTCATCAAAACAGCTTGTTTTACCACGTTTAAATTCATTTAACCATTTACTTATTGTGGGGGATGATGGAGCAGAGTCACCTAATGTTTCCCGTAACTCATCTTTTATTTCGGTAGCTTTCGTACCCTTAATTACGAATATACGAGTATAACTACACGATACTCTGCTTTTTCCATTTTAACAAAACGATGTGTTGCTTCCTTTTCAATAAGCTGTCAAAAATAAACTAATCAACCGATTTATCTAAATATCGGAATGCAAACATATAAGTAGCCAGCGTAAATTACAGTGCATTTGTTTTACCAATTAGAGCGCCGCCTATGTGTCATTCTCACTACTTGTCAAACTATCCTCGTATAACCTATCATTGCATGTATTTATAACAATTTATAAAATTCGTTTTGAAAACACTGCAATTATAATCTAACATAACTTAAATCTTAATATATATGTATATGTATTTTTAAAATATTATAACAAGTAACATTAAATAAATCAATTAGTTGACACACATAACCCTATCATCCACTTAATAGTATTCAACTACATTTTGATGTTTAATTTAAAGAGCAAAATAGGATGTAACGTGATACTATGAATCTAAATTACGACAAGTTGCATGGCGATCGTCAAACTACCTAGCTTGCTGTTTCGATTGATATATCTTTGATTAAAGCTATTGAAGCTACTTCAGTAAAATTGAAATAAGAAATTAATTGAAAACTTGAAATTCAAGTGAAATTAAATTCATTAAAATATTTTTAAAATATTATTAATACCATGAATGAAGTATAAGAGCCTATGATATTTCATTACTAAGTATAATTGAAATAATTAAACAAATGTTTCTTTTATAAGAACAAATATTGACAAATTTTAGAACACGTGATTGGTTTGAGACATAGACAAATTCTCTTTCGATCTACCATGTCTCTGCCTTCTATATCCCCACCCAGCATCTTTCCGGAGATATCTGCACGCAAGCAGTGCCAAAAGACTAAGCGTGGCTTACTTTTTAGTGATCACGTCGTCGATATAGGAATTTTGTTTCCATTTTCAAAACGTCACGAATTAATTTTACTAATTCTCTTTAATTTAATAGCTGTTTTAAAATTACATTTTACATTAAGTTTTTACTTTCTAATATTTTTAAATAATATTTTTAATTTTCTTATGCTGTTTTTATTATATGTACATTAGACATTTTTCTTCCTATATTTAGTATCGCATTTCTAAAGGAGTATTTAGCAATTTCTGTAATAGTCTTTAACTTCTATTACGATTAATATTGTTTATAAACAAATTAATTATTACAAAATTACACAAACGTTAATTACACAGGCCTGCAAAGAAAATGCATTTTAAAAATTGTTTTAACTTTAGACACTTTTACGTGTTTTTCAGTGCTGTACTTTAACACGGAAACCGTTTTTTTCTATCACTTGAGAATTTCTCACAAGAAACATTTTATATTCTATTGAAGGAATAAGTAACCAAATATTTTTCATAAAAACAACTTAAAATTAGTAAAACTGAATGATCTTGTTTAATAGTCCTTGTATTTTCTTTTTCGCTTCCTATCAAAACGAAGTTTTGTGCTCCTTCTACTGTAAGATCATTGGGGATCGAACAAAATCTTGACAAATACTCAATGATGCCATCCGAATAAATTAATACTTCCCACTGTCAATTTAAGTCTAATATTAATTATTAAGATTAAACACTGTTATGCTTACTTGCCCTAAATTCCTTGTTGTCGATAACTTCAAATGACATTCGCTATTAAACTGTACATGATGGATAATCTTTTTTATTTTTTTGGTAATCAGCGTACAGAAAACTATAAAGGTCACTGATTTCTTTTTTAATAATTTTGCCATCGTAAGCCTGTTTTATTAAGGAACATACATTTACAATTGTTGTAATTGTACGGCACTATTTAAGTATGTCATGTTCTTTTACTGTTTTGTCTATTTTGTGTGCATCTTTCATAATGTTATGTATGTATGCATGTTGAAACGCACTCAAATTGATTCTAATAGATTTAAACTGCTATGAAATTGCAAAAATGCTTTGACAGAATTCGATATTTTAAATCATCTCAAAATATAGTATGCACGTTTTCCGAATTTCAAGAAGTTACCTACAAATTTTAAGAATTATAATCAAATTAAATTTTTCTATAATATAAAGCATATCTCTATATACGTAGATGTAGTATTTTTACTAAGATCTTAAATATTTTATAAATGTTGAATGGAAAACATGTGATGAAAATTATATTATTCTCTGCTATTCCATAGCAGAATAGCAGAAAATAATATAATTTTCATTAAACTTCCCATCGTGAAAAACTTAATTATATGTTTATATATAATTATTGGAAAACATGTGATTTTAGCCTTGCACAACATTTTCTATACGTTTGAGTGTTAAGGTAATTTTGCATTGAGTAAAAGTTGAGAAAAAATTTGAATAGATTCACCCCCGTATTTTCTGATTATTTTTATATAAGCGCTTATTTTAAAATATACAGCAATATGTTAAATCTCTTGTTGTTATTTTAAAAATAATTAAAGCTAACTAAAGAATAGAAGATTAATCTTCTTAAACAAGAATCAAATTTCTGCTCTCTGTATCAAAAACTTACACTTACAAGTACGAAAGGCATCAGTGAAATACATTAAAAGCAAAAATGTTTTCGATATTTTAAAATTTCGTTGCAATTAGGATTAACTAATATATACGATACCGACGCGCCTACGCACTTATAAATTTCTTGTCATGTTTTTGTACGAGTACACTTGCCTGGTTTATCTGGTGTCTTTTTTAGATCCAGTCTATTACTTGACATCAGATCAAACTTTTGGTTATTTTTAAATATAACTCTGAGGTCGGCAAATTTTATTATCGCTTCACATTTAGTGAACTTATTGACTTATTATAGTCTGATCACTTGCTCTTAATGAATATTTTGGGTGCTTCAATGTACGAGGATAGTTTGACAAGTAGTGAAAATGACACATAAGTGCGCTCTAATTGGTAAAATAAATGCACTGTAATTTAGGTTGCTTATTTATATGTTTACATTCCGATATTTAGATAAATCGGTTGATTAGTTTTTTTGACAGCTGATTGAAAAAGAAGCAACACGTCGTTTTGTTAAACTGGAAAAAGCGGAGTATCGTGCGGTGATTAAATACTTCGTAATTAAGGGTATGAAAGCTACCGAAATAAAAGATGAGTTACGGGAAACATTAGGTGAATTTGCTCCATCATCCGCCACAATAAGTAGATGGGTAAATGAATTTAAACGTGGTAGAACAAGCTGTGTTGTTGAAGCGCGCTATGGAGCACCCAAAATCGTGACTTCTAAGGAAATGATTATAAAAATCCAAAATATTATTACGCAAGATCGACGACTCAAAGTGAGAGAGATAGCAGACATGGTAAACATTTCAACAGAACGCGTACACCACATTTTAACGAAAGAATTGGGCCTTTCCAAGCTTTAGGCAAGATGAGTGCCGCGATTGCTTACGACTGATCAAAAGTTCACTCGTTTGCGCATTTCCAATGAGTGTTTGGACCTTTATAAGCAGAATCCGGTCGATTTTTGTAGGCGATTTGTTACTTGCTATTAAACTTGGATTCACTAGAGTACACCCGAAACTAAAAAACAGTCGAAACAATGGTTAGAACGTGGTTCTGCACCTCCAAAGGAAGCGAGAACCACTTTATCGGCAAACAAGGTGATGGCATCAATTTATTTGGGATTCAAAGGGCATTTTGCTCATTGATTACCTTCAGAAAGATGCCACAATAAATGGACAATATTATGCAGAACTTCTACAAAAATTAAATGTTGAGATTCTTCCTAAACGGCCAGGAATGGCAAAGAAAAAGATTCTGTTTCATCAAGACAACGCTCCCTCGCATATCAGCACAGTTGCGATGTCCAAAATCCACGAGTTGCATTTCCAATTAGTTCCGCATGCGCCTTATTCGCCGGATCTAGCCACTTTCGACTTCCACCTTTTTCCAAAATTGAAAACGGCACTAGGTGGAGTGGAAAGAAATTTTCGTCTAACAACGAACCTATCATCTTCGTAAATGAGTATTTTGCAAGCCTTCCGTAATCGCATTTTAGAGATGGCATAAGGGCATTGGAGCACCGTTGAAATAAATGTATTGCTCTTTTAGGAGAATATATAAAAATAAAAATTATTTTGTATTTAAAAAATTCGTTTTTCTTTTCCATTCTCACTACTTGTCAAACTACCCTCGTATAACTTGCAAATAAATATTGTTATAATTATTATTGTATTTCGAGTAATATTCTGATATTTAAAATAGTTGCTTATTGTATATCTATTTTTATTAAAATACAAGGACAATTGAGATGTGAAATATTCATATTTTAACAAGCTTTGGTTGTATTATATTTCAAAATAAAAAACTGTCGAGCATGCACATCCCATACGTGAAGTCCTTTGCCGATATTAAATTCGAAAGTTGCTACTTTACCAATTTTCCATTCGTCCGCATGAAATACTTTTCCAATGTATACATAGGACGTCTCAAATCCTCCTTTCACAGCATCTTTTAACTGTGTTACATCTGGTTTATAAAAATCTACATGTTCCCAATAGAATTTGCTATTATCTGGACTGCATAATATCTAAAAGAAACAACTCGTGGAAATATACACATCGTCACTAGCTTGCTAACAAATGCTATAAATTTGCATTAAAATGTAAAATAAATAAACTAATTTAACTTCTGTATTTGATCGACTAGTTATTTGTACTCTCTCTGCTCAAAGGTATACCGAACTCTCAAAAAAAAATAAAGCAGAACTATTATTAATTGTTCTAGTCATTCATTTCAATCAATATACTCTACCTTTTAGTATGGTGATTGGTGAAATCAATTAATTCGTGAAATGTGTTTTGGAATTTGTTTTCGTGATATTGTTTAATGTAATGGGTAATGGTAACAATGACACGTTTTCGTTGGAGCCGCTTTCCTCTTTTTTAATGACAAATGAAGTCAGACAACGAGAAAGAAGTCATCTGATATAAAATTAGCTGCTTATATTCAGATATTCTTGACTTACCAGAGAATTTTTATTATTGATCGCTTAAAAGCTTCGTGGTAAATGAAATTCAACTATTTATCATACTGACATGTGAAACGAATACCATTGTTTGATATCATAGGAGCGAATCTACATTCCTGTTCTCATTTTCTCGAGCCCGTACTCTAAAATTGCGTTTGCATTAATACTTCAAACACCATATTCCAACACCAGTAACGATCTTTAAAGAAATTCAACTCCTCTCTAGATGATCCGAATGAGCCTTAAATAGCCCCCAATTTGATTTATTTTTGGTGGTCGATTACTTTATGTGAAATTCATTGCCAATTTAATCTATGAATTCCCTAATTCTATGTCACAATATATAATTGATTTTATTTAATTAAATCAGACACTCCTTAAATGTTAACGTTGTTCAACAGTTTTTAAAGAACACGAAAGTCAATTGCACAACATTTACTCACGATACTGGGATACGAGTTTTAATGTCTTTTATAAATTGGTGTCAAATATAACTAATATATCACTAATAGAGGTTATTCCTTTCAATAGCAAAACCATAAAAAGATGGCGACATTAGTTTCTTCTATTTTGGAAAAGTTCGGTTTCTTTTTGCACAAACGACATAGTTGTGTACTCTTTGACATCAATGCATAAGTTCCATTTGTAAAACGATGGACAAAAATGTAGAGCTTACTTTGAAGTCATCTTTAGTAGTTTTCTTCCCGTAAAATTCTGATACTGCTGTATTGCTGTGAGGGAAAATGGTAGCCGGAAGGATCCATCGAGTATTATCATGCGTAACAAGAAACTGTCCAATATATCTGCCCGGTGCACCTTCAAGAGCGTCACATGGTATATTTCCAGGCACGTAATCCCTCCAATAAAAATCTTGTACATCTGAAAAAATTACATGATTCTTAATTAACAAGCAAACTAATCTATAAATTATGGGGCTCTGTCTGAAGGTGTGCGGTATACAGAATCTTTTCAGATATTACATTCAGGATAATTAGAAACATCAATTGTAAATTGATTTTAATATGTGCAAATAAAAATAAAGGAAAGACCTTGAAATTGCGTTTACTTCTCAACAAGTCCTCTGACACCTCGATAGATTTGGACCTGCGACGAGCGAGTCTCGCCTATGTAATTTTGATGGAGCCTGTGCTTGATTCACTTGATCACTGAAGGTTGATATATAACCCCTTGCCACATTAATTATCGAATGAGAGCTAAAATGAACATTTTGGTTGTCAACGGCACGGAGTTTGTTTTTGTACGGGTGTTTTTCGCCGTAGTTCACCAAGTGCGATACTTTTTAATTATCTGCTGATGATGACAACTTAGTTGTCGAAATACGTATACGGAATTCGAAAATTAATGTGGCAAGGGGTTATATATCAACCTTCAATGATCTCGTCTATGTATTAATAAAATCCCAAGTTCCTTCAACAGCAGATTCAACATCATGATCTGTTGAAAATTTTTTAATTTAGAGATACTAAATCCATCCAACAGGATAGATACAAAAAAATTTAAGATTATTTCGTTAATTTTTGCAAGAACATCACTTGTGCGGGGGCGTGTTTTATCTCGGCGGAAAATAATTCTCTTTGCCAGGTAAAGATACTTTCCATTGATTTTCTGCTGTACTTTGTTTAAAAAACTAGCATAATATGCACCTGCGATGTTTTGGCCTTTTTGAGTGTAATCTACAATAAGAATATCTTCTGTATCGAATAAAATTGAAGCCAATACCTTTCTTTTAAGCGGAACAGCCATCGCCTTCTTTAGGAGAAGAGAACAATTGTGCCGTCACGTTTAGATTATTTTTTTGTTAGGGAATGATGAATGATGAATGATGAATACTCGTCTCGTCGGTGGTGATAAATTAGTCCATAAAATCTATGTTTCTTTTGTGAAATCGGTTCAAACACTTGTGAGAAATTTTCATTTGCACCATTTTTTTAAACAACACTAAGCAATCGAGGCACTCACTTCGCAGACAACTTTTTCATGACCAACTCTTGATTTTACTACAATATTTAAATTCTCTAACCCATTTATTAGGAGTAGAAAACGAAGAAGTCGAGTCCTTCAGGCAATTCTTCATCTCATTAAAAATATTTGTTCTAACACGCATTTCAAAAGGAAGTATTTAATGACAACACAAATTTCAAAACTATCTCGTAAAAACCTCCGACACACTATTAGTTAAATAGACCCCAAAACAAAACTAATGAACGTAGCGATCTAATATTCGACAAACAACGTTGTCAGGGAGACAATTTACTCAAGTATCACAAATAGATTCTGAAACTACGCCATCTATCCATTATTAGGAGGACACTTCAATCCATCCTCATACATCATTAATTAAATTCCTGGTTAGAATGTACCTCTTAACATTAAAGCTTTAGAGTATGATAAAACTAGAATAAATAGCTGCTGGCTAAGTAACAAATTATTACTCATAAGAAAAAAAAATGCTGGTCACTTATTTAGTATAATTTAGAAAAAACGCTTTGGTGATAAGTTAAAAATACTCTTTAGTTTCATAAATCGCAAAATGAATGTTGGTAGTTCTGTAGTAAGATTTCCAGTATAGAATAAGTTTTTTTAATAAATTTTATGAAAGATATAAAAAATGACAATGTAAAACCTAAGAAGATGTTCAGATCCTGATGATATTCCATGATAATATGGTAATATTATCATGAAATGGTAATCAACACAGTAAATTACTCTTTATATTCTACCTCGCATAGTACGTGTTGATATATCTTTCCACTTTTCTATAGTGATTCTAGGTCCTCATCTGATAGAGAATTCAACAGCATCTATTCTTAGAATTAGAGCATAAACAGCATATATTTAGGTCGCACCATAAAGTATCGGTCTAACTAGTATAAATACTTCTAACGTTACGTGGGAGTTTCAGTTTATTTCGTTTCTTCTTTAGCTTTGCTCTTTCATTTTGTTTCTCCATTCCCTTCTGCAAGTGGTCACGTTCCTCACTGTCTTCCGTTCAATTTCTTTCGGCCTGTTTACATCATAGCATAACTGAGTCTACCCTTAAGCATTTCTTCTATTTTTGAACTTGCACAAATATATTAATATTAGTTTCACTATTTTTCTCACTTTACTTAACTTAATGTTTTAAGAAAACTGCTTTCATTAAATTAAAAAGTCCTTTTGCTACTACCTTTCCTGGATGCATTTCATATTACTAACTCTTATTCAATGGCCAAGCAGTATTAAATTTTATGTAATTGCTATGTTGGTTGAGGTCAACATTTATATAGGATGATAGAATTTTGCATCTGCAAGGGAGGTTCTTGTCCAGTATTTTACAGTAGTAAAGGAAAAAAATTTCCTAAAACATTTTGCAAATGATATTTAATTTGTGATTGAGTTTTAGACTCTTTTGTTAGAAAGTATCATTTTATAGCAGCTTAATTCCATACATTCAATTTTTGGAATTTCTGCTGCATTAGTTGCATATATGTATAAATATAGTTATTAATCCTGGAATATTTATAATTTCCGTAAAAGAAATGTTTGATGAATAATGGGTTCACAATAGCGTATATCCTCCACGAGACGACTGAATAGATGCCATTATAAATGAAATAAAAAATGTATGTAATTAGGTACCCTTTCAAGTAAGAAAACGGTTTTGAAAACTCGTCGCAGTTAACAATCTACCTTTGCAAAGCATCTTCGTACCACTGACAAGCAAGCAATAGGCAATCCTTGCTCATGTTCGTCTCTCATTGGTTTATTTAGATTTAATTTTAGATTTAAGAAAACTGCTTTTGCATGAGCAGATAATTCAGTTGCTTCTGAAAAAGAATTTCCCAGCGTTTTTCGGCATATATAACCCTATACTTCAACTCTATCAGTGGTGAGAATATCTGCCGGATTATATTATCTTATCGATGAAAATAAAGAGTAATATTTGGTGATAGGATAACGTTTGTTGGCAAAGAGATATAGAACATGATAACGACATCAAAAATTGATTGTAAGCGATTTCAGTATAGGAGCGAGCAGAGAGTTAATTTATATGAAATAGCAACTTGAAATAGAATATAAAAAGTGACAACAATACACTCACCAGTACGTGACATATCGATGAAATACGTTAGAAACAAAAATATTTTTAACATTTTAAAATTCCGTCAAAGTTGTTTTTAACATCAATTAATATGTACAACACTGACGCGCCTTTCTATAATAATGTGATATCCACATGCGTATAAAGCTAACTTTTAAAATACAATCTACCAATGAATATCCCTTCCATCAGACAGTTTACGCTTCTAACTGTCAATACAAGTTTCAAGGAGAACGTTGGGTCGTCCAGCAACTAATTTGAACAAAATGAAGCTTAACAGCTACTTTACACAAGTCAAGGCGCTCTCGCATAATTGCTCGGTTCACTACAATTTTGAATGGCTATACAAGTTCTATTCGATACCAGTGCTGTCCCACATGTTTGTGCATATGTACATATAATGCATGTCTTTATACGCCCATAAGCTAAGAAAATTAACCTAAAAGAATATTCATTCAATGTATTTAAAATGTGATGGTTTGTGTTTAAACTTTGTGTAAATTTGTGTTTAAAGTTTGTTATGAAAGAACGAAAATATCATAACGAAACAGGCCGCTCAATTGTTTGTTTACACTCGAAATTTCATAACGAGAATAAAAGTTTCTGCGTTCTAGAATTACGGCGCAGCATGCTTTTTCAAGGCGATTCTATATTACACCACTCTCCGAAAGATATACGCCGATAAATGCGACAGAGACAGTGTATCGGTGTAAAAATCGATTGATCGATTGCAATTTTGGTTTGATAATGTCCCTTTGTTGTTGGGTATAGCTGTTGAGTATTATTTGATTTGCATTAAGTGCGTATGACTTAAATTTGTCCTGTAAATAGTGGTTATCATTAAATATATAAATCTTTTCATGAAATATTCGCTTTGTATTTCTCTAGTTACGATGTTTTCTTTATATAATCCTGTCGCCTATGCGAATAACATGGGAAAATTTGTCCTCGATTCTGTTCTTCAGTTGTTTTCTTGTACCACCTACAAATTTCATGGCATGTTCTTGTGAATGAGAGTACACTTGCTGGGTATGCTTGACTTCCTTTTACATCCAATCTGTTACATGACAACAGATCAAACTTTTGGTTATTTCTAAAGTTGACCCCGGGGCCGACAATTTTTTTTCCAGCATTTCCGCTTCACGTTTAGTGGATTTCGGCTTCTTGTACTTGATCGATTGCTATTAAGCTATATTTTTGGTATTTCGATATATAACTTGTTGGAAATAAATATTATTATAATTATTATTACATTTCCAATAATCTGATATTTAAAACAATTGCTTCTTGTATATCTATTATTATTAAAACACAAGGATGGTTATGATGTGAAATATTCATTACATATGTAATAAGCCTAGCTTGTAACGAATCTTTCATTAAGCGCTTCTTATCGTTAAATTTAAATAAAACAAAGTGCGTATGAGATATCATCGAAATTTCTTATTCGTTTGAAAGGCCTATCAATGCCATTATGTAGAGAATAGAATACAAAATGTGCAATTTTCCATGACTGGTGCGTAAATCAAGCGGAATTTGGCTGATGGCACGGATTATGTTGGCTTTGAGGGCCGCTGTGGTTCGTAGCTTATTCGCATAGACCTGCGACTTAAGAAAACCTCACAAGAAAAAGTCTAACGTTGTAAAATCGCACGATCTCTGTGGTCAGTTCACATCACCTCCACATGAGATGACCATGCCCTCAAATCGCTCGTGGAGAATGTCCAATGCGGCATGAGCCGTGTGGCACGTAGCGACGTCCTGTTGAAACCACATATCATTGGCGTCCGTATCATCCAATCCAGGCCAATAGAAGTTGGTTATTATAGACCTGTAGCGCTTGTCGTTGACGGTGATGGCCTGGTGAACGTCGTTCTCAAAGAAGTACGGACCGATGAGGCCGCCCGTTCATAATCCACACCCAGCAGCGGCTTTTTCGGGATGCATTGGAGGCTCTTGAATCTCATCGTCCCAAATTCGACAATTTTGTTTGTCGACGTTTCCATTTATTCTGAAATGAGCCTCATCGCTGAAGATTATTTATTGAAGAAAATTAAGGTTAGTTTCGAACTTCTCCAGGGCTCGTTTAGCGAACACACGTCGTTGTCTATGGTCATTTACCTTCAGCTCCTGGTTCAGTTGAATTTTGTACGGGTTCAGGCCCAAGCCACGACGCAAAATTCGCCAAGTTGTGGTCTGCGAAAAGCCGAGTTCTTGTGAACTACGCGAAATCGACTGCCTCGGATTCTTCTGCACACTCTCACGGACAGCGGCGATGTTTTCGGCAAATCATGTGTTTCGTCGTCGTATGGATGTTCATTGCTCACTTAGCCACTGGACACAAATTTATCCACCACAGTGCGAATAGTCCTCTCGGTAGAGAGGCGACCGTAAAATGGGCGAAGCGTGCGGAACGTTGTCCGAACAGAACACCCATTTTGATAAAACAAGTTTATTATTTGCACGTGTTGTTGAATACTATATCCATCCACGGTGATTTGACAAAACAAACTGAGTAAATGACAGCCAATTCGACAGATGTAGCTTCAACAATATGCCTGCTATTGACTTACACATTTCCAAATTATATCCTAACATAAGGCTATTAAAAGCTATTAAACTAATTAAATTACGGTAAACGAATAAAAGTGAAACTCATATTTAAAATTGATAGGCATGTATTTCTATAAATAGTGTAGTATTATTAGTAGTCATACTACGTTGACCTGTCTGGTTCGTGTAATCATTGATTACACGACAACTCGACGAAGGTCTTCGTCACAATACGAGCTAATCCGCATTTTTAAACGATCATGTTTCTTATTTTAGATATTTTATTTATAAGAATAGGTAACTGAAGCGGTACGTAGACCAAAAAACTGTCACTAATTTAACATTAAGGCTTATTCAAAATTATTTATTGTTGTTGTTTAATAAATAATAGTAAAAGATGTTGAAGTAAATATACTTCCGCGTCAATTTTTTTTAATATGTGAATATATTTATATTCGACTGTAATAAATAAGTTCCAAGAACAATTATAAAATATTCAAGGAAATTTTAATTTACGTAATAAGAAAATAATGACATAGTATCTACCTATATGATTATGTTGAAATGTAAATACCAAACTTTTTAAGTATACCTTCTTATATACATACATATATATCATATAGACATTCTACAATTGTATTAAGATAAAATACATGTCAAGACACATGAAGGACGATCATTTTTAAAACCAGTTTTACTGAGGAAGTTTTATAATAAAATTACAAATAGCGATTCTCTTAAACAATTACATATCACATTTTCAAGAAATACAGAATATTAATTATTAATAAAATTACGTAGGCTTTAATTTTGTTGCGGGTTTCACTGTGTTGTAATTCTTATTAATAGGATTGGAACTGCTACAATACGGCGAAATACCAATAATTATTCTGCATATTATTAGGTGCGCAACTAAGTTCTCGCTGTTTTTCAAGAGATGGCTCCAGTAGTAAGTGCTGGTCGATTGTGACATAACCAAAACGTCATGAACCAAGCTTAGACATATGGTAAACAAACCGCTTTGACACATTAGTGATTTTGTTTTTCCGTCATATACTTTTGGTTGTGTGAAAACTGATTTTGTGCCAAATAATCGTCATTTGCGGGAAGTGCTTTTCTTCTTTCATTCGAAGAAAACGGCGGCTGAAGCGCATCGAGAAGTCTAAAAAGTTTACGGAGATGCTGCTCTAAGTGAAACAACGTGCCGTGATTGGTTCTGTCCCTTCAAAGACGGTGATTTCGATGTTGACGACTGTTCGCGTGAAGGAAGACCAAAAACCTTCGAAGACGCTGAATTGGCGGCATTGCTCGATGAGGATCCATCCCAAACGCAAAAAGAGCTTGCCTCAGCATTAGGAGTTACCCGCCAAGCCATTTCCCAGTGATTGCATGCCTTGGGAATGATTCAAAAACAAGGAACCTGGATTCTTTATGATTTGGGCCAAGAGACGTTGAGCGTCGTTTTTTCGCCTGTGAACAACTGCTCCAGCGGCAAAAAATGGAAGGGTTTTCTTGATCGCATCGTTACGGGTGATGAAAAATGGATTCATTACAGCAACCCAAAGAGAACAAAATCATGGGAACTGCCCGGTCATGCTTCTACGTCGTCGATTCGGCCGAATATTCACGCTGCAAAGGTTTTTCTGTATGTTTGGTGGGACCAGGGCGGTGTTATTTATTATGAGCTGTTGAAACCGAACGAAACCATCACTGGGGAACGGTGTCGAACTCAATTGATGCTATTGAGCAGAGCACTGCGCGAAAAACGGCAACAATACGAGCAGAGGCACGAAAAAGTTATTCCACAGCATGACAACGCTCGGCCTTACGTTGCTAAACCCGTTAAAACCTACTTAGAAACGCTTAAATGGGAGGTCCTACCCCACCCGCTATATTCCCCAGATATTGCGCCGTCCGATTATTACTTGTTCCGTTCGATGGCTCATTTCGGTACAGTTGGTGTTGTTCAGCAGTTTTTTATACTTTTTATGTATGCAACAAATTATTCTTTGTAGATACTTTACTCTATCATAAAAGTAGATTTTACTAGAAGATAGTTCGTATACTAAGGTAGCTGGTATACAAAAAGCGAATAACTTCTGCCATAGAAAATCCGCATAGTAGTTCTAAGGTAAATACTGCTTTGCAATTTTCTATTCAATCGGCAATTTTAGAGACAGTATGAATAAGAACAGATATGCGATCTGTATTTAAAATATACACAATTATTTAGTTATAACCAATATAAATTGATTTTTCAATTTGCAAATGAACACTAGATAACCTTCGTGAGAAAGGCGACATTCTAATTCCCAAAAGTTGAAAAAGTCTTGAGCTCAAAAATCACTATTAATTTTCTGAGCAAGAAGAAAACAATCATTAAGGAATATCATTCGGCATTACTGACCATTTTACGAGAAACATTAGCAAATTGAAAATTTTCCAAAGGTGCTTCTCGATACAAACCGCACGTCGTCAAGGAAAAAGTTAACATTTTAAGGCTCGAATTAATGAGTCACTGTCCTTATTAATCGGATCTGTCTCTTTCTGAATATAGCATCTTTCATAAAGTAGAAAAGAATCCGAAAGACCCTACAACGAAGAGGTGATAGAAGCTGTAAGAACTTGGTATCAGAGTTCGTTCTGGCAACCAAGTTTCGTTCATTTTATATAATATAACTTCTTCAGAACACGATCTCGAAGAGACTGCCGACGTTTTTTGCATATATTGGTGCTTCACAAGTGTACTTTTTACATATTATATAATGAACCGACTTTTATTAATGCTACATCTTATCTAAAGAAAAATAGAAATATTACCACAGCAATCTGAATTATATGGAAGAATATATAAACTTACGTTTTATGGGCTGTCTTGAAGTTTCGACTGCAAAGGATTAATTACAAAAAAAAGCAAGAAGTTTTGTCAAGCTTTTTATTCAAAATATTATTCTACGATATCCACAGAGCATTGTTTATTAGAAAAATCGGTTACATTTAATTTTAATAGATCAAATTGACGGAAGTTAACGCCTGACTGTTCGGTAGTCCATAACCACAACCCTCTTTCTTCTGCAAGTTGAACTGGATAGACTTTGCCGATTTTCCATTCTCCTTGATGGCTTTGTTTTCCAATGTATAATTTCGTATAATTGATATCGTTTCTTTGGAAACCTCCTACTATTGCATTGCTCAACTGTTCGACGATACTCTTGTCAAAGTCCACATGCTCCCAGTAAAATCTTTTATTGTTTGGGCTGCATAATATCTGAAACGCAAAATTAGTTATTTTTGTTTAATTTTACTAAAAGTTCTAGCAATTGTAATTCAATACAGTTTAATAAACTTAAATTCATCTGAATGGTAATTATATCTCGTCGACTAAAAGAAGCACTAGATAACAGTAATTAGTAGTAGTTCATGGTTGCACTGTTATCATCGTTATCTATAATTTTTCAGTTTCCACACATAATCAAAGTAACATATTTTCCTTTTCTAATAGTTACAATTAGTGTATTTTAATATCATTAAAATAAAATACACGTGGTCTGCGCGCCTATGCTTTCCTTTGTTCTTTGTATTGCACTCACTATGGTCTAATTTCTAACATCTTAGTTAGACACTGCAAACAACCCTGCATGGTGAAAAAATATATCCCTTTGTGTATCCTTGAGGTGTTTGAATTTGTTATAATTAGTCGTCGTATATTCTTATAGTATGTCCAATAAAAATACTGACGTATCAAATAAACAATTGCACAATTTTGTCACTCAAATTACGAAATGAGTATTCTAGTAAACATATAACAACACCAATTTCCTATACGGATTCCCAAAGAAAATCATATTATATACTTCTATTCTAGTTAAGGAATTGCATATGAGTGGCTAATAATAATTATAATCTTTATCTTGTTCTTAATTTTTTTCTATATTTATTATTAATTCAAATGTGCTACCGATCATGCCAACGTACGTTTCCTTAGGCGGATTTATTTCTATACTCCTTCATAAACAAAACTATAAATTAATCAAAATTAAGTTACACACTAAGAAATAAATGAAACTGCCTAAATTTCACAATATATTATATATTTAGTACTAGTTTCATCCGTTAGGATATTATCGGGCAAGCTAATAGACGAAACTAGTCGCAGTAAAAATATAATGGACCAGGAGTTTATTTAATTGGACCTTGTTTTATCAAATAATAAAGCTTATTATTATTAACATCTTCCTTCGGTACAATTGATGTTATTCGACAATTTTTTATACCTTTTATGTACATATGCAACAAATTATTCCTTCTAGTGTTATATTTTATCATGTATCTGTGATAAAAGTATTGGTCGAGAGAGGGAGATATGATATTATTCTATTTTCTGTAGAAATGGTAGTTCGTATACTTCGAGATGGTCTGCAAAGACCAGTTAGAAAATATGGTAAAGGAAAATAACTATATTTCGATTTTCGAAAGAGAGAACGGTTTATAGTTATGTGATAAAGATGAGAAAGCGAATAACTTCCGCTTAATCCAAATTGAGTTACACACTAAGGAATAAATAAAACTGCCTAAATTTCACAATATATGTATAGTTAGTACTAGTTTCATCTGTTAGAAGCTTATCGGGCAAGCTAATAGACGAAACCAGTCGCAGTAAAAAATATAATATAGAGTGAAACTTAGACAAAGTGTTTTATTTATTCCTCAGTGTAATGGAATTTTACAAGGTAACGACCTCAGTAGCAACTATTTGTAATCAGTAATGATAGGCTACTAGAAATGGAATTGTACGATGAACCTTAGTATTTCAATTGAAGAGCTATTAATTTATGAATTTTTGGAATAACTAGGTAAACTTATGAACAGTAGGCTTTCTATAATAATATGTGTATGCTACAGGCCTCCTAAAAGTAATTTCATATAATTCGCAAATGATTTTGAGGGTATTACAACTTTGACATCTTACATCTTTTTCATAAAAAAATTCAAAATCATATCTAAAATAAAAATTATGATCAATACGTCGATTTGATAATTGTATCAAGAGATTTGCTAATCCGACAGACTAGAAAAATTCAGTACAGACAGCTTTACAAACATTTACAAATGTATCCTAAATATAATTTCTACAAACAATAAAAAACGCACATTTCGAACTCGCTGCTTCAAAGATATTAATGTGAACCGTTTCCTATCGGATCTATACAAAATTATTTGCTATTTCAATTTTGATATGCCAAACATGATGATATGAATTCTGAATTCCAATATTTTTTACTTATTGAACAAGTGTCCCAGTTAAAATTATCACTACATATAGCGCTAAAGCTTCTTATCTCACATATACTATAAAACTAATGATTGAAGCTAGAAATAGAGCTTTAGTGCGCAATTTCGACGAACGAAACCAATTTAGCGATTAAAAGAGAAAAAATGGCGTATTTTTTCAGTATCAAGTTAGATTAATCGTTTCTGATAAGAATAATCGTTGGAAAAATCTAGATGGAACTAAATCTGCAGATACTTCTGACTAATTAAAGGACATTGTCTTGTGTAACAAGTTCTGTTTACCGACCGTGTTAGATCGACTGATCAAACTTTTAAATTAAAATTGCAATCAAATGCCTGAAGATGTATATATACATCGCATTTTCATTTTCTAAATAGTTCATTCGAGTCTATAACTTACAAATATTCAATCGTTATTTTCCGCATAATATAAAGGATAAAGTAAATAAGTATTCATATATATACGAGGAAGCGTTTTTATATTCGCGGAATGGGGGACAAGGGGTGGAAATAAAAAAACCAAATTATTTTTCTTTTTCAATATATTCACCTGCAAGACGGATACATTTTTCACATCTTTCAATTAATTTATTTATACCCTCATAAAAAAATGATTTCTCTTTATCTGCAAAATACGCCGAAACTGCCTCCTTGACTTCATCATCGGCAGTAAATTTTTTACCCCGCAGCTCTTTTTTCATTTTCGGAAACAGGTAATAATCACTCGGGGCCAGGTCTGGGCTGTAGGGTGGGTGATTCACAATTTCGAAGCCCACCTTATGCAGGGCAGCTAACGCAACGCGGCTCTTGTGGACGGGCGCGTTGTCGTACAAAAGCAGAACACCTTTTGTCAATTTTCCCCGTCTTTTCTCTTTAATGGCTTCTTTTAGTCGCTCTAATATTGAAGCGTAATATTCTCCGGTTATAGAAACACCTTTATCTTTATAATCAATCAACAATATTCCTTCCGAGTCCCAAAATACCGTTGCCATGAGTTTCCTAGCTGATTGTGACACTTTAAATTTCTTGGGAGGTGCTGTGCCCTTTTTATGCCACTGCATGGAGTCTTGTTTGGACTCAGGTTCATAATGATGAACCCAAGTTTCGTCTCCAGTAACAATTCCACTCAATACACCATCCTTGTCTTCATTACAGAGGTCCAAAAATGCACGCGAACACTCTACGCGCTGTTGTTTTTGCGGCGGCGTGAGCATTCTCGGCACCCATCTTGCGCTGACCTTAGACATGCCGAGATAATCGTGTAGGATTTTAAAATTTGTTGTATCGGATACTCCAACCATTTCTGCGAGTTGTTTGTTCTTTAGTCGAGCATCTTCGAGTACAATTTGTTCAACTTTTTGGATAAGTGCTGGCATGGTCACCTCAATGCTCCTGCCCGGCCTCGGATCGTCTTCAAGGGATTCCCTTCCTTGTTTAAATAAACTATGCCACTTGTACACCATGGTTTTTCGCCGTAAACCAATGACATCTCATTCATTATGGTCGCGACTTATTTTCCTTGCCTGGTAAGGAACTTTATAACGGCACGATATTCGATTTTTTCCATATTTCACTTTTCACTCCTGATTATGTTACTTGGTTGACGATAGCTCAAAGACTAACTGTCTGATAACAATGAAACTTCGTATTTATACTAATCATGAGTCGCTGCACAGGCCACGCCCCAATGCGCCTACTCACCCCTCTACAACCCGCTCATTCCGCTAATATAAAAACGCTCCCTCGTGTATATAGAATAAATATATACACGCCGATTTGTACTATAAAGTGCAAGATGAAAAATGTATTCTTGTCACAATAAGCATCGTGGAATGACTATAGCAATTAGCATATTCTATGGATTACCGATGTTTGGGCGCTTGTACGTATCTACAATAACAAGATCTACATCATTGCAATAACCTTTTTGAATACATGAATATGTCTTCTTTTTAATTTTTGACATTTAGTCTTATTTAACAATTTTGTTTATATTTATTTTTTATGTTTTCTATTCTCTTTTTATTTTTTTAATCTAAAATAGATTCATAACTGTTTTTTTTCTATAATTGCCAATAAATACTTTATTATTACTATCAAATATAAACTACTAATTGCAAGTACTTTTTAACAGCTGACTAACCACGAATTCTTACAACCAATATAAATTTTTTGTTTGTTAGAAATGCTCATAGTGGGACTAAAATAACTTCTATGTTTATATTATATAAAACGCATAGTATAGGCGTCTAGTCGGGCACCATTTGCAAACCTACAAGATGCTAAATTTCATTAGATGTTTTTTACTATTTCATGTATATGAAAATGGAACTATAAGTTTATTACGATGCTACATGTTTATTAGTTTTTCAAGTGAACGTTATATATATGTAGCTTTCAAATATTTAAAAAATTTAAAAATCGCCTTTCTGAAACAAGATTCATCTTCCGAACTGAATTTGTCGTTTAGTTTGGATGATGAACTTCATTTTGGTCAACCTTTAACATTTTATTTCATTTTTATGTACTCAAGCGTTTAGTATTTGTTTTGAAATATGATAGGAGGATGTATGGAACAAAAATTCATAACTCGAGTTAAAACTTGTTAATGAGATTGTATATACAGACTAGATAATCAGCTCCAGCAATTAAAACAAATTATGTAAAGTGATCTTAGGCGAGTAGTTCAACACCAATTTTTAGAGAAGGTGATAATTAGATTCTTACTTGCGACCTATGTATGTACGGACCTGTGTGCATTCAAGCTTCCAAGAATTTTACCGCCCTCATTTACAGTTAACTCTGCCTTTCGTCACAACCCGAAGATCAGTTCAATTTGTCATGAAACCAAATTCAAAATAACACAAGCTATTGCAGCAAAAGCCCTTCAAACTAATGAAATATATTAGAGTGTACTTTAGAATGAACTTACTTTAATAAAATTCCTGCTACTTCGTGACCCACCATTTTCTGAAAATGCTGTATGACGACGAGTATGAATAGTAGCTGGCAAAGTATGTTGTTGAAAATCGAATTGTCCAATGTATATACCAGGTGCTCCTTCGTAAGCATCATTTGATATATCGCCCGGTACATAATCTCTCCAATAGAAATCTGATACTACAGAACCTATATAATAATAACACAAAGCAAGCGGTTAATCATTTAAATCAATTTAATTTGTTTCTAATATCGTATCACATAAGATCAGCTTAGTTCACTTTCATAGTAACACCAATTATGTTTTAAATATAGAAATTAGCGACAAATATGTCATATCGTCTTCCACCAAAGTATTAGAATTTATAATTACAGGAGACATAAAATAGTCCTCTCATTTTGATTTTATTTGTAACAATTTAGCTGCAACATGTTTAGCTCTAAGGCAACTTAAAAGGTCATGTAGCACCGACCCTTTTTCAATTTAGGTTAGTGTAGAGAATGCGTTGCAATATCATGAATTAGGGAGTATTCACTCAACTGAAAAAAATTACAGAAGAAAAGGCTTTAAGAATTATATTTATAATATTTAAAGGTTTAGATGTTTGCCAAACTTTTATGAACATTATATTCTGAAAATTCCCTTAGCTCTACGAGAGTTTGATCAATGGCGCATGTTCGAAGAACTACAAGAGGTTCAACAGGTAATAAATGTAAATAAACATTTACCCTGTTAAGGAGTGTTTTCAATATGAATCATAATTAGAATTAAGAATATGGTTGGCTCACCACATATTGATAATAGATAAATAGAATAAAATTATGCAGCCTTTTCAGCGCAATGACAAACAGAATGAGACCGATTAAGTATTTTAAGCATCAGCTATGTTTTCATAGTTGTTTCAATAAATCGAGTTTTCCTTAAAAAAATGTTCTTACATGAAGAGAACGACGGTTTAACATCCATTAATATAATAATTGCATAACTAAAGTAATGTTCGATAACACATAACGAATCTGTGTAGTCACTTTTACTACGAATTAATTCTTTTTAATGCGGTAAAGACTGTAACTTTCTTGAGCACACTAAGTAATTTGGCTATACAACTAATACTTTTGTTGTCACACATAGCATGTAGCTGTGCTTGTATAATGTCTAGTATTTGCAGTGAATTCATTAATGGCAAGGAAGGGTTTTGTATTTTATCAATTGCTTCAACTACTCCTTGATTTTCTAATTGTTGTAAATTATTTGTAAATCTGCATCAACTTTAATATTTACATATTTTTTTTGACTTTCCTGGATGACAGTTGCTTCGGCAAGACAAAATTAGAACACTATTACAGAATCAGCTTTCTAGAAATTCAGGAAATAATAAAAGTTGCCTTCGGCCATATTTCCCAGCGTGTAAAAATTGGCTATATAGATTCGGTGATGTCGAGATAGTGCCTATGGAATTCTCGAATACGTTTAAAAAATTTCAAGAACACTACTTCTATGTGTGCTATCAACTGGATAATAGCATCGAGTCTTTTCTGCCACACGATATAAGGCATGAATTTTACACGTAACCTTAAAAAATTACTATGGACATGTTAAAGAGACCCATCTACAGAATGCATAGTTGCTACGCAGTCAGTCATAAATATTAAAAGTTAGTCTTCCGAAAGTTCAAATTTTTCCAATGTATTTAACATTACGCGCTTTTTACAGTCACATTGTGTCCAGCACATGAACGGTCTATCGCAAACTAATCATTTTACATTTGCGCCATCGTACTTTAATCTGGAAATTCAAAAATAAACTAATTTACTGTCAGATAATCGTTTCTTCGATCGGCGTAATTGCTACATAATTCTGTACATGAAAAGGTCAGTAATACAAGGGAACACCTTTGAACGAAGATGCGCATTTTAATACATATCTACATATCAGCAAGGAAACACTTTTTAAGTGCTCCGCGTGCGACTAATACAGCGACGACCGAATCTCTGCAATCTAATTATAATTAATCTTTGTTAATACTCAACGGATCTGTAGACCCACTATCACTCACAATACGACTAATTGTTGTAAATTATTTGTAAATCTGCATCAACTTTAATATTTATCATACATATTTTTTTTGACTTTCCTGGATGCTAAAGTGTATTAAGGAAAGATTTAAATTTTACCAGATTAAAACAAATTACTGATGATAGTGGATCTACAGAGGCGTTAAATACTAAAAAAGACTATTTTAATTACACATGTATTTCATCATTAGATGTTAAGAGATCGTCGTCTACGTACGACATTTATTCCTGACGGCGACTACGGTTACATGAAGAAACTACGGAAACATACCTAATTCTACAAGTATTTAACAGTTCTTATCCACTTTGTGCATCTACACAGTGCAAACTCTGAATGATGAGGAACACTAAAGACGTATCTACTTCTGGGCTTCCTGGCTGGAACCGCGTCACTGGTATAACTGCCGACGTTTCGTACCTACTCGTATGGGACATCTTCAGGGCTCAACTACTGCTACTGTTTGTTGCACTAGAACTGTAAGACCAAACGTCGGTAATTATACCAGTGACGCGGTTCCAGTCCGGAAGCCCAGAAGAAGATAGTATGGACCACGACCAAAGGCGTATTAAAAAATTGTCCAACGTTAATGAAAGAAAATTTAAAGATTTATGCCCTAGACTGTAGTGTTTGCCTAAAGTATAAAAACCAATGAGACAAATTGTCTCAGGGGTTAACTCTCCCATTTGCCAAATTTCAAAGTAGTTTGTGAATGAATACAAAAATTTGCTCGAAAAATTTAAAAGCTTATCAGTTGCCAATTCAATAGAATTTATTCAAAGACTTAAAGATTGTAAATTAGAAGACGAAAAAATTTTAGCGTCATTCGAAGTAAGTCATTGTTTCCTTCGGTATCGATTCCAGAATCTTTTCTGTTGATGACAACTTAGTTATTGAAATACGTATAGAGAATACGAAAATTATTGTGGAGAGGAGTTATATTAATGTTAATTGATTAATAGAAAATAATTTTATTAAATTATATTGTTGCATTAAAATTATTTAAATTAGGATCTAATAATTTTAAGTCGAAGTCTATAATAAATTTTAAATCAATTAAACGAGACTGCAATATAAATATAAATTAACATTTGTAACAATAATCGAAAAAAAATTACATGAAAGGAGCTCTACACAAAAAATATGAAAATATTTCAATCACAATTCTTTAATTTTTTTTATCACATAGTCTACTAAATTTACTTATATTTTTATAATATGTAATATAACAAGTCATTTTACGTCATTTTAAATTGTATTTAGTTACAACAGATGCTTGGAAAGATTTTTCTCCCTCCCTTATAAACTCCATTTATATTTTGAAACAAATGAACGCGAGTTTTGCCTTCATATCTGTTGTCTGTTTTTAGAAAGCAATCAAAATTCTATATTAACATATTCAATTATCAATGATTGTCTACAGCAATCTCCTTTTTACAAAAGGCATTATGTAAAAGCAAAAACACGAACTTACCTGTACCTAAAACTAAATTAATTAACAACCAATATATCAACACGATATTCATTTTCACATTGGCTTGCCTTTATTTGGAGAAATGCCTATACGCTTAGATGCGTTCAGATCATCCGCACACATTGATTCCTTTTTAGTCTTGCTTCAACAACCTTGACTTTTGCATGTGATGAGCGCGTTCTCTCTCTCAACAACAAATGTGTTGGATGTGATATATAAGAACTAGTTTTATTTTAAAATCTAATCTTCTATATATACATATTTATTTAATTTTGTTGGGGGCCTAAGATAATAGTAATAATATTGTAGAAATAATAATAATAAAAATACAAGAACTAGGGGTGATGTCACAATTAATTGTATTTTAATACAGCGCACCGGTTAGCAACTGGATTATACATATGACTATACGATTATATAGTAACGCCTATACATGTAATAATTGTCAGGGTAATTTAGATTACGAAGGGGATACACACATACACTATCGCTCATAAGTGTTTGGTCACTCGCATTTAATCCGCAAATCTAACAAAAATCAAAATTGAAATACTAATATCTTTTTATTATTTACGTACGAGTATATGAAAAATATATATTTTTACATCTAAAATAAATTGTTGTATAATATATTTAACTAAATTTTAGACTCGACTTTAAATATGCTCTCCTTTATTTTCAATCACTGCAGCACAAAATCGAGGCATTCTTTCTAGTAATTTTCGCAATGTCTCAGGTTTTATTTTATCCCATGCCTCTTGCAGATTCCTCAACATATCAACAGCAGATGTGGGGGCCGATTTTCTCACCTCTCGGTCAAGTTCTTCCCATAGCAACTCGATGAGATTTAAATCGGGACTCTGGGGAGGCCACACCATAATTTTTATGGTTCCCTCATCCTCCAATTTCTGCAAATGTTCCCGGCATGGTTTGGAAGTGTGTTTCGGGTCATTATCTTGTTGGAAGATAAAATTCTGGCCCGAAATTTTAGTTCCAGAGGGGATTGGGTTTTCCTCTAATATTCGCTTATACTGTTCTTTTTTTGTATATTTTCGATTTTGCCCACATTTGATCAAGAAAAGCAACCCCATATCATGACTGAGCCTCCACTGTGCTTAACAGTAGGGGCTATGCATTCTTCCCGGGCAAGCTCACCCACAGACCTCTTCACGTAAACACGTCTTCGTGAACCGAAAATCTCGAATTTGTATTCATCGGGCCAAACTACTTTGTTCGCCTTCTATGGTCCAATTTTGATGATCGCGTGCCCACTTTAAACGTTTCTGCTTGTCTTGCTTGCGTAAAAACGGCTTCGGCATTGCAATTCATCCGTGAAAACCGGCTTCTTTTAATCGCCGTTTAACTGTGGAAACACTTACGAGTTTTAGACGAACAGTATTCATTTCTGCTGTGTTTTCTGGTACTGTTTTTCGTCTATTTCTCTTGCTTGTTATCACCATTGCAAGATTTTCTGCTGAGGTTGTTGCCTTTGGTCTCCCTTTTCGAATCCTGCGGCACACTTTCACATACGTGGTGTTTTTTGTTGATATAACCCACGGTGGACGGATTTAATTTAAGTTCTGTGGCAATTTCGCGGTTGCTTTTGCCAGATTTATGGCATGCCATTATTAGCAATTATGTTTCTACACTCAATTCTTTCCGTTTAGGAATTTCTAACCGATTTAACTTCTTCGAAACACATCATGTTATCACTATTAGCATCTCACAAAAACTTTTCTATAGAAACTGTAATGAAACAAGGGTGACCAAACTACTTATGAACGGTAGTGTATAAACACCTCTTCTGGTATTTACAATATTTAGCGTTTAGCAAGAATCAGAGTCGCTTTAGGTGTTTCTTATATCTGACAAGAAAGAAACCAACAGAATTATCAATACACATATAATTTCTATGTATATTGTTCGTTTATAAGTATATGTAATTATCTATTCAACTACAGGTTGTCTGCACTTCGGACGCCCTTTTCCCCAATTCATTAATTCGCACTTCTAATTATTCTCTCTTGAATAAAATTAAACGTGACTTTATTGATGTGTAACTTCGTCAAACACTTGATTGAAACATCCTCACAACGCAGTCTTTATTCCATTGTGAGTAATCGCGGCACCCATCTTGTGCACAACTTTCGAATTTTCAAATTTTCAGTCAACATGTGATCTACGGCACTTTCAGAAGTGACTACCATGTCTGTCAGCTTGCGCAGTAGACAGTCATCCAATACGATTTTGTCGATTTTTTTATAATTTCTAGCGTAGTCTCCTTATTTCATCGACCACTACACTGGTCGTTTTGACAGCTCGTGCAGCTTCGTTTAAGCTCTTCCACCCAATAGTTTGCTGTTGCAAACAAGACAGTAGACTCCCCTAAGTAGAATCTAGCTACGTTTTGATATTGGTTTGACTGAGGCCTTCCAAATGAAATTATTGTAGCACATAACGACGACCAATTTTTTACACGTTTACAAATTCACTGAGAGCGTTTGGTACTGATGGCTGCAAAACAAATACTAAAAAAAGTGGTGTCGTCGAACTTCAAATTTAAGGTTTATAGGGTTTGTACTTCCACCATAGTCATTCCTTTCAAACAACAAGTCAGATCGGATACTCTTTGGACTACCTTCGTATTTTGCTGTTCCTGGTACTTTATTTCTAATATGTGCTAAGCTGTTATGGATTGAAGAAATATGTAATTTAAATAATTGAGAATTTAATCAGAACTTGATTACAAAAATAAATACATGAAAAATAATCTTATGCAATAGCATTACATTGTTTATTACTAGCATCTGTTGTATTATATTTCAATATAAAAAATTGACGAATATTGACTTGTTCTCGATTGTCCTTCCAAATCCAAAGTCCTTTGCTATCTGAATATTCGTAACCATGAACTTTGCCAATTCTCCACTCTCCTTCATATAGTGTTTTCCCAATGAATAATGTATCACGTTTCTGGCTTTGAAATCCTCCTTTTACTGCATCTACAAGTTGTTGATAATCCACCCTGTCCAAATCTACATTTTCCCAGTAAAGTTTCGTATGGTCTGGGATGCACAATATCTGAAAAGGAAATTTTGTGTAAATAATCGAAATATATTCTATCTGACAAAGAAAGACATTTATAAATTAAAGTTGGGATCTTCCAATTTCACAAGGTATATTTGTAATTTTAGAAATCTGTAGTCCTGTAAGACAAGTTCAAAGAAAGTCATTTCTCCAATTTCTTAGTACTCTCAACAATTGATTTCTTACGCATAGCGATTTTAATACCAAACACAGAAAATGATGCTATTTATTAAATGTTTGGATTAAAATAATTTAAAAATGTTATTTACACTCAGACTAATCTATATCTTCTAGCTCGAAGAACATCCTAATACCTTTGTTGTTAATTTTGTTGACAACCATAATATTACAAACCGATTAAAACGCAAGATTCCATAACGAAAATAAATAATTTACTACTTACCTTTATACCGTGTTTTGTAGATTTTTGACCGAGGTATACTGAAATTGCCTGTCCAGAACTGATAAAAAGAGTAGCTGGTAAATCAAATTTTTCGATATTAATTTGAGCTATGTATCTTCCCGGTGCACCTTCGTAAGCATCACAAGGTATGTCACCATATATATAATCTCTCCAATAAACATCATGTATAACACCGTCTAAAGAATGAATGAAACTTGTATAGTTTCTAAGTACTATCACTCTTATAGTAATAATTTAAAAATTATCGAATAAAATAATAAAGCCTATTTTAAAGACATATGCAGATTGAGTTTCCTAATATTTTAAAGGAGCAACGAGGATTATGATGAAGAGAAACATTAATCATATTTTAAACTTGTGTGGTGTTTGATAAATTTGGACAACTAATGGTTTCAAACCAAGAGGAAATATCATTGCTGTCTGTATATTATTTATATATTTATTGTTATTATTATTATCAACGTAATTTTTTTATATATTGTGTAAATGAAGTCGTAAAAATTAATTGAGGAATTATGGGTTTCAGTAAAGTGAACGTTTGACAGCTTTAATAAATAATAATCCAAACCTTTACATTCCCCAACAACTTAACGCCAATTATAGGGAGCGTTGGCAAATTATTACTTATTATCCGCACTCGAAATGCGAGTTAAAATGTTTAGCTGTCAGCATTTGCTCACACGGGTAAGAAAAATCCCAAAAAATTTTCCCAGACAGGGAACTCAATCCCGTAACCTCGGCGTAATAAGCCAGTAACTTAACCAATGAGCTATTAACTGGCACATGCAATAAAAAAGGGTTTTGAAAAAGTAAAGTACAAATTATTCATTGGAAAGTAGCTGCTTAGATAGATCAGCAGTTAGAAGGAAACAAAAAATTTTTGTAAAAAATATTTCTTATTTTCTCCTCGGAACTTATTACATTAGCTTAAGTGATATTCAAGTCTCTTCATTCTTTCTGAAAAGATAATTCGAAATATGTATTAATTCCAGTGATTACCTACTCATTCCATCCAAAGATCTTTTCACGAAATAAAATTTTCATCATGAGAGAAAATAAAAGGTCTAAATTTTTGCGACTGAAACAGTTGAAGTGTAAACGCTTAAATTTTCCTGAAGAAAAAGTGCTCGTTTTTTCTTTAATAGGGAACTCATGTAGCTGATTTGAAAAGGATGTAAAGTATTCGTTTGTTATCGTTTCAACTTTTTGAGGGCAATCGTTAAAAAAGTCTCACTGCAGTCCCAAAAGATAGTAAGCATAACGCTGCCGATCCAGTGAATGGTATTTACCTCCTTCGAAGAACTTGTGCCAGCCTAAATCAATTATTTCGATTATTGCTTCATTTCGAGTGTGTAATGTTATGTTCAGGTTTCATAAGCCGTTATTATTCGGCGGTAAAGTTTAGAATCATGTTTTAACTTAACTTGAAAGTGAGAGCTGTTTACATTTGTCATTAAATTTATTATGCAAAATTGAAATTACTGAAACCATATGAAATGTGTAAAGTCTTTGTTGTTTCGCGTAGTTTTATTCGGTGGTTATCTACAGAGTATCATTATGCTATACGCGAAAACAGTAATATGACAAATACCTCAACCAGCTGACACGATGTACTAAATTCATTCTATGAATTAACCATGCACATACCTCCTAACTCTCAGTAACTTTCATACACCGCTATATAATTGGCAGCTCTAGTTACAATCGTATCAAATTTAGATGTGTGACAGATGTTTTAGGTTGTCGCAAAACAACAGATGCTTGTTAGTAGTACGCATTTCTCTCATCGCAATCACTAATTATTGATCCACCCCCTCCACGGAGAAAACTGGTAAAATTAATTATGAACTGGGATAAAAAAACATTATTTGCTTCTTATACTAAAACATGCCTGGCACAATTATGATTTTTAGCATATACAGATGACCTAACAATAGTAAAAAGATGAGAACAAGAATCGAAAGATTAAGGTCTGAAAGCAAGTGAAAAAAAATTAAAGTGTGGTTAAGACAAAGGAAGGAATTAAGAGTAAATTTGTTGACAGTTATAAATACCATCAGATTCGATTGTTCCAGAAAGTGATTAAGGAAGTATGTAAATGGGCACACGAACGAAAGGAGATAACAGTCTTGAAGTACGATGATAATAATACGATCAAAGAAGATCCCCTAAAATAGGCCTCTGCAAAATAACAAACTGACAAATAAAATAGCGAAATTTAAGTTTCAATATATGAGGATTTCTTTGCACAATTCTCTTGTTTTAGGTCAAATATGCAGCAAATACACGATTTTTGCATTATTAAAATTCTCAAAACATTGGCCGATACGTATCAGTCAAGAATTAATGTATTCTTAGTAGAACTATGGTGAGGTATTTTGGGATTAAATGTCTATTAAACAACAAAACTTCTGTTCTTAATAAGAAAGATTTACTGGTATGGTAATTAGGTGTTAATATAAAATATTATTTAAGATTGATATACCCCTTCCGAGGACAAAAATGAGGAAGTTAAATCTTAATATTATGAAAAAGCGGAAGTATTCAGAACACCACATTTTAATCTAAAATTTATGTATTCTTTAACAGTAGAACTACGATGAGATACTCTGACATGGAGTTTCTGTTAAATAAAAAATATAAGTCAAACTTCCTTTCTTAGTAGGAAAGGTTTGGTCATTTAGTAATTATGAGTTAATATCAAAACATTATTTTAGATGTATGTACATGCCAGTTCTGAAGACAAAAATGAAAAAACAAAACTTACTATTAGATTAAGACACACGCGCAGACACACACACACACAGAGAGATACACACAGAGACAGACACACATACACACAGAGAGACACACACACACACAGCAACACATACGCACAGAAACGCACACGCGCGCGCACACACAAGCAATAGGAAGAACTGAAAGTATTCAGTTGAATATCAGATTTTGATCGGACATGGTTGTAAACGATTTCAATCCCGACATGAGTATTGTTGGAACCACTAAAGTTTGCCGGTGTATCGATAACGCTGCAAAATACGAACATATATAGACATTTCTCTAATTCATCGGTAATCACGTGTGTTGAAGAAAGAAAGGGCTCAAACTAATTCTAATAGAGTTACGCGCTACGTCTTGTTAAGAAATCGTAAGAAAATAGAAACAGACGTATGGAGAGCATGTGTATTAGGCACACATGTGTTACGTGTAATACAGATCAAATAGTGTTTTGACTTTTGATGTTTGTCTCTTCTACTGTTCCGATATTGTTATCTTCCTGTTATTTGTTATTGTTCTAACAACTAATTAATCATATTTGTTTCATCATCCTTGTAAGTTTACACTTAGATAAACTACGTAGGTAGCTTTTACATTTGTTATTTATAGGTTTACAGGTTAGGTATAGAGTACATTATCGCATCATAAGTATAGTATTTAATTTGATATCCTCACTTCTTGTCAACACCTTATTTCATACAACAAGTAATCACATAATCGGAAAACATTCCTGATTTCAACTTTAGAAAGTTTATAATATATAATAACTTAAAATATAATATATTGAGTAACAGAAATATCAAAAATTTACACTCACCAGTACGAGAGGTATCAGTCAAATATATTAAAAGCAAAAATATTTGCAACATTTTAAAATTCTCTTGATTTTACTTTCAACTAATACAACACAGGCACGTCTTGTTATAAAAATATAATATTTGTACACATACGTCATAAAGTGAATTTTTTTAAAACCCGAAGTCTGCCAACTAATATCCCCTCTACCAGACTGGTTTGGCATCCAAGTATTATTACTAGTTTCAAGGATACTCTGGGTCACTTAACAAGAGATAATTTGAACAAAATCAAGCTTAATAGCTACTGAACACAAGTCAATGCGATGCCGTATAATTTCCCGGTCTACTGTATCTTGAGTAGCTATTCAAGTTCTATTCAATACAAGTGTTGTCTCACTTGTTTGTACGAGGTCTCGCAATTAAATAATGAGACTGGTATGAGAAATGTTATTTATTGCAAATCAACGTATATTTAACTTTTATCGCTTTCAACATACTGTTCTCCCCTATTTATACATCGTTGCATACATGGCTTCCATTGTTGAAAACAATGCTGTAGTTCATCAATTGTCAACCTTTTCAACAACTCTGCCGTTTTTGCATCTTCAACAGACTGAAAATGTGTTCCTTCGAATTGTACTTGCTATTCTTGCTTTTTTCTAGCGCACGTAACATAACATTATCACCAAACACCTCTTTTAACATTTGTAAACATTCTGCTGGCAATTTTTTTAATTCGTGAAGGAATTTCAGGTTAATTCACTGCTCGATTTTTATGCCAAATATTAACACAGCACTACTAAGTAACAGTTTTCTTTTCAATTAAAAGTCGTAAGTAAACTAAAGCAGACAGAGAGACGAAATTACGGGTTGTTACTTGGGAAGTATCAAGGTTAATGATATTCCAATTACAACTTCGCTTGATGCGGCTGCACGATGGAAGAAGTCCCATTATTTAATTACCACAGTTCATATATTTACAATGCATATCCATATGCATCCATAAGTTAATCAGAAGAAAACAGAGTATTCATTTATGCATTTAAAGTATTTTAATAACATATATTGTACGTTATGGTTTCTATTTGAACTACAACTTCATTATAAAGGCACAAACCGATTTTATGACGCCATATTCTACTTCCTGAGCATTGCCGTACGAGGAATCACCATCCATTTGAAAGAGTTCGCTCAATTATTTGCTTATATCGAAATGGAAAAACTAGAATAAAAGTCTCTGCACTCTGGAATTCGTGAAAGCGAATTCGATTGTTACGATGCAGCATGCTTTTGAAGGCAATTCAATATTACATAACCCTCTCCAAAGAATATAGGACGGTACATTCAGCAGAGACAAGATGTCAGTGTACAAATCGATTGATCAACTTCTATAATACAAAATACGAAAATTAATGTGGCAAGTGGTTATATATCAACTTTCAGTGATCTAGTTAATCAACCACAGGCTCCATCAAAATTACCCTCAACATCCTTGACTTTTGGCGACTACTAGCATAAGTAAAATACCGCAATCCATTTATTACGAAGGTCTTGGAAAGATGTAGTTTTAAAAATAGCAATTAGCCATCCTAAAATGAAAATCTATATTAAATATTCATCTTCGTCGAAGATGGATATTTAACGTTTAATCAATCATTAAAGTTTCAAATTAACGAGATCTAAAAATTACAAGACGTTGGACTCATACTCCTTTATGTAAAGTTCTGACGCGCGATGTGTAGTGTTTGGATACAAACCCATGCCATCTCTATGAAAAGTGGCTATTTTCTTCGAAAGTATGTTTGATAAACGTTATCAATATAGTATGGGACAAATGGCTAAGAAATTTTTGTACCAAAGTTTTTATAAATAGCTTAATTCCCCAAGTATACACATTGTCCCCAGTTGTTCAAATTTTGATTAATATAGGATCAAAATAATGAATATTTTATTAGAGAAAATTCATTTTCAAAATTGCACAAGTTCTGAGAAGTATTACTTTTCCTACTTAACCTATGAAGCTTCCTAATCACCTCAATAATTTCAGAATGTCTTTTGTATTTTTTTGCATTCCACACATCTCTTTCTTTCACAAAACTATAAAGGAAACCTTTACCTTTATATTGTCCTTATAACATTTCCTAATGTAAGTTCTGAAACTGCTGTATCAGCATGAATGTAGATAGGTAGTAGCTGGTAGTAGTTGTTTAGTAATATTATTTACAACAAACCCCTGTCCAATGCATCTGTCAGGTGCATCTTCATAAGTATCTCATGCTATGCCCCAAGCACATAATCCCTCCAATAAAAGTCTTCAACAGGACCACTTAAGAAACAAGGAAATATTGATCATCAGTTGCACACAGTAAAATAGTATATGTATTCTATTTTGTTATATATTTTTATTAGAAAAGTAAATTTGTTGCTGTAATTATTTTAAAAATTACGCTTATTCAATCAACCAATTATTGTTGCGCAAAGCAGTATTGAATGACTGATAATAAATCACAATGAAAAGATTCATTTGCTATCAAAATCAAAGATCAAACACGTGGAAAATAGTTTGAAGATGATAGTAATAAATAAAATGACCACGTTGTCGTTGGAAATTTGATGTTTCGAATAGAATAAATAAATGGAGGAAAATACTTAAATTATAAGACTATAAGAAAATAATAAAATTGCGGGAGTTGGTTATATAAAAAAAGGTTGAAAAGGTGAATACCTAAAAGCACTACATTTGAATGGAGAGGGTCTGTGTGCTATAAACACGATAGATGCTTGAACAACACGAAAGTATTTCACATTTTGAGAACCAGTAATGCTAATTCACCCTTTAATTGAATTGGAGACTGGCTAATTATGATAATTAAATAAAAATAGCTCCTTGGTCACAATATGGTCTTTAACTCTGAACATGTACTTCAACAACTAAGTTATCATCATTAACAACAGAAAGAATCATAACACTTGGCATACTGGCACACACTATACGCAAGTAAAGCACAACATTATTTTTGTTTTTATATACAACATTTCATAACTATTTAGTTTTCTGTGATTACAAACAACCACTATATCGAATTTGACAAGAATGCCAATAATGAAGAGGTAGAGCATTATCGATTCTCAGTTATGATTTGCCCATTGACTGGAATGAACTTATCTGGAGCGGATGTGCAGACTTTTGTATGTACAAGATTGTATTTAATAACATCGTAGTTAGGTAGTTCGACAAAGCTGCCATTTTCAGGCCCAGTGAATAAGCTTATTGAAGGTCTACAGGATTTAATTTACAATGTATGAAGAATCAAATGCGTAGTTCGCGATACATACCTAATATGCTGAACGAAACGTGACTGTAAACGACACGTGTATAGTGCGAAGCACAATTACAAAACAAACTAGCATACGATCGAATCAGCAATTTTTAATCAATTTATGTGTAACACTTATTTTGGGTAATTTATCGTTTACTTTATTAAACAATGAATCATTTGTCTCACTCTGGAATAAATACGCGAGCGTATTGAAAATAGGATTAATTAAGTCTGAATTGAAAAATAATAATTTGAACGAACCAACAAATTGTAAAAAATAATTCTGTTGTGAATGTTATCGTACATACCATGGAACTACATCAACCGTCATCTTACAAGCTTCTATAATAATAGAACAATGTACTACTGAAGTAATATCAAACATGGTGTTAAACACATTAAAAAAACTTTCAAGAAACCAACTCTTAATGCGTATAACGCCGCCTCAACTATGGGTTATGTAGATTGGTCTCTTAATGAAGTTTGTTGTAATTTTTTACATGTTACATGCAAAATTCATGCTTTACACATTCTTTTTGTCAAAAACTCTTCGTAGATATTATCCAGAGATAGATACATTAATTGCAAGTATAAAGACAGTGTTTCCCCTAAGTCCCCTAAATGTACTTGAGAATTTCACAAACTATGTCCGCATATCCCTGAACAACCACAACCAATTCTTACACATTAAGAAAATGATTACAGGCAGCATTTTCTAATATTTTGAGGATATAAATAAGGTGGTGGAAAAATCAGACAAAATTTCAAGACTATCACGTTAAAACAGATTCACAAAATATTCACAATTAGTTCCGATTAGTGGAGGAAATAGAAAAATTAGAAAATTCTTCTTTGTTGCGCTAGTGCAATAAGCGCAAATATTCAACACTGTTCACGCACAATTCTGCTGCAGAAAACCCACGAAATTATTGTGTTTTAGAAAAGTGAAAGCGTTTAGACCAAAATTCGGATTTTGTTATATTGACACAAATTTGTGGTGTTTCTACAGATTCGTAATTAGTTTCAAAAGTTATTGAAGTTATACAAGTATTACATCATTAGATGTAGAACGGTTCTTCCTATAAGAATATTTCTTCCCCACCGCGCACTCGGTTTGCTGAGACGATTGTAGAAACATATTTTAAGCTGCAAATATTTAACAGATCCTATCGGGTTTGTGACTTCACGGAAGATACTTAAAACGATAGGCGAGCACACGTTTTCTAAAATACTACTTATTATTTATTTTATTTTAAGTACTTATTATCAAGAGCACGCCTATGATCAGCAGCTCAATTTCGTTTGTTTAAACAATAATTTGGGCCTGGGTGTGAATAAAAAATTATCCAGTCCACTAACATGTATATGACAACAAAGTTATCATCATCCACAGCATAAGAAGCCATAACATTTGGAGCGCTGGTTGAAAAAAATATTACTCTGGTCTTCTTATCAGTAATATATGAATAATATATATATATATATATATATATATATATATATATATATATTGCAACATTTCGGAAATTTTCTCTAAAAGTACATTAATATTGTAACTAATATTTCTAGCCGTAATTACTGTTACATATATATATATATATATATATATATATATATAGAAGAATAGAATATAGAAATATTAGTTACAATATTAATGTACTTTTAGAGAAAATTTCCGAAATGTTGCACACAAAATCGACTTTCAAATACATGTAAATATAAATAATTACGTTTAATTTTTATTATTATTAATTGATGTACTATATTTATGTAAAGTGTGTGTCCCAAATGCTATATTTTCTACTGCTACTAATAACAACCCAGTTGTTAAAAATTTGTATTTAGATTAAAAAACTATGTTGTGATAAAGGGACTACTTTTAACAACTTTCACTGATTCGCTCTGTTTTGAAGGATTATATCTTTTAAAAAATTTGTAAGAGGAAAGATGGCAATTTATGAACAGCTCAGAAAATAAGTGCAAAATATATTCGAAAGCGTCTTGCAGTTAGAAATGTTGAAATAAAATGAAAGAAAATGCCGCCAATAGATTGCTTCTTAAAAGTGTTTTGAAACGATTTGTCAAACGTCGTACTCTATATAACACTGGGGAATAATTTTTAATACGATTTCTGTTGAGTTCGATTTTTCAACTGTTTTAAAGTTAAACAGGTATGGTGATTTCAAAACTGTAGTTAGTTTTCTTATATAACGTCGAGTTTTTTCTCTAAAACTTGTCAATGTTAATGTGGCTACTCTCCGCTGTATCGAGCGGTTCGACCAAGATTTGAAGATTATGGAGGCACGGTATCAGAGTAGATGGGATGTACATAATACATATGATGGCTGACTGTTGTTAGCGTATCAAGCGAGATTGTCCACAGACTGAACACTCCAGGAAACGTTATAGGGAAAAATTTTTACCTTAACATGTATGTTCGCTGTTTCGTAAAAGAACTTTACTACTTATATGAATACAAGTTAATTTATAGAAACTATATATAGCCTTTGTGTGAATAAAAAATTATCCTGTGAATAGTATATTTACTAATTTTTTCCTTTATTTTCCTTTTGCTTCATATTTTGTAAGACTTTTAGGACAAAGAAAGGACGCACTGCAGCTTAAAAAGTTGACGGGATAGACAAAAACTGGGGTTATTTTTGGATTCAGATGGCAAAAACAAGTGTCAAATCTCGATCAACTGAATTTTTGTTTCCCAGTGACAATAGTATCAGACAGGTAAGGCAGGTCCTTTTTAGATGGTACATGGCGGGTGGATTTCTAATAGGTACTAAATATTTTACTCTACCAAATAAACGAAAATTTGGAACGAGATAAACTATTACATAAACTAAATAAAATATAATATTTTAAAAAATATTCTACATAACGAAAGTAACGTATGATTTATGATAAAATATATGTAAATTTTATGTTTTATAATAAACTGAGGTTTCGTTTAAACAGCCGTCTCAGTTTATAACAACCATACACTAAACTTGGCTAAAGTCTTGTTGGAGCATTAGTATGTAAAATATAACTTACCTGTTGGAAATATAATCACTGAGTAAGTTAGAATAAAATATATGAATATTATTCTTTCCGATACTACTAAATCATATAAACTGAAAGACTTTACAAATTTAATATCTTATCCTACTTCTGGCTAAAATATTTCCTATAAGTGAGATTGTTTCTGCTTCTTTTAGAAAAACAAGTGCAGGTTATTTCATATATTGTATTAATATTAGGGCACGCATTTACTTCTAATTTATTTTTATGAATAAAATGTTAAAATACTGATTTGACTTTCTCGTATAAAAGGAAATTCAGATGTAACTCCTTGGAGTGATAAGAAATAAACAAGTCTATCACCTAATCCAGCAGTTCTTAACTTAGGCTATATGGTTCCTTACCATACTAACGTGTATATTTTATTAAATACGTATTTCGAGAACTAAATTGACATTTTTAGAATTAGTGTTCGTGCGAACGTCTAGTTGAGTGTTTCGAGTTTCTGTCTGTGCATCTTTCGTGAATACAGGCAAATATCTCGAATCGACAACAGAAAAATAACATGATATTAATAAACCTTAAAAAAAGGTAACTAACCAAATGGAATTACAACTTAATCTATAAACAATACAAAATCGTAAGCAAATGCCGAACAATTCATAACGAATATAACCTAATAAATAATGTTGAACAAACCTAAGGATTCGCAGTAACCTACAGCCTCTTCAAGAAGGCTGGATAGGTACTATTATAAATAAATTAAAAAATGCATATAATTTTAAATTGGGAAGCACGCATTTATCCTCGATCGGTTCTTGTGGTTAACTATTCAGAGGATTGTTTAACCTTACTAATAAGTAGAGCGGCGACGAAAGTGGCAATACCATAGGCGGTACGGTAGAACGGGCAATTGGTGCGCAGTGAATGAGATCATTCACATCAAATACAATACGGTTCACGGTTAGTGTTTATAATAACTTCACACAAACATGTCGCGAAAGTCTGTGCCGTTTGCTATGTCGGTTAGAAAATACATAGCAGAATTTCCCGATTTAAAGTATGATGGATGTGCAGTATTGTGTTTGGTTTGTAATAAGCGACTTATAATACGGAAGAAAGACAATTGTAAAAAACATGTGAACAGTGCAATACATAAACTGAACAAAAGAAATGAAATACCTTATGCAACATTCCTTTATGATTTTTTATTTATGTTGACTGCATGTAATTTGCCGCTTCGTTTAATCAGCAAACGCCCTTTTCAAGTGTTCTGGAATAAATATCTGCCAAATTATAAATTACCTGCAAGAAGAACTTTACAGAAACATTTGCCGCGTTTAAGAGAGAGGCTTGAAAATATAGCAAGAAGAGAATTGCATAATAAAAATGTGTGGATTACTGTAGATGAGACTACTGATTTAAAAAAAAATAGTATAATGAACGTAATCGTACGTATTTTATCAGCCAACACATTTTCACAGCCCTATTTGTTAGCCTGTAAACGTATACAAACATGTACTGCGGCAAATAATAATGAACACCTTAAAGAAATTTCACATTTATAGTACTCAAGTCTGCATGCTTGTAACAGATGGTGCTGCTACTATGTTACTACTCGGACGTTTACTAAAAGTAACTTTTCCTAAATTAATACACATAACTTGTGTACTCCATGCTCTTCATGTAGTTGCTGAAAATGTTAGAAGTAGTTATAAAAACGTTGATCATTTGATTGGATCCACCAAACAAGTTTCTTAAATCCCCTAAACGACTTAAAGAATTTCATAAAACTTGTCCAGATATTTCGGAACCACCGGAACCCATTCTTACACGATGGGGCACGTGGCTAAATGCAGCTTTTTATTACCATAAGAATTTTCACAAAGTTAAATCCGTTATATCAAAATTTAGGCCAACCGAATCCCAAGCAATCAGAGACAGTCAACATCAATTTGAAAATCCCCAAATTCTGGAAGATCTGCATACAATATATAACAATTACCATCCATTAGTAGAAGCAATTACAAAATTTCAAAACGAAAACGATTCGCTGCCCTTAGACGCATCACTATGCATAGTGCAAAATGTGACCGCTCATTTGCATAGTTTAACTGACGCTGCTGGTATACGAGCTCATCAAAAATTATTAAGTGTTTTAAAAAAAAATCCGGACTTGCATGTTTTACGAACTATTTATGACAAATGTGCAAATAGTGAGCCCTGGAATGATTTTGAACAACAGCTTCTTTCTGCCAAAATTACATCAATAGACGCCGAACGATCTTTTTCTCTATACAAAAACATTTTCTCGTCGCAAAGGACGTCATTTACAGAAGCAACCGTAGAGACGTATGCAATGATGCAGATGTACAGTTACTTCCACAACACATTACCAGGGTTATGAAATTACATATTACTAGGTAAGCACTAATTGTGTAAGAATAAGTCTAGACACGGCACTGCTACGGACACTTTCGCCGCAGTTTATAATTTACACTTAAACACCAACCGTGAACCGTATTGTATTTGATGTGAATGATCTCATTCACTGCGCACCAATTGCCCGTTCTACCGTACCGCCTATGGTATTGCCACTTTCGTCGCCGCTCTACTAATAAGACATAACTCACAACGATGACTGTTAACGCACACGGTGGAAATTTGGCACCAATAATACAATAGACATTTAATACACTAATATAATAGGCCATTGATATATCAAGCCAAGACTTCACGATCAAATTTTAAAGCATCTGCCCGGAAAGATTTTTCGTGATTACTTGTCTAGTGTAAGGTAAATGTCCACAGCCAAAAAATCTGAAGTTGCGACATGAGTGCGAGCGTAATACGCCAATACTACTTATAAGTAACATGAGCTTTTGAAGAATATTAAGAAATGGATTATTGATACTACTATTTTTATTTATAACATTATTATAAGAAAAGTAATACAATTACTAACATCAAAATGTCAAAAATTCTTATTTTCCGTTTATTAAGTCCAAACTCCAATCATTAGATTCTAATGACCTATTATATTTAAGCATGAAAAATTGAGTAGCTCTAAATGGATTCCCATGTTTGTCCCATATACTGATTCCTTGATGGACATTTTGAATTTCGATCACTTTTCCAATTTTCCATTCGTCTTCGTGATATGCTTTTCCAATAAATAAATTAATTCCAAGTTCGGTTTGATATCCACCTTTCACAGCGTCCTTCATTTGTTCATCATGAGGCTTTTCGAAATCGACCAGCTTCCAATAAAATTTCTCAGGAACTCTACTGCAGAATATCTGGAAAATTGATAGAAAACTCTTATCTGCAAACAATTCTATTAGTAATTGAAATCATATATCAAATCTTCTTTTTTAATTCAGGAATTGAACTTATATAGAAACGAATAGTTTGATGCAGCGAAATTTATGAAAATAAGTGTCTGTATAGTAAAACATTTTTAATGCAAATTCACAAACAAGATGTTTAATAGCATGGCGAGTCCTTTAAACATCGTATAACGTTGATATAAGTTTAATTTAAGCCTTCAGCTTTCTAATGATCGGCAACGCAGAGCCAAATTTTGTTCCATTAAATCTACTTAGAACTTTGCTATAAAAACGATGAACACCATTTTGTTCGATTTTTTGGTAATACGAAAACTACCTCTTCGATTATTTCATAAGTTCACGTTAATCAGAAAATAGATCATGCCAATTCACACACAGTTACTCACAGATTGTGTATCAAATTTGTATCTATTCATGTTTCTCCGCAAAAAGCAGAAGTCAACTGCTTGGAGCTTCCAAAGCCAGCCTGTGTCAATGAAATTTATGAAAAACTACAGCAAGATGATAGTCGCCAATTTCTTGAAATAACTATCAATGCAGCAACTGCATCTCTAGATTATTATAGCACTTTCATTTCTGACAAATACAATATCAATGTAATGAGTTTTTAGAACGTTTGTCCAAAAAATTTTTAGTAAAAAAATCTACAGTAGACCAAAATAAAGAAAAGTATTAGGTTATGATCAGGCTTTCTTATATATTATAGCTCGAACAGTAAACTACGTAAACGAGTAACACGGGGTTGGTAGATTACTCACTATATATTCCGGATCTAGTATATTCATTAAGAAACTTCAAAAAATGTTTTGAAAGTAAGTTTCAGAAATATTTAGAACAAACATAATAATAAAATTTTTCAGTATTAGATTGAACATCAAGACAACATCAGTAACATTAAAAATACAAAACCTACTTTCATGTTGTACATTGCTGTTTTCCTTCCTTCTTGTTCAGAAAATGCTGTGTTACTATAAGGATATAGAGTAGCTGGTAGAATGCGCCCGTCCTGTATAAACTGACCAATATATCTGCCTGGAGCACCTTCTAGAGCATCATCAGGTATATCACCGGGAATGTAGTCTCTCCAGTGAAAGTCCTGAACCACAGCATCTATTAAATAATTCTAGTTATGACAAATATTTATGGGTTATATTTTGAAAACAAGATTGCCATGTAATAAACTAAAGAAAATATGCAATGAAGAACATAATTCAGTTCATAGAAACTGATAATAAAACATTAGTATATATTAATAAATATAGGCTTCGTACATACTTTTTGTTACATAACAGTTACACAGATTTACGTACTCATAAATAATAATATACTTTTTAAAAATTACAATAGAAGAAATTCTAACAAATAAAAATATATATGTGTAAAGTCGATAAATTGCTGGTTATAAAAAATAACTTGAAGAAAAGGAAAACCTCCGAACGTCGTTAATATAAACTAATGTTTTATTATCCATACTGGTAGAAACACTAAAAAATAAAATTTATAGAAAAATCTATTACAAACAAAACGTAACAAACGTTCATGTGCATTTCGTCGTTCTGTCTCACTGTAAACACCCATTGTCTGTGAATAGTGTCAAATATTGTGGCGTCTGCGCCTGTAACTGATGTCTTCAACTTTTCGACGCTACCTAATTCTCGATATTTGTTCTGCTACTGTCATAGGGACCTTTTCGGATCTCCCATTTAGTCTTATTTACTTTGTAAACATTTACAATAGGCATTTACTTACCTTCTTGTTTCGAAGGTTTCGATATTTCTGAAATGTTGAGGAAAATTTGCTCAAATGCGTCACTCTGTTAATGTGTGTTTTTTTACGATTACCATTATTGGTATTTTATTTTACAGTACTTGCCAAACTCTGATAAACGACATCTAACACAATGCCCTAAGTTTACGCGTTCCTAAGCTATTGTATATATAACAGTACGTGTAATTTTTTGAAGAATAATTTCATATTTTATTTTTATTTTTAATTTCACTCAAGTAGACATTGTCTATTTGAATGGTTTAATAGGTTTTCCAAATGTAAATGAATTATGCTAATTCTCAGAAAGGAGGTCTTAATATTGTAAGGTATTTATATTAACTTAGTTTGAGTTATGCGTATTTTCCCTTAATGTATTATTAATGTTCTTAGGATTTTGTTATGCATATATGTAAATGCATTATATAGTCGAAATGTATTTATATTTCTGTTAAAGGTATAATTTTAGTAAAAAGTAATAAATGGTAATCCTTTAAATAAGGCTCATATTCTTTTTAGAGACAGTTATTGTGCCTATTAAATAATAAGATATTTGTATTTTCCTGAATGTAATCCGAAAAAGTCTTATTGATATTTTTGGTCTCTATATTATATGTTATACCTTGCAATTGTAATTTATGTAATCCTGCACTAGTTACCAAATCTATTATGTATTTTCCTTAACGTATTCCAGAAAAGGTTTTAATTTTATAGTTTAGTTATTGAGTCTATTATGTGTATTGTCAAAGTTTACGATATGCACTTAGAAGCAATAACACAGGAAGTCGAAGAGCATATTCCCTTTGTGTTTAGAGTATATCACAAAAATTAGTAATTATATAAATACCTAGAAAATTTAGCAAGGAGGTAAGTGTGGCTCCAGGGCTCATAAGAAAGAATTCAAGACGTAAAGAGGCGGATAGAGAAGAGACTTCAGAGATAAAGTTAGACTCGTATAGTAGGTATTCAGAGAGTGTATAAATTGTCCGATACGAAAGGTACCACTCAATTATTTGTAGAAAAGTGTTAATGAGTGTATCGTGATAATTTTATATATGTTTATATATCGGTTCCTACATGTGGAGATCGATTGGTACCGTATAAAATTATTCAAGAGCGAATAGTTAGGAGTGCGAATCAACGCATTGGGAAAAGTACGTCAGAAGCGGAGACAACTTACAATTAAATAGATGAGTGCATATACTTATAAACGAACAATATGTATATAAGGAAAAGAATGTAAAATACTAATTTTGAGGTTTTATTTCTTGTCAGATATAAGAAAGATGTCCTACAGCGAGTCTGATTCTTATTGAATGCGAAAATAATTTATCTTTCCCCTATTTAAATAAAAAGGGGTATTTATATGTATGCATCCCCTTGGCAATCTTAATCGTCCTGAGAATCATTACATAACAGTCGAACTAAAAAGTCCCCGGTCTACCATAGTAAAACACAGTTTTTTGGCAAAATTCGATTTTATTATTCAACATAGTTGCCTTCGAGGGCGATACACCGATTATAGCGTTCTTCCAACTTTTCGATACCATTTTTGTAGTACGAATTGTCTTTAGCCTTGAAATAGGCCTCAGTTTCGGCGATCACCTCCTCAGCCCTGCTAAATTTCTTCCCGACGAGCATTCTTTTGATGTCTGCAAACAGGAAATAGTCGCTGGGGGCCACATCTGGAGAGTACGGTGGATGGGGAAGTAATTCGAAACCCAATTCACTTAATTTGGCCATTGTTTTCATTGATTTGTGACACGGTGCATTGTCTTGGTGAAACAGCACTATCTTCTTCTTCATATGGGGCCGTTTTTTTGCGATTTCGTTCTTCAAACAGTCCAATAACGCTGTATAATAGTCGCTGTTGATGGACTAGCCCTTTCTAAGATAATCTATGACAATTATCCCATGCGCATCCCAAAAAACTGACGCCATAACTTTTCCAGCTGACTGTTGCGTCTTTCCACGCTTTGGAGCCGGTTCATTGCGTGCAGTCCACTCGGCTGACTGTCGATTGGACTCTGGAGTGTAGTGATGAATCCATGTTTCATCCATTGTCACATATCGACGCAAAAACTCGGTTTTATTACGATTTAACAGCTTCAAACACAGCTCGGGATCATCAACTCGTTGTTGTTCTTGATCGAATGTGAACTCGCGCGCCACCCATTTTGCACAGAGCTTCCGCATGCCCAAATATTCATGCACGATGTGTCCAACACGTTCCTTTGATATCTTCAGGATGTCAGCTATCTTAATCAACTTTACTTTACGGTCATTTAAAATAATTTTGCGAACTTTTTTGATGTTTTTGTCGGCGACAGCCTCTTTTGGTCGTCCACTGCGTTCGCCGTCTTCGGTGCTCATTTCGCCACGTTTAAACTTAGCATACTAATCAATTATGGTCGACTTTCCTGGCGCAGAGTCCGGAAACTCCTCATTAACCCATGCTTTTGCTTCAACGGTATTTTTTCCCTTCAAAAAGCAGTACTTTATCAGCACACGAAATTCTTTTTTTTCCATTTTTTTAAATAACAAAAGTAGCTTCACTCTTAACGCAATATCTCAGTAACTAATGGTCGGATTGCTGCCAAATTTTGACACGTTTCGTTTGAAGGTTAGTACCATCTAAAAAACATATGGATTTAATAACAGTAACGCCATCTATGTGTCACACTGGGGGACTTTTCAGCCGACCTGGTATAATGGAAGTATCAGCTTTATGTAAATGTAAAGTGGTGTGTTTACTCCAGTTGCTAGCCGGTGCGTTATGTTAAAATACAATAAATTATTACATCATCCCAGGTTCTTCTATTTTTATTATTATTACTTCTATTATAACTATTATTTAAGGCACCCAACAAAATTTTAAATATATTGTATATATATATAGAGAGAGAGAGACACACACACAGAGAGAAAGAATCAGTAAAATATTAAATTTTATCAGACGTAGAATGCAATTTTTCGGTCTAACTTGACACCTGTCTTCTGGCTGTGTGTAATGTTACACGCTAAAAGTTAATGCCGTATGAAATATATCCACCCATCTCTTTTAATCTGTGAAGAGCTAATTTGAATGTGTTTTATAGTTTTAAAATTATTAAGATTAGTTTGGTATATAAAAAATTTCAATATTAATTTTCGCATACTTTTTCCCATACTGGATTCCCTCGCGGGACATGATGTTTGCTATCAAAACATTCATTGCTGCAATTCCTTTGTATGGTATTGCTAATTACTAAATGTAATAATTGCAAATAAGATACAGAAAAAAAGAATAATTGACGTCAAGAGGAATCTCCACTTTTTATTCATACGAATTACAGAACATGACGCGTTTATAAATAAAATTCGCTAGATGAAATGAATACTCAATAGTACGTCAAAGGCTATTTGCGTCTCAATTGTTTATCACTGCCACAAAAAACAATTTAACTTTTGTGGCAGTGGTTAACTGAAAGAGGCCAGGAAAACTTGTTTCTGTAAAAAATTTCTGAATTAATGAATGCAATGTAGTGCAGGAAAAGTATTTTTCATTAATTATCGCCGTATAAAGCCTGTAATATGTACATACATATGTTGCACATTATATACAATAGTAGTCCCTTGTATATTTTTACACTGAACTGTAAATGTAATTATTGTTACTTTTTTTTGAGCTATTATTGCTATTATTAACAAATACTGTTCGGAAGCAATAAAGAGCTATGCGGCAACTATAACTGCATTTTTAAAATGAAAACAAATCTAAAATTCATTTTAGACTCTTTAATTTCTATAAAAACGCTAGTCTACAAGAATTACCATAGATCAATAAAATACAAATTTCTTTTCGCACACCTTAATTTTAATATCTGCAGAATATATACAAAAAGGCAATATTATAAATGAACTTTAATACTAAAAACCACGAGAAGATGTAAAAACTAATAAATAAAGCAAAAAATTAGAAAATCTACTCTTACCAGTGTTTAAAGCCAAATCAATTATTGACAACAACCAGAGAAATAGAAAATTCATTTTTAAAATTTTTAATATAGTCTCTTAAAGATCAGGCGCCGAGGAAATAATTGTTACTACAATACAGAAAATTTGCTTTTTAGAATCTGAACAAATTTATTTAAGTTATTAGCGTTTGGAAGGAAGACAAAAGTAGATAAGCATTAGAAAGCAGTTTTGAACCGGTGTGGATAATTCAGGAGGCTTTCCGTTCGTTAAGTGGTTTTGTGATTTCCCTAATATTATCTACTAATATAAATGTATTGATAAAATTTCTTTGTTTCAGGTGTACTTAACTGAGAAAAATAACTACTCAATAATACAAAGCAAACTAAACAACTTTCTTGATTGAACTAATCGAAAAAGCACTGAAGAATTCAAATTCGACAAGATAATATGTAATAAAAATTGTTCATATTCATAACATATGTATATACAGGGTTCTTATAAAAAAATAATATAAACAAAATATTAGAAACGGTTAAGTGAATCGTAGGCAAAATTTTCTTAGCCCCCCTACAGCAATTTATAACGTTATTTCTATTTATGACGAGAAGATTCTACGGCGCGATACTATATGATATTGTGTATTTAATATGTCAGAAAAACATTTTTGTAGTTAATTATATACTAATATAAATGTATTGGTAAAATTTCTTTGTTTCAGGTGTACCTAATTTCGAAAAATAACTACTCAATAATACAAAGCAAACTAAATATAAATCAAATTATAACTACAGTAATCTAGAGTTAAGGCTATACAAAAAACGGGACCAATAAAACCAAATTAATAAAAAAAACATCTAAAACAAGGTGAACAAGTTTCTTGATTGAACTAATCAAAAAAGCACTGAAGAATTCAAATTCGACAAGAAAATAAGTTATAAAAATTATTCATATTCACAACATGTATACAGGGTACTTATAAAAAATAGTATAAACAAAATATTAGGAACAGTTAAGTGAATCGTAGGCAAAATTTTCTTAGCCCCCCTACAGCAATTTATAACATCGAAACAGTTTTACAAACTTACTTTTTATAGTAAAATCATTCAATTTTTGAATATAATCAAAACAAATAGTCAAGCTCACATAATGTTTCAAGATTTTTCTAGTCTTCTAGAGTTAAACCAAAATAGTTATATAAATTTTTACCTCGAAATAATTTCTACAACTTTGAAAAATGTTAGTACACGATCATTTGGCAATTTACAACAACTTTGAAGAAAAATCATGCAAATAAAATTTTTGAATTTACTTCCCATGGTTCCAATTCATATATTCAAAAGCTCATATTTTGACATTATTTAGATCTCCTTTGTTGTCTCAGGCTTAAATCAAATGAGTTAGATAAATTTCAACTTAAAAATTTTTTTACAAATCTTTCGTATATGTCAAAAGGGAAGTATATAAAAACTTTTAAAAAATAACAATTTTCGCGAGTGTACCTCTTTGAAGAGATGACATTAACGTTAAAATAGAAAAGACTAGTACTGAACTAGGAGAACATGATCTCACTACTTTTTATAAATAAATCACTCAAACTTTAGAAATAATTCCTTAACAAAATGTAACTAAAGTTCAGATTTTGATAGAATGTTTTAGGTTTCCTATTCTTAGGAATAAACCAAAATATTTAGATTAATTTTAACATCAGAACTGTAAACGGTACGTGAAGGAGTAGTTCTACAGTAGCAGAATACAAATTCGTTACTCTTTGATAACTAAATCGTTTAAATTGCAGAGATCGTGTATTTATTCGTTTAGAAGTACATATTTTGTCAGGTTTTTTCTTTGTACAACCAGCACTAGATTAGAATAAATTTTGAGGTCAAAATTGTTTTTAGGGTATTGGGAACCCACCAACATTTGTTAGTGTACAACTTTCTAAAAATTAAAATTTTTTGGACATATATCACTTTCCAGATCGTCAATCTTACAAAATAATCTATTTACAATTCACATTTAGACATAGCTTTTCACGCTTTTAATTCTCTCAAGATTAAAAACAAGTTAAATAAATTTCGACATGCCAGTCGTTGCCAGGACCTTAAGAAACGTAACCACGCCGGAAAAGTGTAAAATAGCTTTTGCAAATTACCAGTTTTCGAAAAAAATTGATTGGTCAAAACATAAGTTTTGAAACACGAAAAACTAGGGGAAAGCTTTCCCACTACTTTCTGTAACTAAATCACCCAAACTGAAGAAATACTCCATTATAAAGTGTATCTAAAGTTCAGATTTTGAAAGAATTTTTCAAGTTCCTTATTCTTAAGACTAAACTGAAATGTTCAGGTTAATTTTGAGATAAGAAGTATTTATACGACCTTCGGAAGTATCATCACCCGAGAGTGTGTTAGTTAAAATATTATATATACTTTTGAAAAATAAATTTTTGTCAAAATAGAAAGTTTTGAATTTAAAGTGTTTGAAATAAATTAAAATTTGACCTTTTGAACTCAATCATTCCTTAAAAGATAATGTTTTTATACATTTAAATTCCTTTAGTAAGAAAGGTGAACAAGGCTTACAATAAAGGGCATTAGCACACTTTGACAACTTTACAAAAACCTCATACCAGATTAAAGACCATATTTTACACATTTAGACATATGTTTCTTCTGTATGTATTCATTTACTTTATCGAAGTAGGAAAACGCAACCATGTAAGCAACTTTTGTTGGAGACTGTGACCGAGTGAATAATAAAGAAAATAAAATATGGTCGTCATGTTAATATTTGTCTTTTGAATACGATTTCGGCAACTATGTTGCCGTTATCAGTATTAATTTTGCACAGTGCAGCGTATGAATCTACAGTAAAGCTACACATAAGATAATGTGCAGTTTACTACGGATCCAAGTGTTTAATTGCCGATGACAATAGTAATCTTGTTGTCAAAATATTTTCCAAAATACATGTATTAATGTGGTAAGGAGCTTTCACCTTTTTTATTATTCTGAATCTATGCATTGAAAGTATTAATAATAAATGTACAATACAATCAAATGTATATATCACAAGGAAAAGGAAATACACACGTCCTTTGGCGATATACAAAACAATTTAGTTTTGATAATGTCAATGCTTATAACTAGTAAAAATTACGCTATGATTCATAGCAAAATTTAAGGGGAGAAACCATCAAAATCTTTTTCATAATTTACTTTAAAGATTTGTAGAATTGTACAAATATTTTATTCCCAAAAATATTCGAATATTCTAATCGGAAAAAAATTACTAAAATTGAACCAATCCTCATTACACTGTAGGATAGTTAGAACACCGTTGATGACAAGCGTCACTCATATTGTATTTTAGCACAAAGAATTGACTAATGTGAACGCCTTCTCCTTTTCGATTCCACACGTAAAGTCCTTTGGAATTATTGCCTTCAAACGGAATTACCTTTCCGATTTTCCATTCTTCTTCATGAAGTACTTTTCCAATGAACCCCTTTACACCTTCGTATCCTGCATTTACTGCCTCTTTTAATTGTGTTTCATAGGGTTTATTAAAGTCTACATATTCCCAATAAAATTTGCTGTTGTCTGGACTACACAATATCTAAAAATAAAGAAAGTAATAAGAATAATAATTTAAAGAACTTAGTACTTACTTTTATCCCATCTGTAGAACTTTTTTTTCCATATAATTCTGAAACTGCCGTGTTAATATGAACATAAATTGTAGCTGGTAGAATAAATTTGTAATTATTGTGTGTAACTAGGTGCTGTCCTATGTATCTTCCAGGTGCACCTTCGTATGCATCACACGGTATGTCACCAGGTACATAATCCCTCCAATAAAAATTAGGTACAAGAGACACTGAAAAATTTTTTTTTGAACAATGTTGAATAATTTTTAGTTAGAAATCTGCTCGTCAAAATCTAGGCGAGAAATATCGAAATTACTTTCAAAACTTTATTTCAATTTGTTTCAATATGACGAACAGCTACAGATTAACAAAAAAACGAAAAATTGTATGCCGCCTTTTTTCTAATTGAGTTATTTACAGTGTGAGTATGTTCAAATATTGAAGAGTAATTATAGTGTAGTACAAAAGAAATAAATTGCCTAAACGCCTAAACTTTGTTTTATATTTTTTGAACAATATTTAAGGCTATAACGAAAAGATAGACTTATTGTTCAGAAAGTAATCATGTCCAGGATTCTTTTCAACAGCACTAGAATTGAAGAATGCGTACACCACATTTTAACAAAAGAATTGGACCTTGCCAAGCTTTCGGCAAGATGGGTGCCGCGATTGCTTACGACTAAACAAAAGTTCACTCGTTTGCGCATTTCCAATGAGTGTTTGGACCTAAATAAACGGAATCCGGTTGATTTTTGTAGGCGATTTGTTACTTGCGATGAAACTTGGATACACTACGGTACACCCGAAACTAAACAACAGTCGTAACAATGGCTAGAACGTGGTTCTGCACCTCCGAAGAAAGCGAAAACCACTTTATCGGCAAACAAAGTGATGGCATCAATTTTTTGGGATACAAAGGGCATTTTGCTCATTGATTACCTTCGGAAAGGAGCCAAGACAACGCTCCCTCTCATACCAGCACAGTTGCGATGTCCAAAATCCACGAGTTGCATTTCCAATTAGTACCGCATGCGCCTTATTCGCCGGATCTAGCCCCTTCCGACTTCCATCTTTTTCCAAAATTGAAAACTTTCATCTAACGACGAGCTTATCATCTTCGCAAACGAGTATTTTGTAAGCCTTCGGGAATCGCATTTTAGAGATGTCATGAGGGAATTGGAGCACCGTTGGAATAAATGTATTGCTCTTTTAGGAGAATATATTGAAAAATAGAAACTATTTTGTATTTAAAAAATTTGTTTTTCTTTTCCATTCTCACTACTTGTCAAACTACCCTCGTAAATATGAGCAGAAAGACGACAAATTGTATACCTTCTTTTTAAGTTGATAAATTATTTATAGTGGAAGTACATTCAAATATTGAAGAGTAATTATAGTGTAATGCAAAACAAATAAATTCCCTAAACGCCTAAACTTTGTTTTATATTTTTTAAACAATATTTAAAGCTATAACGGAAACATAGGCTTATTGTTCAGAATTTGAGGATATCCAGGATTCTTTTCGACGGCACGGGAATTAATGGACACAATTCTTTTTAATAAACTTGGTTAATTCTGAACACGCAGCTGTGAAATCTCAAGCTTTGCCCTATAATATTTTGTAATAATAATAAAATACAAATAATGCTTACCAATAGGAGATATTATTGAACATATTAAAAAGAAATATGTGTATATGTATATCATCGTTTTTCACTTTTACAGAAATGATGTATTGAGACTATCTAATAAAATTATATCAATTAAGAATATTTACCATAAATATATATTCTATTTTATGTATCTTATCTAGTTTCTGACCAAAATAACATATTTCATTCAAGATAAATTAGTTTCCGTTGGCTTTAGGAAAAAACACGTAACCGAAAGTTTTTATCTTATTCTCCTCTTTCATAACATTGGATAAATGTATATTTATTTAATCTATAATGGATCCTCTTTAGTAAAATGTTGTACAGTCAACTACAATTTAAGCTACATGTACATTTCTTTTAGAAATATGGATGGTGAGTGATTTCAATTTATTCTTCCTAACCCAAGTATACAGGAATATTTAAAAAAATACTTTCGGAAACGTTAATATTAAGTTCTTCTTTAATAGTTTATCCATTACATATGAGTTTCAACTGGCTAATGTTCGTTTTATGTAACTAAAGAATTCATTCTTTAGTTACATAAAACGAACATTAGCCATTTATACATATTTGCTCATACTTACGTCTTCGTGTCCCAAATGTTTTCAGTGTGCAAATGCACAAAATAGAAAAGCCGTAATAAATATTTGTAATATCATTAAAGCATATTACTATTAATTCCACATTAGTATTTGATTATTTATAGATAACACGTTTTAGTAAATCTAGAAAAGTTTCATGTATAAATCACAGACTAATATCGACGACGCACACACTGATGTTTTGTTAACCAATGTATTTGCAGATACTCAAATAAATTGACCTACGTGGCCTGTTCAATGGTTTTGTACAATGCGAGATAATACACAAATTCAATTAAATGAAAGCGTGTTGTGTTTTGTTTACTTTTCAGTTAGATTTTGTTATATTTTTTCTTGACATTAGTTTAAGTTTGTATGGC